>CM040242.1:97567633-97967633 GCA_022545495.1 Chrysanthemum lavandulifolium | reverse complement strand
AAGTTGATATTACATTAATGTCTTTTCACTTTTGTAATTACGTCGATATCCTTCCAAAACTTTTAAATTCTCATATATCCAAAAATCAATTAAATTATATTTATATTATTTTTTTATTAATAAAATTGTTATTTACCTCTTATATAACAAGATACATAACCATTCTACCCTTCACTAAATATTACATGTTTGTCCTCTTAATATTCTAAAATACTCATATTCACTCATGTCAAACAAAGCAAAAGAACATACATATACTCTGTTCGTTAAAATGATAAAAAGAAACATGCATATCTTAATAACAATCTATTCTTATGTTAGAATGAGTAAAGCCAACAAGTTGTTTGTATGTGAGAATAATTTAATCAACAAGTTGTTTGTATGTTCGTTAAAATGGAATGACTATGTTCCTATATTAGAATGTAAATCAAAGATAACCACACATGATTCACAAACCTACAAGTTATTTTCTCATATCTTTATTTTCAATATTAACTTAAACATAATTCAAGAAAATATAAACAACTTACTCCTTGTTTTCAGATCGGGTTGTGAGAAATGATGATACCAAGACTAGAAGACGAAGAAGATGAATAGGCTATAGGAAATGAAACCATAAAGAATGAAAGAGTCAATTAAAGTGATTAGGTAGAAGGGTAAATTAGTCAATTAGTTGTTAAATAAAAGATAAATAATAATTTCAGATTTTATAATTAGTATAAGTATTATTTAATTAATTTTTGGATATAAATGAGAATTTAAAAGTTTGGGAAGGATATTATGTAATTACAAAATGAAGGATATTGATGTAATATTGAACTTCGAAAGGATATCGTGTAATTCTCGTTAATAAATAATCACAAAACATCAAAGTATACATGCGAAAGCGTATAAGATTTATTAACGAATAATTAATTAACATAAGAAGAATATGCGTCGCTACTTGATTCTAAATGAGCAAGAATCAAATCCACAAACCAGCAATGGAAGAACCCTAATTTGATTTAATTAGGATTATGTGAATTACCCTCACTGTTTTGTAATTCAATCCAAGAATCTAACAATATTGTGTTAGTACCACTTTCTTACACACGTACTAAACCGAATTAAAGTAATGCTAGTTTTGATTAAACAAATAACTTTGTATGGGAAAGTTTGAGGATCGACACCCACAAGGTGTGGCCGATCGGTTTGAGCAAAGAAAACACACAAAACAAGTTTTAGGTTTAGCTAATGAATACAAGAGATGATTTACAAACACCCTTGGTTTTGTATATATCTTCAACAAACTTGGTGAACAAGTTTGAGTTGTAATTGGGTTGGGTTGGGGTTCCTTGGCGATCGGTGGTATACATCCCCAGGGATTCCTAACCTTCCGTTATTTACAACAGTCCTTTTCTAATTACATTTAACGCCCGTTAGTCCATTACACTAATTACTTAACGCCCGTTATGTTATTTCGTTTAATTAATAAATAATACAACATTTATATTTAATTATCAACTTTAATTCTCATACGTAAAGTGTGCAATCCCGTGGTCTCGAGTTCGATCCTAACTCACGTCTACTAATTTATATCCATAAAACCAACAGCTCCCACTTTGATATATCTTAATAGAGTGATCACATTGGTTAGCGTCTAGCAACACTTCGATGCCTCTAGCACAACTCGAGTAAGGCTCCTAGAAAACCTTTTAATGATTTCTCATTATTATTATCCTTTTGTTTCTAATACCACGTTAAATAAAGATATGAATTAAGTCATTCTTTATTAAACTATTTTGTTCTCGTTGTAAGTGATTGACCAAGATTACCAAATTTTCTAAACATATTTAGGGAGATTTTGGTGCGCCAAGACAAACATCTTGTCAACCCTACGAGGCCTAACAAAGATTAAACTCAAATAAATTTGAAGGAACAAATTTATTTTGATTCTGAGAATAACCCATGAAACTTTGTAACATTTCGAAAACAACCCTTATGACTACCGACACGTTATAGCGTTAAGTTGCTTCACGTAAATGCACTACATTCATGACACTTATCCGGTATCTCAAGTCCGAGGATAACTATTCATAATTTACTTATAACAATATCCACAAAATAAATTATGTAGTTGGGATAAGTCCTATATTCAATTCATTGAATATCATCTGAAATTGGTATGCATTCTCATCAATATACTTTCAAGTATATTCTACCACATCTCTCATATTTGTCTTAGTTTAATGATACTCCCATATCATTAATCGACAATGGACAATTTAGAATAACATAGTTACTCACGGATTAAACATGCAAATATAGGACAACAATATTATAAATGAAAATAAACATAATCAAAATTTTATTTCATTAAAATAATAAATGTTTTACAATATCCTTTATCCAAATACTAATCACAGTTATGCATGAAACTATTAGCTAAACGAAGTCCAATTCCATTGGCAAGTCCAATAAGCTTGTCTTTAGCAAAAGCCTTAGTGAAAGGATCAGCTAAGTTATCATCTGTGTGAACTTTCAATAGATTTAATTTCACCTTCACGGACTTGTTCCCGAACATAGTGATACTTTCGTAGAAAATGTCCGGTTCCTTCATGACTCGGGTTCATTGGCAAATATGATTGCGGTGAATTGTCACAATACATATCAATAGCGATTCAATTGAAGGCATAACACCAAGCCACGAAATGAATTTCCTAATCCAAACAACCTCCATTGCGACTTCCAAGTAGCTATGTATTCGACCTTCGCGAGACATCGCAATCGTACTCTGTTTCTTGCTCTTCCATCAATGATCCTCCATTGATGACAAAGACATAACCCGTCCGAGACTTCGTATCATCTTTATCACACTGCCAGACGCATCACGATGTCTGTAACACCAAGTTACGTATGCGGATTTCCTCCATACACTAAAACATATCTTCGTATTCCTCGGATACTTTAGAATATGTTTAACGACGTCCGATGAAGTTCACCCAGATTCTGTTGATATCGATGGTCATGTTTTGAGCGAGCGCCACATCCGGCCTTGTGCATCTCACAACATACATAATAGATCCCTCGCAAGCATAAGGAACTTTACGCATGCGTGCCACCTCGGCGGTGTTGAAGCACACATATCGCTACATAAGCCATGTTTTACTTCCATCGGCAAATATCCTTTCTTGGAATTTTATATATTGAATCTCTTCAATATTTTATCAATGTAAGCGCTTTGACTTAAACCAATAAACCGCTTTGACCTATCTCGGTAGATCTTAATTCCCAGAATGTATGCAGCTTCTCCTAAATCCTTCATGGAAAAACACTTCCCAAGATATGCCTTAACATTTTGCAAACTTGGAATGTCTTTTCCCATAATTAATATGTCATCGACATAAAGAATCGAGAAAATTACATCACTCCACTAACTTTGTGATATACATGGCTCATCAAGATTTTGAATAAATCCATACCTTTTGATTTCTTCATCAAATCTCTTATTACATTGCCTTGATACTTGCTTCAATCCATAAATGGATCTTTGAAGTTTGCATACGGTTTGGAAATTGTGGATTCACGAACCCTTAGGTTGCTTCATATAGATATCTTCATCTAAGCGACCATTCAAGAAGCGGTTTTGACATCCATTTGCCATATCTCATAGTCATAGTATCTCGCTATAGCTATGAGAATTCTAATAGCTCTAATGTCCGCTCACAGGAGAAAAGGTCTCCTCGTAATCTATGCCATAAGTTTGAGTAAAACCTTGTGCTAACTAGGCGAGCTTTATAGACGTGTATATTGCCATCCATGTCGGGTCTTAATTTTATAGAGCCACTTACTTCCAACCACCTTGGCGTTTGGAGGTAAATCGACCTCTTCGGACTTCATTTCTCTCATGGATTGCATTTCCCATTCATTGCAACCCCGCCATTTTTACTTATCGGGACTTGCCATGATGACTTTATAACTAGTAGGCTCTCCAATATCTCTAACATAGTTTCCTCAACCTCTACGTTAAGACATAGACGTTCGGTGCCGCGTAGTCCTTACGGATCTGAACGGAATCACTTCAACTTATGGTGGAGGACCCGGACTATCGTGTTCTACTAGGAAGTGCGTTAGTGTTTTCGGTAATGCATCTTCATGATCATCTTCGGATCATAAACTCTCCCATTGAATTCTTGAGATCGAGATCACTTTCAAGAAAATCTCCATACCTAGCAACAATTACTTTATTTTCGGTTGGATAGTAAAAGTAGTAACCCATAGTTTCCTTAGGGTATCCTCGAAGATACACTTCTGAGATCTTTGTTGGAGTTTATCTGCGAGTCGCGTCTAACATACGCCCGCAACCCCGGACCTTTAAATAAGGCAGGTTAGGAGCTTTACCATGCCATATTTCATATGGTGTCTTATCAACCTTCTTTGTGGGAACCATATTAAGAATGCGAACAAGCGATTCTAAAGCATAATCCCAAAGGATAAAGGTAGAGTGGTAAGATTAAACATAGATCGTATCATGTCCAACAATGTACGATTTCTTCTGAGATAAACCATTTTGTTGTGGAGTATATGGAGAAGTGAGATTCGAACAATTCCATTCTCGACTAAGTAATCTTTAAACTCTTGGCTTAGATACTCGCCTCCTCTATCAGATCGAAGAGCTTTAATCTTCTTTCCCAATTGCGTTCTACTTCGCTTTGAAAACCTTAAATATTTCAAACACCTCATGTTTATGCTTAAGTAAATAAACATAATCATAACGGTGAAATCATCAAGTAAAGGTTAAAGTAGCTAGCACCTCTCTTTGACACATGTCTAAGTGGTCCACACACATCGATATGAATAAGACCAAGTAGATCGAAGCCCTCTCCATATTGCTATGAAAAGGTTTCTTTGTCATCTTCGGATATGCATGACTCACATTTGTCAAATGATTCATCATTGATATTTTGCAAAAGCCCTTCTTGTTGCGACTTATGCATGCGAGCCTTGCCTATATGAGCAAGTCTACAATGCCAAAGATAAGAAGAATTCAAGTCCAACTTTATTTTCTTATTGATGCTAAACATCGAATTATTATATTTGTTAGATTCATTTCAATCACATCAATTTCAAACACACCATTCACAATAATTGCATTAAAATAAAATACACCATTTAAAGAAAGAAATTCCATTACGTGAAATAGTATGAGTAAAACCATCATCCAACAAAGCGAAAGGAAACAACACCTCTAATTATAGAAGGTGCGTAATGACAATTGTTCAATAACAATACTAAGCCGAAGGCAATACTAAACTAAACATTCCTATGGTTTCAGCAATTTGATGTAGCCATTTCCACGTGCAGATATTGCTCCCCATAGGCAGCTTCCTTTCCACTCTAAACCCTGCGATGTATTACAAATGTGAATACCACATCCATTATCATATACCCGAGAATTTTATGATTTAGAGTAAATAATTCAATGACAAATAAATTACACAAGAACCGGCGCCAAGGACCCTTAGTACTTCATTTTATTTGCCCGCAATTCATCAAGATAGAGAGCAGCTTTCTTCCAATGCCCAACGCTCTTGCGGTGGTGGCATGCTTGATCCTTTTAGGATTTTCCTTCCTAGGAGTAGGGTACTTCTTGGGTTATGGTTTATAGGCCATAACTTGTTTACCCTTATCAACTTTCCTTTGCCTTCACCTTCTTGTTGTTAGCACGATGCGGTTTGGCTTATTTATCCTTCCACCCCGAATAGCAAGTACACGGGAGTAGGAACCTTTTGAGGTAACCCTTTTCATAATCAATAAGCAATGCGTGTAGGTCGAGAATTGTCTTTCCACGCAGTGCATATTGAAGTTTCTAACAAAACCATTAAAATCCTTGTTAAGGGATCTATTAATCGATTCACACCATGTCATCATCATAAGTTTTGCCAAGTGCCTTAATTGGTCCATGTAACCTTTCATTTCGGTACATGAGCACTTACGGGTTTACCCTCTCCCCGCCTATAGTGTAATGTCGGTCAAGTCATAAATCTCGGCGAGAATCGGTTTCTCGAACATAGTTCAAGTTCATTGAGCATGTTATATGGTAAATAATTTTCGAATCGCTTTTGAAGTGCTGATTCCATCTTTCCCAACATAAGACAAGCCACATCATTATGACGCTTATACTCAATTTTCCAACCATCCTTTTCCGCTTGGGGCGTCGGTCTTTGGTTCACAGGACAAGGTTCATAAAGATATTTCAACCGATCAACAACTCTACGAGACAATTCTCAAAGAGCGGTGCCAATCATTGTAATTCTTAGAGCGATCAACTTTTCTCGATAAAAAACTTTAGACGCAGAACTTAGTGCGGTGTTAGTGTTATCGTTGTTTTGAGCCATTTCTCTGAGAAAAAAGTTCAAGTATTAGTATTTTCGATAATACAACTTTTCAAGAAAATAAAATATACCCAACGGTAATATAAACATATAACCATATAATTTTCTCGAAAACTAGGATCCAAATTATCATAGGTTCATTACATCGCTTGATCCGCTAGTAACGTAAAGCATATAATAATGTAATCATCGAACATTAATTGGCAAACAATTTCCAACTCTTAGATCATTATGGGATTTATATTTTCCAACGCTATTGCAAATATAAACATGTTTCATCCCATCTTATGCCTTGAGTCCAGTTCTCACTTCCTACTCAATTTAAGTGTAAAACTTAAGAAGCGCAAATATGTCCATGTAATGTCGACTTTAC
The DNA here is from genome assembly GCA_022545495.1 of Chrysanthemum lavandulifolium. Taxonomy (NCBI): domain Eukaryota; kingdom Viridiplantae; phylum Streptophyta; class Magnoliopsida; order Asterales; family Asteraceae; genus Chrysanthemum; species Chrysanthemum lavandulifolium. The sequence continues at coordinate 97,960,886 of CM040242.1, read as the reverse complement.
ATAGAGATTTACCTCTCCATCACAATCTAGCCAATCTTTGTCATGACGTAAATTGCAACTTCAAGTGTTCCTTTTAATTAGATGGCACATAACTTAATTTAAAAGGGTACTAGTTTTGATTTTATGTGGTCAAATCAAATATGTACAAAGATGTCATGCATTCATCTTGTAGCATAAATTTAATAAAAACTTTTTATTACCAATTCATAAAGATCAAATTATCAAAGTTTTGATTGAGGTATTGGGTTCACCAATCAAGGAATTTAGCGTCAATTATCGCCCATTATACCGTACTTTTGCATAAGTGTAAACACTTAGTGTTTCGGGTAATTACCACCAAGTGGCGCATGGAATTAAAACTAATTAGCCTTAAGATGAGTTTGTACATTTATGGCTCACTTAGTAGCTCCAATTTGACTCATGAGCAAGAGAGAGTTTGGTCACAAGCAATAACCTCCTCTTTAGGGTCAATATTAATCGCTCCCCTCTAATACTTCCCATGAGTTCGTGAAATTGGGTGAGCCGTTCAGACCATTTGTACCAAAATCATCAATCAATTAAACTATAGAAAACTTAACTCTTAAAAAACAAATCAAATTTCACCATTGTTTAGTCCGTATTATTTTTCTATTCAAAATTACCTTTTGCTTAAAACTGTCGCACATAATAAACAAAAAAGTAAACTAATAAAAAATAAACAACTTAAAAACAATGCGCACATAATAAATAATTAATATGTGTAAACAAGTAGCCACATGCAACTTATTCGATAAAACCATATTAATAATCAATGTCTACGTTAAATTAATGTATATATTAATTAGGGCTTTCACTCTCCCAATTGAAAGTGAGTCACATACATCGATGAATTGATTGCGTAAACCCTTAATTAAAATATACCAAATTGCACATAATTGATTCATTAATATATATAATTGGAGTCTTTCCCAATTCAAGATTTATCGTAAATAAACATGTGATAAATATATCTTAACAATTAAACAAATATCAAAGCAACTATCCATGACAAACATGCATGTAATATCATGGATATATCATAACAATTATACAAATAGTCACAAGATCGCATATCAATAATCCCATGTCACATAACAAATTATTCATGAATTAATCACGTAACATATATATTAATTCTAGGTTTCGATAAGGTTAGCAAAAAAATTTCAAACCCTAAAATTTTTTAAGAGGTCGACTAAAAAATTAAAGTGCACGCCCAAAAAAAAATCGACCCATGCATAAAAAAAACCTAATTTGATTTAATTAGATGTAAGCTCCGGAAAATTTCAATGTACTTAACGTTTTAATCAAGAATTAAACACGATCTATTTAAGTCATGAAATTTTACGAACATCACATTTGCATATCATTTGGCATATGCATGATCAACAATGACAGCGTTCATAAATATACCGTTGTGATCTAAATAAATTTCCCACTATCACGATAACCATAAAATACGATCTAATGAATACGTAAAATTTGTAAAATTACAATTTAATTATAACAAAAATATATAAAATTAAGTATTGGGCCTCGGAACTCATTGGACTTTTCACCACTCGAACCCGACACATAAATGGGCCTCACGACCGGGCCAAGCCCACGCTATATATTTTATTTGGGCCTTTGCGGATTGTATCTCTAGCCCAACACCATTTTTTTTTATTTCTTTCCTTTTGGGCCTCGCCTAACAAGATCAAAACAAAGCCCAAAACACCAATAAAAACTTAGCAAATCTATGTTTTGTGTTTTTCTTTGACAAAACAAGCCAAAAGAGAAACATACAAAAGCAACTAACCTAACTATGAAATATTCATTTTGACTAAACCAAAAATAAAACAAGAAACCAAACAAACTTAGAAACATTGGTCTCATCTTCATGTCACATATGTGTGGATGAAAGGGAGACAACACCCATGCTTAGCCACCCTAAACAAGTATTAGTTTAATACTCTAAATACTTTGACTTGGCTTTGACCTCTTAACCATTGGATATTATGTTCCTCATGATGACATGACTAGACCTTAGTCCATGCAAAACCCAAATCCCACGCTTAGAAACATACTCAAACATGACCAAATTCATTATATCATGTGACTAATAACTTAGAATTAGGAAGCTACAAAGACTTAAAATATCCAAAAGCCATACTTGCTTTTGGCTATAAAAACTCATCACCACAAACACTTTCACCACACCTCAAACAAAAACACTTCACTTCATTTTATCATTTCTCTCTTTTGGGTTTACGTCGAGCAAGGAGAAAAGGAAGAAAAGGAATATTGAGTTTCTAGCAAACTAGGAGGTTACGGGATTGTTGTTGTGAAGACTTGGGTTAAATTCGGTTTAGTTATCTTGGGTGTCTCACTTCTCGTCCGAGTTCCCACACCACTCTCACCTTTGTAAGTACATCAACTTGCTTCGACTCATTATGATAATGATAGATTACATAACATACTTAGCTCATTTCTAGTAGTGTTGCGTTAAAATGAAAAACATATCGAAACCTCGTTAAAAATTCTTAACTAGGAAACTTAACATCATAACTTGAAACGAACTCTCGTGCCATGTTTGCTTGATTATGAATCATGTTTTGGTTAAGTAAAACTTGTTTTTGTCACTTGAAAACCATGGCACAAATGCATGACTAGCTTGAGAAGAAGAAATGGAAAACAAGAATATGATACCATGCATGTCTCGACATCACGGTAGCATGTATACAAAAATAAATAACGAAACCTTTACATTATATACGGTATGTACGTAAAAATATAACACAAAAAGAGTCTAGCTCGGTTGGTTAGCGCGTGTGTTTAGGCTTGAGGTCCCGAGTTCGAATCCACCCTATGGCACTTTTCCTTCCTTTTTATTTTATAACTTTCACGGTTTGGCAAAATACACCCTCAACTTCAATCAAGAACTAATATGAAGTTTAGTGCTAAAATGTAAAATCCGACTTTTGAAAATAGTTTTGCAAAAGCAGTTTTACCGAGGGACTAAAAGTGTCAAAAGCGAAAACTTTAAGCCTATAACATTTTGGGTACAAAGTGTCATTTTCTAAAAGTATAGGGACTAAACTTGTACTTTTTGTAACTCGAGGGTAAAAGTGTAAATTCGGGAAAAGTTTAGAAAAACTTATAAACCCATAATAACCGTAAAAACAAGTATTTTGATCTTATGAGTATTTTATTTAACGGATAACGGTAAAAATATATATTATATATATATATATATTATAAGATTATAATTATATATATATATCAAATCCGATAAAACACACGGGAATTTATTCAAACACGTTAAAATACTCAACAAATCTATTAAGATCACAACGGGGAACATTTCACTTATGCGTAAGTGAGGATCATTAATTAAGGCAATGTAGCATGTAAATTAACTTAAAAGCGTTAATCACGATCGCACACTATTGGATTGGACAATCCAATGATCTATTGAATAAGAATATTCAATGCTCTATTATTTTGGTCATGAACCAAAATGCTCATTCTTGAGACTCGCCATCTCATCATTTTAGGTTTCGAGTTGGAACCTCCGCTACATTGTGCTTGATCTATTTGTGCGTGTGCATTATTATCAAGGTGAGTTCATAGCCTCGCTTTTACTTTATTTTTATAAACCCCGAGGAGATACATGCTCTAAACTAGAACACAAGGGTTTTCATAAATGCTTGATCTTCTTGATTATTGGTCTTGCCTAAGTTGTTAGCCACAAGTCCCCGATCATGAACCATTAGTCACCGAGTGAGCGTAGATATCGTGAATAGTACTATGGGGAATAACGAACCCGTTTCGGTTATAGAGAAATAACGGGCGCACCATATCGAATATCTTTAGGTAATTGGCTATTACCTCCTTTGGGGCATATTCACGTACTTTGGTAATTCGGTGTATGCGGTTGAGTCTTGGTTTCATGAGCTTAGCGCATAATAATCTGTGATATTTTCTTATGATATTGTTAGTTTACAATGATCATGATCTTATACTTGTGTTCAACTTATTTTAAACCTATGGACTTCACTCAACATTTTGTTGACCTTTTAAGCATGTTATCTCGGTGTCGGTGAAGATTATGACCAAGGTGCGGAGCAGGGCATGGCAAGGCTTATCGGTGGTGTAAAACATAAAGTTATCATTTCTTTCAAACTCATGATCTTTCTTTTGGGAAAAACACTTGATCTATTTACAATATTTTGTAACAAACTATGAGTTTTCGATGAATGATAACTATTTTAATAAAACGTCTCTTCGAGTCGTTTTCTATAATTATTGACTATGATCTCCATTCAAGTAACACCGAATTAGTCTTCATTGTCATTAAGATTTTCGGGGTGTTCTGATTGGCATCGAGCCAAGGTTATAGAGAACCAAAGAGTTTTCAAAATCATTTGGACTATAACCGCACTTTTAAAACAGGACTATTTTACACCACGCCTTACGCCCTTCCGTGACCGCTCTATGCATTAGGATTGATGCATCACTAGATCATAAGTAAATGACATTCATTTTAGTTAGGCATGGAGATTTGCTTAGCTAACTAAAATAATTATATTATTTGGCATTTACTTACATTAATTTATGGGTTGTTACTGATTACCATATCGCATCCCACCTGGTTGTTACGTCCTCGAGACACGAGATGGATGATACCATGTCCTCTACGATTGTCACTATGCCACTCATCCCGATCTGTCATACCATTTCTTGTTTGGATGGCCCGAACCTTTGAGGAAGGTGAAGTTGCCGAACTCCTCTTGCTCGGCTATGTTGCTCATCCTCAAGAGTACAATGCTTTTGCTTCCATGACCCTAGATCGATTACTATGAGTCGTGACAATGGCTACGCTTGAGATGTTCTTGTGGATGATGAATCATCAAATCATCGAAGCAACGACTACGCTTCATCGATTCTTACGGATCATCGCCTGAGCTATCCGTCGTCGTCGGCGTAGGATTCGTGTTCTTAAGCCTAATGAACTGAGCCGTTTGGAGTACCTTATAGATTGCATCCTAATGGTAAGACCTTCAAACGCTTTGCTAGGAAGCGTGTGCGACCCATCACTATGACTCATGTGATGCCACCGGCTCGATCCACCATTTCGATCACCACCGCTCGGTCATCACGGTTTCACTGCTTTGTTCCACCCTCGCTACTTCACCACCACGCCACTTCATCGTGTTCTACCATCGGACTACTCATGTTCTGTTTCATCACCACCTCTGACATCACCTCCTTTGGACACTTTTAGTGAGCCAATTTTACCGCTCTGCATCAAGTGCTATCCACCATCACTATCGATCACGAAAAGCCTACTCAAGTGGATAATGAGGCCGGACCAAGGAAGAAATCCGGTGCTAGGAGATGGTCATTCTTGATACCTTTACTCGGGACGTTGGAGAGAAGGCGAGGAGCACCTAGTTCCTTTGAGCTTGGAGAAAGCTCGACTCGCACCGACTCGGTCATATACATTCACGGTGAACGGTACACCACACTATTCCTCTGTTGGCTACAAGACTTATCGAGCACGAAGATCGGTGAATGAGCTCATGGCACATTATGATGAGATTCCACTAGTGAGGATAGAGAGCTTGGAGGAAGAAGTCGAGAACCTCGTGGTAGGTCGCTACTCCATCGAGATTGTGTTTGATATGATGAGTACTCAGTTGTGGAGGCAGAGAGGCCGTTAACCAATTGACTCGGAGATTGGAGACTACTATTCGTGATGCTAGCACTTTGAGAGAGGCGCTTTGGGTCGAGAGAGAGTCCTACATCACGAGCTTGCATCCGCTCATGCTCACACTTTGCTATTACGGAGGAGAGATTGATAACCTCGAGGCGAGAGATCGAGCCCGTGAGCGGCAGATCCGAGACTTGGCGACTATGGTTGAGGAGATTCGTCGTCGTCGGGATGGCGCATCGGAGATCGTAGATCCTAGTCATCTTTATCTTAGTATGTATCATAAAGCCGCCATATGAGGCATTAAGGCTTGTATCTTTTGGTTTGTAACCTTGGAACAAGAATTATGATGATGTAACTTATGGTTGTGAACAAAACTATGTAACGATGTATTCCATGGTTGTATTTCTATTATTCCGATGTTATGTTATTATTCCTCGGTGATGTACGCCGAACCAATCCTTATGTCCTTATATATATTATGATTTGTTGAGAAAAATCATATTCATATCATATCATTAATTTAAAGTGGTAATCTGGACTATTATGATATGTATAATATGAAATCAATTTTATCATCGATCGATAATTTCTTAATCTTGGTATTTATTCTTGAAAATTTTAGAAAAATGGTCAAGAAGAAAGCTACCTCATCCACCATCACTCCATGACTATTAGGAAAATGGTCATTTGAAAGTGTTAGCGGACTATAGCTCAACATGTCGATCTTGCTAGAGCGAAGGTGAGCATTGGTGAGCAATTGCCCAAGAGGCGCGTGAAGTGAAATTGCAAGGCAAGCGAAATTGCAAGAGAAGGCGAGAATGCCGAATTGCTCGAGAGGTGAAGGCGGCGTGTCGCTCAAGCGACGTGAGGTGAAAGCTGCTCGCATTCTTGAAGAGAATCGTGTCATGATGCTGCGTCTTCTTGAAATGGCAAACTCAAATGCAACTAACACTCCAACAAATCAAAGTGAGTCCACTTTAACTCGCAAGTGTAATTACAAAGAGTTCATGAGCGCAAGCCGACATTCTTCAAGGGCTTTGAAGGTGCTATTGGTTTACTTCATTGGTTTGAGAGGACCGAGGCGTATTTACGCTAAGTATTTGCACAAATGATTGCAAAGTCAAGTTTGCAAGCTGGAACTTTGTTAGAAGATCGTTATCTTGGTGGAAAGGCCATGCTCAACCAATTGGAATGGAAGAAGCTTGTAAGATTTCATGGTCGGATCTGAAACAACTGCTAATGAAAGCAGTATTGCAGAGGGCGAGATCAAGAAACTCGAAGATGAGTATTACCACTTGGGCGCTAAAGGTAATGATCTCAAGACATACTTCAAGAGATTCCATGAGTGAGAGCTCTATGTCCTCATCTGTTTCCCACCAATGAAAAGCTTTTGGAAGCTTTGATCGGAGGTTTACCTCGAAGCATCGAAGGAGATGTCATCGCTTGAAGCCAAAAGCTGATTGAAGAAGTTGTCATTGTATCCACCGCCTTATGGAACCAATACTAAAGCTTGCAAATGCACAAGGCTCAAGTGACAACAAAAGAAAGTTTGATGATCGGAAAACCTCAAATTCCAACCACTATCGATCCAACAACAACAATCGAACAACAACAATCAATATCACCTGGCAATCAACACCACAATCGGCAAAACCGAAGGCAAGAAGCCGCGAGGGCTTATCTTGCACCCTTCTTTGGAAAAGGGTATGTAGGACCACATCCCGATGTAACCGATGTTTGATGCACCATTACGGACCTTGTCTTTGTGAAGTGCGATAAGTGCAACAAGGTAGGTCATCAAGGTAAACATTGTCGAAACCACGGAAGAGGCAACTTGTGACAAACATGAGCTGCTATGGATGTGGAGAACACGGTCATTTCAAAAGTCAATGCCCAAAGTTAAATGTCGTTCAAACAAACAATGCGCGTGCAAGAGTGTACATGCTAGGAGATGGAGATGCACCGTTGAACCACGACATTGTGGCGGGTGCGTATTCTCTTAACAATCATTCTGCAAAAATCTTGTTTGATTCTGGAGCCGATAAGAGTTTTGTATCTACTACTTTTGCACCATTACTTGAAATATCCCCAATCGCCTTAGATACAACTTATGAGATAGAACTTGCCGATGGGAAAATAATAGGAACCAACACCGTAATCCGTAATTGTCCTATTCTATTACAAGATCATTCGTTCCTCATAGATCTTTTGCCAATCAAGCTTGGAAGTTTCGATGTCGTAATTGGCATGGATTGGTTGTCCAAACACCGTGCTAGGATTGTTTGTGACGAGAAAACCGTTCATATCGATCAACGGTGAAACCTTAGTCATCAAGGAGATCAAAGTAGAAAGTACTTAAGTATCATATCTGTGCGAAGTCAATAAAGTACATGGAAAAAGGATGTTATGCCTTCTTAGCTCAAGTAACGGAAAAGAAGTCGGAGAGAAAGCGACTAGAAGATGTACACGTAATCAAGGAATTTTACGAGGTGTTTCGGAAGATTTACACGGACTTCCACACCTCGACAAGTCGAATTTCAAATCGATCTTATTCACGGAGCTACTCACAGTACGAGCACCGTGCCGTTTAGCGCCTCGAAATGCAAGAGTTATCCAAACAACTAGAAGAGCTATCGAGAAAGGATTCATTAGACCAAGTTCCTCACCACAGGGAGCTCCGGTATTATTCGTTAAGAAGAAAGATGGATCATTCGGATGTGTATCGATTATAGAGAATTGAACAAGCTCACAATCAAAACCGCTATCCTTACCAAGAATCGATGATCTGTTTGATCAATTACAAGGCTCAGTGTATACTCGAAGATTGATTTAAGATCGGATATCATCGATTCTGGGTAAGAAGAAGATATACCCAAGACCGCATTTAGAACTCGATATGGCCATTATGAATTCCAAGTAATGCCATTCGGTTTAACTAATACTTTCTTGTGTTATGGACCTCATGAATAGAGTCTGCAAACCATATCTGGATAAATTAGTCATTGTGTTCATCGACGATATTCTTATATACTCGTAATAAAGAAGAACATGCGGAACATTTGAAGGCATCACGAAGTTACTCAAGGATGAAAAATTGTGCATAAAGTTTTCCAAGTGTGATTTTTGGATTGAGACGGTCCAATTTCTTGGTCATGTGATCGACGGTGAAGGAATCCATGTGGATCCCGCAAAGATTGAATCTGTTAAGAGGCGGCGGTACCCACTAATCCCACCTGAAATTCGTCAATTCTTAGGACTTCTTTGGTTATTATCGAAGATTCATCGAAGGTTTCTCGAAAATAGCTAAACCATTGACCGAGTTAACCCGAGCGAAGAAATTCGAATGGGAGGCGATCAAGAATCGACTTTTCAACTCTAAAGAACAAGCTTTGCGAAGCACCTATCTTGGCACTACTAGGAAGGGCCGAAGATTTTGTAGTATATTGTGATGCTTCACACATGGGTTTAGCGTTGTTCTCATGCAAAGGAACAAAGTGATTGCTTATGCGTCACGACAACTCAAAACTCATGAGAAGAATTATACTACTCACGATCTAGAACTTGGCGCCGTGGTATTTGCACTCAAATTATGGAGACATTATGCATGCGGAACCAAGTGTATAGTGTACACTGCGATCACAAAAGTCTTCAACACATCTTAGATCAAAAGGAATTGAATATCGTCAACGTCGGCGGCTCGAATTGCTTAGTGATTATGATTGCGAGATCCGTTACCATCACGGAAAGGCAAATGTTGTTGCCGATGCTTTGAGCGAAAAGATCGCCTAAGCCACTTAGAGTGAGATCATTGGGAATGGTAATCAATTCACCACTACCATCGAAAATTCTTGAAGCTCAAATCGAAGCCCTTAAGGAAGAAAATAGGCGAATGAGAAGATTTATGGCATCTTGGGAGAATGAGAATGGATTTGTGAAGAGATCGGACGGACGCTATGTTTCAAAAATCGAAGTTGGATTCCACTCTTTGGAGGTATCGAGAGCTCATCATGCATGAATCACATAAATCAAAGTATTCCATACATCTGGTCCCAACAAGATGTATCAAGATCTAAAGCTTTTGTCTTGGTGGCCTAATATGAAGGCGATATCATTGATATCGCATGATAAATGTTTGACATGCTTGAAAGTTAAATTTGAACATCAAAAGCCATCGGATTGCTAACTCAACGAGAACTTCCCGTGTGGAAATGGGAAAGAATCACAATGGACTTCATCACAAAGTTGCCAAAAACTTCTAATGGTTTTGACACCATTTGGGTTATTGTGAACCGTCTTACAAAGTCCGCTCATTTCTTGCCAATCAAGGAGAGCGACGAGATGATTACACTCGCTAGGCGTACATCAAAGAGATTGTTTCTCGTCACGGTGTACCAATCTCTATCATATCGATCGTGATAGCCGATTCACCTCAAGATTTTGGCAAGCGCTTCAAAAGCCATGGGTACCAACTTAGATATGAGTCTGCGTACCATCCTCAAACAGATGGACAAAGTGAAAGAACGATCCAAACTACGGAAGACATGCTAAGAGCATGTGTGATTGATTCGGAAAAGGATGGGATAAGCACTTACCTCGGGTGAATTCTCTTACAATAATGAGTTATCACGCCGACATTAAAGCTGCTCCTTTTGAAGCACTCTATGGAAGAAAATGCCGATCGCCCGGTTCTTTGGCGGAAGTTGGAGAAGTACAACTTACAGGCCCGAAATTGTCAAGAGACAAGCGAAAAGATAATGCAAATTCGGCAAAGATTGCAAGCGACTCGAGATAGACAAAAGAGCTACATGAGATGTTCGAAGAAAACCAATGGAATTCCAAGTCGGAGACCGTGTAATGCTCAAAGTATCACCACAGAAAGGGATGGTCGATTTGGAAAGCGAGGAAAGCTCAAACCTCGATCGTCGGACCATTTAAAATTCTTCAAAGAATTGGTCGATGGCATATAAACTTGATCTTCCGAAGAACTTAGCCGAGTACATGACACGTTCCATGTCTCAAATCTTAAAAGTGTCTTTCGGATGAAACTCTAGTCGTACCACTCAAGGACATCCACTCAATGACAAACTTAGCTTTGTCGAAGAACCCATCGAGATCATGGACGGAGAAGTTAAAAGGCTTAAGCAAAGCCGCATTCCTATCGTTAAAGTTCGATGGAATCATAAGAAGCGAGTGCGAGTTCACACAGGGGCGCGAGGATATAATCGTTCAAGTATCCCCACTGTTCATCTAGATCACCCATGATGACCTCTGCGAGTTTAACAGCGGGACGCAGTTCTCTTAAGGGTAGGTCTTGTAAGCTCCGGAAAATTTCAATGTACTTAACGTTTTAATCAAGAATTAAACACGATCTATTTCGTCATGAAATTTTCGAACATCACATTTGCATATCATTTGGCATATGCATGATCAACGCATGACTCGAGCGTTCATAAATATACCGTTGTGATCTAAATAAATTTCCCACTATCACGATAACCTTAAAATACGTAATGAATACGTAAAATTTGTAAAATTACAATTTAATTATAATAAAAATATATAAAATTAGTATTGGGCCTCGGAACTCATTGGACTTTTCACCACTCGAACCCGACACGTAAATGGGCCTCACGACCGGGCCAAGCCCACGCTATATTTTTCATTTGGGCCTTTGCGGATTGTATCTCTTGCCCACCATTTTTTTATTTCTTTCCTTTTGGGCCTCGCCTAACAAGATCAAAACAAAGCCCAAGATTTTACATTAAAAAGTAGCAACTTAGTTTCATGCTTGTTTTTGTGAACAACCAAAAGGTGAGAAACATACAAAAGCAACTAACCTAACTAACTAAACATTCATTTACGTGACTACTAACCACAAACCAAAAAACAAGAAACAAACCAAACTAGAACCTCCTTGGTCTTCATGTCACATCGTGTGAATGTGAAAAGGAGACAAAACCCATGCTTAGCCACCCTAAACAATTAAAATAATACTCTAAAATCCTTACTTTTGACCTCTTGACCCTAAGAACCATTGGATATCATGTTCCTAAATGACTTGACAATACCTGTACATGCAAAACCCATATGCCCTCAATGCTTAGAAAATGCTCAAAACATAAACCAAATTCATTATATCATGTGACTAATAAGAGTAGAATTAGGAAGCTACAAAGACTTAAAATGATAAAAGCCATACTTGTCTTGGCTATTTAAACAACTCAAACACACACTTTCTCTCTCTCAAACAAAAACACTTCACTTCATTTTACATTTCCTCTCTTTTGGGTTTACGTCGAGCAAGGAGAGGAAGGGAAGAAAAGGAATTTTGGGTTTCTAGCAAACTAGGAGACTTGGGATTGTTGTTGTGAACACTCGGGTTAAAATCGGTTTGTCGTCTTGGTGTCTCACTTCTCGTCCGAGTTCCCACACCTCTCTCAGTCTTTGTAAGTACATCAACTTGTTTCGACTCATTATGATAATGATAGATTTCATAACATACTTAACTCATTTCAAGTAGTGTTGCGTTAAAATGAAAAACATATCGAAACTTCGTTAAAATTCTTAACTAGGAAACTTAACATCATAACTTGAAACGAACTCTCGTGCCATGTTTGTTTGATTATGAATCATGTTTGGTTAAGTAAAACTTGTTTTGGTCACTTGAAAACCATGGCACAAATGCATGACTAATTGAGAGAAGAAGAAATGGAAAACAAGAATATGATACCATGCATGCCTCGACATCACGGTAGCATGTATACAAAAAATAAATAACGAAACCTCTCATTATATATCGGTTATGTAGTAGAAATAACACACAAAACGAGCCTAGCTCGGTTGGTTAGCATGCGTGTGTTTAGGCGTGAGGTCCGAGTTCGAATCCACCCTATGGCACTTTTCCTTCCTTTTTATTTTATAACTTTCACGGTTTGGCGAATACACCCTCGACTTCAATCAAGAACTTTATAACTAATATGAAGTAAGTGCTAAAAGTGTAAAAATCCGACTTTTGAAAATAGTTTTGCAAAAACAGTTTTACCGAGGGACTAAAAGTGTCAAAACTGAAAACTTAAGCCTATAACATTTTGGGTACAAAGTGTCATTTTCTAAAAGTATAGGGACTAAACTTGTACTTTTTATAACTTGAGGGTAAAAAGTGTAAATTCGGGAAAAGTTTAGAAAAACTTATAAACCCATAATAACTTCGTAAAGACGAGTATTTTGATCTTATGAGTATTTTATTTCGGATAACGTTAAAAGCATTACTTATATATATATATATTATAAGATTATAATTATATATATATATCAAATCCGATAAAACACACGGGAATTTATTCAAACACGTTAAAATACTCAACAAATCTATTAAGATCAGCGGGGAACATTTCACTTATGCGTAAGTGAGGATCATTAATTAAGGCAATGTAGCACATAAATTAACTTAAAAGCGTTAATCACGATCGCACACTATTGGATTGGACAATCCAATGATCTATTGAATAAGAATATTCAATGCTCTATTATTTTGGTCGCATGAACCAAAATGCTCATTCTTGAGACTCGCCATCTCATCATTTTAGGTTTCGAGTTGGAACCTCCGCTACATTGTGCTTGATCTATTTGTGCGTGTGCATTATTATCAAGGTGAGTTCATAGCCTCGCTTTTACTTTATTTTTATAAACCCATGAGGAGATACATGCTCTAAACTAGAACACAAGGGTTTTCATAAATGCTTGATCTTCTTGATTATTGGTCTTGCCTAAGTTGTTAGCCACAAGTCCCACGATCATGAACCATTAGTCACCGCGAGTGAGCGTAGATATCGTGAATAGTACTATGGGGAATAACGAACCCGTTTGGTTATAGAGAAATAACCGGGCGCACCATATCGAATATCTTTAGGTAATTGGCTATTACCTCCTTTGGGGCATATTCGTACTTTGGTAATTCGGTGTATGCGGTTGAGTCTTGGTTTCATGAGCTTAGCGCATAATAATCTGTGATATTTTCTTATGATATTGTTAGTTTACAATGATCATGATCTTATACTTGTGTTCAACTTATTTTAAACCTATGGACTTCACTCAACATTTTGTTGACCTTTTTAAGCATGTTATCTCGGTGTCGGTGAAGATTATGACCAAGGTGCGGAGCAGGGCATGGCAAGGCTTATCGGTGGTGTAAAACATAAAGTTATCATTTCTTTCAAACTCATGATCTTTCTTTTGGGAAAAACACTTGATCTATTTACAATATTTTGTAACAAACTATGAGTTTTCGATGAATGATAACTATTTTAATAAAACGTCTCTTTCGAGTCGTTTTCTATAATTATTGACTATGATCTCCATTCAAGTAACACCGAATTAGTCTTCCATTGTCATTAAGATTTTGGGGTGTTGGAGATTTGCTTAGCTAACTAAAATAATTATATTATTTGGCATTTACTTACATTAATTTATGGGTTGTTCTGATTACCATATCGCATCCCACCCGGTTGTTACGTCCTCGAGACACGAGATGGATGATACCATGTCCTCTACGATTGTCACTATGCCGACTCATCCCGATCTGTCATACCGGTGTTTGGATGGCCCGAACCTTTGAGGAAGGTGAAGTTGCGAACTCCTCTCGCTCGGCTATGTTGCTCATCCTCAAGAGTACAATGCTTTTGCTTCCATGACCCTAGATCGATTACTATGAGTCGCATCAATGGCTACGCTTGAGATGTTCTTTGTGGATGATGAATCATCAAATCATCGAAGCACCGACTACGCTTCATCGATTCTTACGGATCATCTCGCCGAGCTATCCGTCGTCGCCGGCGTAGGATTCGTGTTCTTAAGCCTAATGAACTGAGCCGTTTGGAGTACCTTATAGGCGCATCCTAATGGTAAGACCTTCAAACGCACCGCTAGGAAGCGTGTGCGACCCATCACTATGACTCATGTGATGCCACCGGCTCGATCACCATCAACTCGGTCATCACCGGTTTCATCTGCTGTTCCACCTACGCTTCTTCACCACCACGCCACTTCTTCGTGTTCTACCATCGGACTACTCTGTTCTGTTTCATCACCACCTCTGACATCACCTCCTTTGGACACTTTTAGTGAGCCAATTTTACCGCTCTGCATCAAGTGCTATCCACCATCACTATCTCGATCTGAAAAGCCTACTCGAGTGGATAATGAGGCGGGCCAAGGAAGAAATCCGGTGCTAGGAGATGGTCATTCTTGATACCTTTACTCGGCGTTGGAGAGAAGGCGAGGGAGCACCTAGTTCGTTTGAGCTTGGAGAAAGCTCAACTCGCACCGACTCGGTCATACACATTGCCGGTGAACGGTACACCACACTATTCCTCTGTTGGCTACAAGACTTATCGAGCACGAAGATCGGTTGAATGAGCTCATGGCACATTATGATGAGATTCCACTAGTGAGGATAGAGAGCTTGGAGGAAGAAGTCGAGAACCTCGTGGTGAGGTCGCTACTCCATCGAGATTGTGTTTGATATGATGAGTACTCAGTTGTGGAGGCAAGAGGCCGTTAACCAATTGACTCGGAGATTGGAGACTACTATTCGAGATGCTAGCACTTTGAGAGGCGCTTTGGGTCGAGAGAGAGTCCTACATCACGAGCTTGCATCCGCTCATGCTCGCTTTGCTATTACGGAGGAGAGGATTGATAACCTCGAGGCGAGAGATCGAGCCCGTGAGCGGCAGATCCGAGACTTGGCGACCATGGTTGAGGAGATTCGTCGTCGTCGGGATGGCGCATCGGGAGATCGTAGATCCTAGTCATCTTTATCTTAGTATGTATCATAAAGCCGCCATATGAGGCATTAAGGCTTGTATCTTTTGGTTTGTAACCTTGGAACAAGAATTATGATGATGTAACTTATGGTTGTGAACAAAACTATGTAACGATGTATTCCATGGTTGTATTTCTATTATTACGATGTTATGATATTATTCCTCGGTGATGTATGCGAACCAATCCTTATGTCCTTATATATATATTATGATTTGTTGAGAAAATCATATTCATATCATATCATTTATTTAAAGTGGTAATCTGGACTATTATGAAATGTATAATATGAAATCAATTTTATCATCGATCGATAATTTCTTAATCTTGGTATTTATTCTTGAAAATTTTAGAAAATGGTCAAGAAGAAAGCTACCTCATCCACCATCACTCCATGACTATTCGGAAAATGGTCATTTGAAAGTGTTAAGTGACTATAGCACAACATGTCGCCGATCTTGCTAGAGTAGAAGTGAGCAGCATTGGTGAGCAATTGCCCAAGAGCGCGTGAAGTGAAATTGCAAGAGAAGCCGAAATTGCAAGAGAAGGCGAGAATGCCCGAATTGCTCGAGAGGTGAAGTCGGCGTGTCGCTCAAGCAACACGTGGTGAAGTCGCTCGCATTCTTGAAGAGAATCGTGTCAGGTTTGCGTCTTCTTGAAATGGCAAACTCAAATGCAACTAACACTCCAACAAATCAAAGTGAGTCCACTTTAACTCGCATGAGTGTAATTACAAAGAGTTCATGAGCGCAAGCGACATTCTTCAAGGGCTGAAGGTGCTATTGGTTTACTTCATTGGTTTGAGAGGACCGAGGGCGTATTTACGCTAAGTGGTTGCACAAATGATTGCAAAGTCAAGTTTGCAATTGGAACTTTGTTAGAAGATCGTTATCTTGGTGGAAAGGCCATGCTCAACCAATTGGAATGGAAGAAGCTTGTAAGATTTCATGGTCGATCTGAAACAAGCTGCTAATGAAGCAGTATTGCGAGAGGCGAGATCAAGAAACTCGAAGATGAGTATTACCACTTGGTCGCTAAAGGTAATGATCTCAAGACATACTTCAAGAGATTCCATGAGCTGAGAGCTCTATGTCCTCATCTGTTTCCCACCAATGAAAAACTTTTGGAAGCTATGATCGGAGGTTTACCTCGAAGCATCGAAGGAGATGTCATCGCTTGAAGCCAAAAGCTATTGAAGAAGTTGTCATTGTATCCACCGCCTTATGGAACCAATACTAAAGCTTGCAAATGCACAAGGCTCAGTGACAACAAAAGAAAGTTTGATGATCGGAAAACCTCAAATTCCAACCACTATCGATCCAACAACAACAATCGGAACAACAACAACCAATATCACCACAGAAATCAACACCACAATCGGCAAAACCGAAGGCAAGAAGCGCGAGGGCTTATCTTTGCACCCTTCTTTGGAAAAGGGTATGTAGGACCACATCCCGATGTAATAGATGTTTGATGCACCATTACGGACCTTGTCTTTGTGAAGTGCGATAAGTGCAACAAGGTAGGTCATCAAGGTAAACACATTAGAAACCACGGAAGAGGCAACACCGTGACAAACATGAGCGCTATGGATGTGGAGAACACGGTCATTTCAAAAGTCAATGCCCAAAGTTAAATGTCGTTCAAACAAACAATGCGCGTGCAAGAGTGTACATGCTAGGAGATGGAGATACACCGTTGAACCACGACATTGTGGCGGTGCGTATTCTCTTAACAATCATTACGCAAAAATCTTGTTTGATTACGGAGCCGATAAGAGTTTTGTATCTACTACTTTTGCACCATTACTTGAAATATCCCCAATCGCATTAGATACAACTTATGAGATGGAACTTGCCGATGGGAAAATAATAGGAATCAACACCGTAATCCGTAATTGTCCTATTCTATTACAAGATCATTCGTTCTCATAGATCTTTTGCCAATCAAGCTTGGAAGTTTCGATGTCGTAATTGGCATGGATTAAAAGTGTCAAAAGCGAAAACTTTAAGCCTATAACATTTTGGGTACAAAGTGTCATTTTCTAAAAGTATAGGGACTAAACTTGTACTTTTTGTAACTCGAGGGTAAAAGTGTAAATTCGGGAAAAGTTTAGAAGAACTTATAAACCCATAATAACCGTAAAAACAAGTATTTTGATCTTACAGTATTTTATTTCGGATAACGGTAAATGTATTACTTATATATATATACATTATAAGATTATAATTTTATATATATATCAAATCCGATAAAACACACGGGAATTTATTCAAACACGTTAAAATACTCAACAAATCTATTAAGATCAGCAGAGAACATTTCACTTATCGTAAGTGAGGATCACTAATTAAGGCAATGTAGCATGAAAATTAACTTAAAAGCGTTAATCACGATCGCACACTATTGGATTGGACAATCAATGATCTATTGAATAAGAATATTCAATGCTCTATTATTTTGTCGTGAACCAAAATGCTCATTCTTGAGACTCGCCATCTCATCATTTTAGGTTTGAGTTGGAACCTCCGCTACATTGTGCTTGATCTATTTTTGTGCGTGTGCATTATCATCAGGTGAGTTCATAGCCCGCTTTTACTTTATTTTATAAACCCATGAGGAGATACATGCTCTAAACTAGAACACAAGGTTTTTCATAAATGCTTGATCTTCTTGATTATTGGTACGCCTAAGTTGTTAGCCATGAGTCCCGATCATGAACCATTAGTCACCATGAGTGAGCGTAGATATCTTGAATAGTACTATGGGGAATAACGAACCCGTTTGGTTATAGAGAAATAACAAGGCGCACCATATCGAATATCTTTAGGTAATTGGCTATTACCTCCTTTGGGGCATATTCATTGCTGGTAATTCGGTGTATGCGGTTGAGTCTTGGTTTCATGAGCTTAGCGCATAATAATCTGTGATATTTTCTTATGATATTGTTAGTTTACAATGATCATGATCTTATACTTGTGTTCAACTTATTTTAAACCTATGGACTTCACTCAACATTTTGTTGACCTTTTAAACATGTTATCTCGGTGTCGGTGAAGATTATGACCAAGGTGCGGAGCAGGGCATGGCAAGGCTTATCGGTGGTGTAAAACATAAAGTTATCATTTCTTTCAAACTCATGATCTTTCTTTTGGAAAAACACTTGATCTATTTACAATATTTTGTAACAAACTATGAGTTTTCGATGAATGATAACTATTTTAATAAAACGTCTCTTCAGTCGTTTTCTATAGTTATTGACTATGATCTCCATTCAAGTAACACCCGAATTAGTCTTCCATTGTCATTAAGATTTTCGGGGTGTTCTGATTATGTGAATTACCCCACCGTTTTGTAATTCAATCCAAGAATACTAACAATATTGTGTTAGTACCACTTTCTTGTACACGTACTAAACGAATTAAAGTAATGCTAGTTTGATTAAACAAATAACTTTGTATGGGAAAAGTTTGAGGATCGACACCCACAAGGTGTGGCCGATCGGTTTGAAACAAAGAAAACACACAAAACAAGTTTTAGGTTTAGCTAATGAATACAAGAGATGATTTACAAACACCCATGGTTTTGTATATATACTCAAGCAAACTTGGTGAACAAGTTTGAGTTGTAGTGGGTTGGGTTGGGGTTCCTTGGCCGATCGGTGGTATACATCCCAAGGGATTAGGAACCTTCCGTTATTTACAACTTAGTCCTTTTCTAATTACATTTAATGCCCGTTTGTCCATTACACTAATTACTTAACGTCCGTTATGTTATTTCGTTTAATTAATAAATAAATACAACATTTATATTTAATTATCAACTTTAATTCTCATCGTAAAGTGTGCAATCCCGTGGTCTCGAGTTCGATCCTAACTCACGTCTACTAATTTATTCTTTACTTCTTTGTGTAAATCCCTTATAGGTACGTTTACTTCGTGGTTTTGATGGTATTGGAATTTAAATCCGGTTTATAAGGTATTACGCAAATTAATAGTTTTCTTAGCCTTTATTTTATGAATTGGGTTGTGGTCAACTTCACAAGCTTTTGGAGCAAGTTTCGGTTTGTTGATAGATCATTACGATACAACTTCTTGTTTCAAGCTTTTGAAGACTCCTTCAAATCTATTATGTATACTACTAAATTTTGGCGGTGTTCGGTGTATTGCATTCTTTAACGATGCGTAGCGCTTTTTATTAAGGAAGGTTTCGTGACACAGGTTGTGATACGACCCGTTGAGGTTGTATCAAGATAGGGCACCACTTCAAGCGGGCGCGAGCTCCTTAAGAATATTTAGTGAAAAGAAGAGAATTATTTGTTTGACATAACTATGATTTCATTCATTATAATGACTCGGTATTTATAACCCTTTCAATGACCTAAACAATGACAATGGGCTTAGACCCAATTAGACTCGAACATGACCTAACGAAATAAGATAGATAAAGATAACTTAGCCAACGACATAATCCTTATGCTATACGGGACTAGACATCACCCTCTTGGGTTGACCCTTTTCAGCTCGCCCGGTCATAACATTTCCCACTCCTTCAAAAGTCACCTTGTCCTCAAGGTGTTGCTTTGAACGATCGTGATTCCCGGATCCCATGTTCTTCGTTGACTCCCTTTTGATGACACCAAGGACAGGTAGTTGTCATGAAATTGTTTTGCAAATTCTTCCCAAAGATATGCAAATAGGAGGTTTGTTTCTAGGTCCGTCTTATGCTCTAACTCCTCTTGAAGAAACAGACCAATCCCTCCCTTTGTAACGCTATTTCTGATGTTAATACTTCCTCCCCTGAAGACACCGTCATCGTTCATGGTCACAAGTTTCCCATTATCTGACGGTTCCACCTTAGTGTCGGTACTACTGTTGTGATCAATTCCTCCTTGCAACCCCATGACTCGACAAGTGGGTGCATATCCCTATTATTATTCTTGTATTCAACATCAATCCTTGCTCTTTTCTTCTTTACTATTATCATCATCGTTAGTCTCGACTTCTATTCCCGCCTTGGATGTGCTTGATCGCGTTGCAATATTCTAAATCTTTCTTTTCTCCTTTGCCATGCTTGACTCAGCGAATTATCGACAACAAAAGGCGGTATCATTATTCTTTGTTACATATTGATTTGTTTACGTGGGTACCTCAATGGTTTCTAGTTGAGGTAGGTTAACGGCGAGTTTAGGCGATCTTGTTGGCGGCAATGGTGTTTCTGAGGCTCATGTTGGGCGTGGTAAAGCAGGACGTCATGGGTTTTGGTCTTGGAACCCAGCTGGTGTTACTATAGGGTTTGGTTACGGTTGAAGGCGACCACTGGTCTTCCAACCGTGCCTCTATAGCCTTGACCAAAGAAAAGCATCGCCCGAGATGTCGGTTTAGACACCGTAGTTCGAGTTGAAGTATTGGTTTAAGCCGAGATATAAAATGATATCAATAAGTTATCGATATACCTGTGACACGATTCATCAAATTTTCAAACTCACTTTGATATTGTGCCACCGTCCCCATTTGCAATAACTTAGAAAGTGCGCCTTGCGGATCGTCGTACCTACATGGTCCAAAACGATTATGAACACTCCAAAAACAAATCCCAAGTCGTGATTAAATTGTTACGCGTCATCCAACGAAACCACTCTGCCGCATCTCCTTCGAGATTAAAACCCACCACACGTAATCGTTACTCGACCGGTGTGTTCAAAATAGTAAAGTACTCACTGATAGAGAAGATCCAACTATCAGGATCGGACCCCAAAAACTTCGGCACATCCTGCCGCAAGGAACGTGGTAGTGTCGAAGCAAAGGCGTCACCACTGCACCCCCTGGACTTGCGACAAGAATCAACTCTTTGAGAAACAGTCGAACAGTGTGCTCCTCCATGAGATCGGTTAATTTGTTTACACTAATAAGAGGTTAATCACGTTGCTTATGGTTCAAAGATCCAACCAATAAAACTAAAGTGCCTTGAACGATTGTAGGAATCAATAACTAAAAATATTACACCAGATCCAATGAAGAAAAAATAGACCAAATAAAGGAACCCGGATAAACCCAATATGTAAATTAACACATGCAGTAGATGACAAAAGAGAGCATGCAGTATATACGAACAAAGATTGATGCCAAAAACCAAACGAATTAGAACCTGTGATTGATTTAAAAACGAATAAACAGTAACTTTTTTTTTTGAACCCTAATAAAAAAAACCCTCTTAATGAAAGCACCAATTGATACGACCCGTTGAGGTTGTATCAAGATAGGGAACCACTTCAAGCGGGCGTGAGCTCCTTAAGAATATTTAGTGAAAAGAAGAGAATTATTTGTTTGACATAACTATGATTTCATTCATTATAATGACTCGGTATTTATAACCCTTTCAATGACCTAAACAATGACAATGGGCTTAGACCCAATTAGACTCGAACATGACCTAACGAAATAAGATAGATAAAGATAACTTAGCCAACGACATAATCCTTATGCTATACGGGACTAGACATCACCCTCTTGGATCGACCCTTTTCAGCTCCCGGTCATAACAGGTTGGTTTTCTCGAGTGTTTTCATATTGGAATTTGATACAAATTCGTAAGATTCGAGATGTTTATAGACTATGATTGTTATCTTTGTTAAATAATGTGAAGGACCAAGAGTGTCAAGTTTCAAAGTCTAAATAGAGTTTGTGCTGAAAGTGAAGAAAAGAGAAGTTCAGGGGCTAAAGTGAAACATGGCAGAGTATATAATGTTTTATCCTGTTTAGGGTTTGATGATCTTTCATTCTGTTTAGTCTCTTTCTCTCTCAAACTTTCACACAGTGTTTGTCTTTCTCTTGTGATATCAATCTTGATATCAGTCTGGGTATTTGGTTGTTTCTTTGTATCAAGATCAATCTTGTTTGATCTTGTTAAGTCTGAGTGTTGAGTGAACTTTGTGGTGAGATCACTGGTGTCTACCTAGTAGAGATCAGTTATTGTTTCTTTGTATTTGTATTGGTAAGCACCTATTTGGGGACTTATCTTCTTGATATTCATATAATAAAATACACCGTGGGGTGGTTGGCTGGGTGTAATAGTTGATTGTTGTGTGCTCTTGATCATTTTTACATGGTATCAGAGAGCACGGTTCTGATCTGGTGGTTTTGAGATTCTAGGGTTTCTAGGGTTTCGAAGTTATTTTTGGGGATTCTTGCAATTGGTGGTTGAATTGGTTAATTGAGGTTGTTTCCTTAACGGCCGTGGTTGATTTGTTCTGTTTGGGATTGGATCTGGTGATTTTGTGGGTTTCTTGGTTAGGGTTTCTTGAAACCCTAATTTGGTATTTTGGGGGTTTTTCATCCCTGGTGGTTTCTTGTTGTTTCTTGGGCCTGTTCTTGATACAATCTTACTAGACTCGTTGAATCTAGTGGATTTTGTATCTCTTTCCGCTGATATATCTCTGTAAGTACTTCTTTCTCTTAAGATAACACAAAATTGGTTTAGAAGGTGCAAGCGGACGATTAACTTCTTGATCGCCAACCTAGATTGAGTACGAATACACGCTCTGGCTGTGATCCCAGTCTTTGGCTGGTTTGTGGTTATTCTTGGGTGTGAGTTGTAGATTTTATAGTTTGTTATTTACATTCTTTAGTTTCTTGTTGTGTCTAAGTCGAAGGAGGATAGGATTTGGGCGGTCTTGGAAGTTGGTTGAGTTGTTTAGTTACGGTTATTTGTTCTTGTTGTTTCTTTGTTATTGCTTGTTGTGATTGTTTGTTTTTCTTCTTTGGTTGTTCTTGTTGTTTGTTTAATATGGCTATTGAAGATGAACCTAGTGGTAGTAATACTCAAGTGTTAATTAGTAATCTTGATCTTGGTAATCCTCTTCATATTCAAACTAATGATAATAGTGGGCTGCTCTTATTCCATTTAAATTGCTTGGGCCGAGAATTATAGAATTTGGTTTGGTGCTATGAAATTGGCTTTGCAAGCTAGAAATAAGTATAGCTTTGTTGATGGCACTTGTCTTAAAGAATCATTTGTTACTAGTAATGTCTTGTCGCTCAATGGGATAGGTGTAATGCCATTGTCTTAACCTGGATTATGAATTATGTATCTCATGATGTTTATATGGGGTTAGTTTATTACGAAAATCTTGCATACATTTGGCAAGAATTAAAAGAAACATATGATAAAGTTGATGGTTACATTATATACAATCTGCGCAAAGATTAATTACGTAAAACAAGGTGGTAGTTACATTGCTGATTACTATCATAGGCTAAATTCTTTATGGAGAATTTGATTCTCTAACTAAATTGCCTAAATGTGTTTGTGAACATAAATGTGCTTGTGAAGCTAGTCTTGAGTTGGTATTGCATCGTGATTAATGGCGATGCAATTCCTTATGGGTCTTGATGATTGTTATCAACTGTTAGGAATTGCTTTATTAACTAGAGATCCTTTACACGAGGTTAAGGATGCTTATCTTTGTTGTGTCTAGGGAGGAGTCCCATAGAGGATTCTGAGTCTTCTAGTGTTTACGAATCTAAACTAAATGCATCTTCTTTTCTTTGCTAAGTCATTTAATAACAATAGAAGATTGTATAACAACGATAACAACACTAGAGGAACCGGTTCTAATACTAATCTTGCTAATAGAGGTCCTAATCCTAATTTGAATTGTAAAAGCGTGGTAAGATTGGACATACTATTGAAAGATGCTATGAACTTATTGGTTTTCCACAGGATTTGTCAAGAATAATAATCCACCTAAACAAAATGCTTTCGAGACAAAACTATAATGCTAATATTGATAAAATGTCGAAAAATCTTCTACTACTTCATCGCAAATACATCTTACGGTTTTACTTACGGCGGATGAAGAAACTCTTGTCTTTGATCAATGATAGTTCTTACGGAAGCATACATGCCAATATGGCGGTAGGGCTTCATTCTTTAATGGAAATGTTTGGTTTAATATTAATTTTTCTAAATATTTCTTTGGGAATTCTAGTCTTTATGTTAAAACTATATCTTTGGGATGGATCATTGATTTGGTGCTAATCGACACTTATTTGTTTCTCTTGTTGGTATGTTTAATGTTGTGGATATTTCTAGTCTTAAGATTCTTGTTGGACATCCCAATGGTACTCTTGCTACTATAAGTCATGTTGGAAATCTAAAATTAACTAATAATGTGACTCTTTATGATGTCTTAGTGGTTCACAGTTCTTGTGTGAGTTTGTTGTCTGTTAATAAAGCGATTAGAGATAGCAAAATGTTTGTTGGTTTTGATGAAGATACTTGTTATATTCGAGTTTGAAAAGGAGAATGTTACGGG
This sequence comes from Chrysanthemum lavandulifolium, assembly GCA_022545495.1. Classification (NCBI taxonomy): domain Eukaryota; kingdom Viridiplantae; phylum Streptophyta; class Magnoliopsida; order Asterales; family Asteraceae; genus Chrysanthemum; species Chrysanthemum lavandulifolium. Next base: position 97,936,032 of record CM040242.1, on the reverse strand, counting down.
GATGGTAGTCGATCGATGGATTGTATTTGTTTGATATGCGACCTAATAATACTTTGGGTGAGTGCAATATGGTTATGTCTTATAATGTGTCTAAACTTATGCGGCATAATAGATTGGGTCACCTCTTGATCGATCTTATACATTCTTCAAAAGGATCTTGGTATTTCCAAGAATTCCTCTATTTCTATTTGTGAAATCTGTCACAGGGCTAAGCAGACAAGGGAACCTTTTCCTTTGTCTGATCATAAGTCTAAGAATCTTGGTGAACTTGTTCATCTTGACTTATGGGGTCCTTACAGAGTAACAAGTAGAGAAGGATATAAGTATTTTCTCACTATTGTTGATGATTATTCTAGAGCTGTGTGGACTTATATGATTAAAACTAAAGATGAGGTGTTTGATGTATTACGCTCTTTTATTCACTTAATATCTAATCAATTTGGTATTAAAATTAAAGCGTTAGATCGATAATGGTCTTGAATTTGTAAATAAGAAAATGAGTGGAATGTTTTTCGATCTTGGTATAATACATCAAACATCTTGTACTCATACACCTCGACAAAATGGGATTCTTGAAGGAAACATAGACACCTACTCAATGTAGCTAGGAGTCTTATGTTTCAAGGGGATTCCTTTAAGGTTTTGGTGCGATTGTGTTCTAAGCTCTTGTGTATCTTATAAGCAGTGCCATCTTGATTCTAAATGGTAAATGTCCCTATGAGTTATTGTACAAAACTAAACCTAATCTTTCCCATTTGAGGTCTTTTGGATATACGTGTTTTGCTACCATTTTAAATAACCATGATAAGTTGTCTTATAGGTGCGAAAAATGTGTTCTAATTGGTTTTCTTCTACTAAGAAAGCATATAAACTTTTAAGTTTGGATACTAGAAATGTGTTTTTGCGAGAGATGTGAGGTTTTATGAAAATGTTTTCCTTTGAAAATGAAAACACGTGAGTCAATGATACAAACTATGTAAATGAGGTTGAACACTTGAAGTTTTTGATAGTTCAAAGTCTCAAAGACCCAATGATGAAGGGAAGATACACCACCGGTTGAGGATGGTAGTATGCCATCTTCACATGATGCTAGTGATAATGAAATAGATACTACTCATATGCATCATGAAGATGGGCAATCTGCAACCTACTTTGGTGACCAACACTGTGCGAGGGCAATTCTAGTCTTGAAAATCTTGGTTTAGTTTTTAATCGATCGAAAATGTTAATGAAGATGTGCGGACACTGTATTAAGAAGGTCTAGTAGAGTCTAAAACTCCTATTAGGTTCAATGATTATGTGATGCACTCTAAAGTCGGATATGGTATTGAGAAATATGTGAGTTATGCTAGTTTGAGTAGGACTAATATGTGCTTTGCTTCTACATTGAATAAGTCTGTTGAACCTAAAATTATGAAGAAGGCATTAAAAATCCTAATTGGTGCGAAGCTATGAACAATGAAATTGAAGCTCTTAATAGAAACAATACACAGGATGAATGTGAGTTACTGTTGGTAGACATGCTATTGGATATAAATGGATATGGAAAATCAAGTATAAATCTACGGGAGAAATAGATAGATATAAAGCAGATTAGTTGCTAAAGGTTTTAATCAAAGAAGGTTTTGATTATGATGAAACCTTTAGTCTGTTATGAAAATAGTTCTTGTTAGATGTTGATAAGCATTGCTGTTTGCAAAAATTGGCCTTTATATCAGTTAGATGTTAATAATGCTTTTTTATATGGTGATCTTGATGAAGATGTCTATATGCAATTACCTAAAGGCTTCAATGGTGGTGATGATACTAAAGTATGTAAGCTTAATAAATCTTTATATGGACTTAAACAAGCTCCTAGGCAATGGAATGCTAAGCTTACTAATGCTTTAGTTGAACATGGTTTTGAACAAAGTAAACTGGATTATTCTTTGTATGTTAAACAAAAAGGTTATGTGTTTGTTGCTCTGCTTGTGTATGTTGATGATATTGTTATCACTGGTAATGATGAAGAAGAAATCAATAACTTTAAAAAGGTTTTGAGTTCTAAATTTATGATCAAAGATTTGGGAGAGTTAAAATATTTTCTTGGAATTGAAGTATTGAAAAATGATTATGGTGTTTGTATGACCCAAAGAAAATATTGTTTGGAATTGTTATATGAGTATGGTGCGCTAGCGACTAAACTGTTGATACACCTTTGCCTGAAAATTCTGTTTTGAGTTGTGTTGAAGCTAGTAAAGATAAAGTGTTGAGCAATATAAATAACTATCAAAAATTGGTTGGTAAATTGATTTACTTAACTAATACGGACACGATATTAGTTATGATGTTCCTTGTTTAAGTCAACACATGCATAAACCTTTACAATCTCATCTTAAAATTTGCTCTAAGGGTTTTAAAATATCGAAAAAGTCTCTGGTTTAGGTCTGCGGTTTAATAAAGTCGATCTCAAGCTAAAAGCTTATCAGATTCGATTGGGCTAAATGTCCTCTAACTAGGAAATCATGAATCGGTTTTGTGTATTCTTGGGTAATTCTCTTATTTCTTGGAAAAGTAAAAACAAGCTACTTTGTCTAGAAGTTCTGCGAAGTGAGTATAGAAGCATGGCTTGACTACATGTGAAGTGATTTGGTTGAGTAACATGTTACAGTTTTGGTCTTAAAGAGTTGTTACCTATTAACATATTTTGTGATAATAGTGTTGCAATTGATTACGACTAATCCATGTTTCATGAAAAACTAAACATTTTGAGTTGGATGTGCATTTGGTCGGAGAAGGTTTCTTTGGAGTGATTAAAGCTGTTAAGATTCATACGAGATATGCAAGTAGCGAGATATTTTTACTAAATGTCTTGGGCAAAGACAACATTCTTTGTTTTGCAAAAGTCTTGGTATGTTTGATCATTTGCGGTATTAACAATTGTGAAAAGAATAGCGATCTTGAAAAGATGGGCGGTTTACATGATGCGGACTTATCAACTTGTGGAGGGTGTTAAATAATGTGAAGGACCAAGAGTGTCAAGTTTCAAAGTCTAAATAGAGTTTGTCTTTGAAAGTGAAGAAAAGAAGTTCGGGGCTAAAGTGAAACATGGCGAGTATATAATGTTTTATCTGTTTAGGGTTTGATGATCTTTCATTACATTTAGTCTCTTCTCTCTCAAACTTTCACACGGTGTTTGTCTTTCTCTTGTGATATCAATCTTGATATCGATCAGGTATTGGTTGTTTCTTTGTATCAAGATCAATCTTGTTTGATCTTGTTAAGTCTGAGTGTTGAGTGAACTTTGTGGTGAGATCACTGGTGTCTACCTAGTAGAGATCAATTATTGTTTCTTTGTATTTGTATTGGTAAGCACCTATTTGGGGACTTATCTTCTTGATATTCATATAATAAAATACACCGTGGGGTGGTTGGCTGGGTGTAATAGTTGATTGTTGTGTGCTCTTGATCATTTTACAAACAAATGAAAACACCATAATATATTCTAATTTTTAAAGAAAATGAATATCGTATCAAACGATTTAACGCTTTTGAATTTTCATGTACAAAATAAAATGTGTTTTGTAATAGAGATACTTATATATAAAATATATAATGAAAGAAATTATATATAATGTATATATATAGTTAATTATAATATTAATAAAGTGGGTATAGATTCGGGTAAACGGATACGAGTACATGTACGGGTAATCGGGTGGGTATTACCAGAACCCGTACCCGAACCCGTATTCAGCTAAATTTTTTATCAATACCCAAAACCGCATCCATACCTGCCAACCCGCACCTGAACCCGACCCAACCGGTTCGAGTTTCGATTTTCCCCGTCGGTTTTGGGTGCTTTTCCCATCCCTAGATGTGGTCAAATTATCTAGATCACAAGTTTGTTAAGTATATCATATCCAAGTCAATCAATAACCACTTACACATACAGTTTACACAATAACCAAAACACACAAATAAGGTAATTCTAAACTGAATCAAAAGGTTAAAAAAAAAAAAAAAAAGCTCTTATGACTTGTATGGTATCATTCCTCACCATAAACACTACCAATGGAAAGAGGCTTATTGATTCCATTCGATACCCTAGCCGATTTGGGAAAAGCGAAAATCATAAATTTTGTATATTGTGACTTGTTTGTAACTCCATAACCGCTTTGATTACAATATGGTTTACTTATAAAAATCTCATGTTTCATGGGAAAAATTGCATAAGAGTTCAATTATCAGTTTGAAGTTGGGACTTGGACAATTGTTCCTTTGTATACATATGATTTTTATTTGTACGTGGATAATCAGGCTGATAACTCCTTTTTACTCTGCATAATCGACTTGTTTAGGTGGTTTACAATCATGGAACACAACAGCTTCTTTTTTTGTTGATATTGGTGAGATTTTAGAACAAGTTAACCAATTAACCTCTACGAGTACGCAGCGGAATATGGATCTAGTTTATGCAATTAGGTTAACACGTAAATAATAAACAATAATAAATAAAAGGTAAATAGAAAACTAACCTTCGATGTCAACTGCACGCTATAACACGAACCAAGTGAACTAAAGAAACCAAGTATCTAAAATAGATACCTCTACGATTTCTCACACTACACGTTACACGAGCACATTAGGATGCTAGTCCTTGCTTCACGATTAAACACCACAAACAAACTAGGGTTTAGTGTTGTTGGCAAAACCATGATCGGATACACTTTTATAACAAACGTATGGATTATTTCATTATGCACATCATGCATTAAAAATCCATAGGTTTGATATATATCTTATACATGCACATGTTACTAGAAAATAAGCATGTGTAAGGCTGTGATATAACCAATCGACTATAATATAAATATTATTATCATCACACTGTGTATCTTAATGTTTTGTATTTATAGGTTTAGTCAAGACAAATCTTAACCTAATATAATAATACTTAGGCAACAAGAAAACAATTCTAGTCCCTTTCAAACATTGATCGGCTGATCATAAGCTTTCAATGGGCTTATGGTTTTCTTTGGGCTATTACACTAATTAACAAGTATATCACCTATTAATTGTATAAGCCTCTTAGTTAATATTACGTCTAACGTATAACTAATGATCATTAAACCATTTTGTGAAACATATTATATATTTAATAAATATAAACGAGTTACATATATTAAATATACAATAAACGTACTCTTTATGTATTTGTGTGTGCCCCCAATAGGCTCACACACTTCTAGCCGTTTTGCGTGTTCTAACTCCCACAAACCAACAGCTCCCACTTGGGAGTTGGAGTGTCGAATGGCACACAAAACTAACGACGGAAACGCCTAGCAACGCTCTCACTCGCTTTCTAACTAAAAGTGTTTGAGAGAATTGTTTCGTAAAATTTTCTCAGTAGCATGGTCATTCAATGTCTTGCTCTAATCATCCTTTGTTATAGATACCGTTAAACCATGGATATGGATCCTAACTCATTCCTTATAGTTTAACCATTTAAAATCTCGTAATAGAAATTAATTCAGATATACCAAATGTAATCAAGAATCATCTTGCATTACCCTTTGGGTTTGGCCAAACAATTATCTGATTAAATCTGGAGAGGCGCCATGGTATCTTTCTACACATATCAAGTGGAGTAACAAATCCTTTATTGACTACAAGTATTGTGGATCTTGCTCACATCACTCGAAATATAGCTTTTATAACTACCTTATTCGAGATAGCGTTTTGCGTATACTTACAAAAATGATATCGAACATATGAGAACTTGCTTGCATCTCAAGTCTAAGGACGAAGATAACAAACCATTTTAATATTTTACTTATGACAAGGATCCAAAAGTAAATGTTTGAAAGTTGGGGAATCCAATATGCATCTCTAGTGAACACATATGAGTTTGGCGGGAACAATCCACATTCTCGTTAGAATATAACCAACACTCACATTTGCCTTACATAACAATATTCCTATATTGTTAACCGACAATGGACATATTTAGAATAATAAAATCATTCAAGGATTAAACATGCAAATATAGGATAACAATTATTATATGAATGAATAAAAAATACCAAGTATCTTTATTCATCATAATGTAAAAATTGTGTATCAATCCCAATTATCCAAATACTAAAACAGATATGCATGAAACTCATTTAGTAAGTTGAACCCTAATGTTTCTAACATTCTCAACCTTTCTTTAAAAGAAAAACTAAATAGTCATCTGAGTAAACTTTCGAATACTTGTTTCAAATATCACATATAGTGAGTGATTTGAAATAAAAGATGAGTGTTTTATCTCATATGCTCATACTATTGCAAGAGTTATAGTATGGAGATGTCGTCTACCTTGCATGAGGTATTAGAAGTCAACGACATCTTGTGATCATCTTCTGGTTTCTAAAAGTGTAAAGTATTATCATTCCTTAATGTGTAATGCAACAATGCTCTATGTTGAACATAGCTAGTTAGCAGACTTATCATAGATGATAAAATTCAACTACAACTAGTATAAATAATCCTCTAACATCATTTGTACTAATACAACACTATGCTTTATAATTCGTAAACATCTATATTAAAAATATTCTAAACACTCTCAATTAGATATTGTTGTTGTCAGCTCATCTTGTTCTTATACAAAAGCAACAACTAGTCTTATACATAATTTAATATATACATGATGAATTCTTAGTTAAAACAACATAAGGATTCCATTCATGTAATAAATTATTCCAAGTGAAATGTATCATTTAAGACTAACTCGAATGATATATTGCATTTGTGTCAGACTTAATTTTCCGCATTTGTTTATTCCATATAAACATCTATTCCAAGGTTGTTTGTTTTATTCTCTAAATTCCAAGTGAAGTTTCATTCCAAGCTTAAGGATCAATATCTAGCTTAAATACAATGATTATCTTCAACATGTAAATTTTAAGGAAAAACACAATGCTCCCACTTAATGTCAGATGTACTCAAGAGTTGTCTTAATTTAATCAGAATCATATTGTAATTAAATTCAAGATCTCAACTCTTAGATGCATGATCCAATCCAAAAATGGATTGCTCAAATTTTGTATACTACATAAAGATAATATAAATTCCTAGCCCTTTTGATTACACACCGTCCTCGCAAAAGGTAATCATAAAGAAAGAGTTATAAAATCTAATTGTCATATTCAACCTAAAATCACATGTATGACAATTAAATATCTTTATATAATTAATGTGTGTATATATAAGAAAATTTAATCACAGTCAATTGCTTAAGTATGAATAAAAACTTCTTATAAAATGCCATGCATTAACATGTATACAATTTTGTCCTTGTGAGTCTTTCTTCAAAAGAAACTTATTCCAACCTCATAGGTTAATTGTTAGGCGAAATAACAATCAAGCTCAAAACTCGATTTGCCTTTTAAGGACTGCATCTTATCATTCATAGTTCTAAAACATTTATTAGATTCAAGATGTGATAATATATTTTAGTAGTTAGCTGATTTACAATAATATTCTAACTTATATCCCTCAGCAGTGATATAAAATATCACTCAAGTGATGAGGTATCCTTTCGGATTTATGAATGAGAGTAATCATTATACTTCGGTCGACATTTTCATGTTTAACCTTAGTATGACATTAATAAGTGGATTTTAGAAGGTTAAGTATTTTGTTCTCAAATAACTTTGAGATTTGTATATACTCCCACTTACTTTTGTAAGTAGAGACAATTCTCTAAATACTAAGTATTTAAGCAACAATAAATTGTTCTTTATTGGGAAACCACAAAATACATTTTAAGTTCTCATCTTAAGATTTGTTAATAAAATGCTTCATAAGATTTTAACAAATTCAGAACTTAAATCAAGACATAATGGAATTCCTTGCAAAAACTCAAATTAGGGTTTATAGAAAAACTCTAATTTAGTATCACTCTTTAACCAAAAGTTCTAGCAACAGTTTTGTGTTTCGTCGAGCTAGGAAGAACCTCAAAACTACAATCTTCAAGCTAGGAAATGTTGAATAATCAACAATCCAAAAGGATTTATGATTCGATTGATTTGAGTGGAAAAACCTCAAATCCCTAATGAATTAGGGTTTTCAGTTATGGTTTGTATTGAATACCTTCTAGGTTTGAACTATATTGAGTGTATCCTTGACACACGCAATTTCTAACCTTGATATGTTTTGGAGGTAGAGCAATTAAAGCTATCATGAACCAAACAATATGAATAATGTTTGATCCAACACATTAGACATACCATAATGAAGTGGTATCCTATGGGTTATTAGAATTATGAAACTATATCAGAAATCTATAGATAACTTAATTCTCTTTGGACCAAATACTTGTCAATTGGGTCGAGCCAAATTGCATATAAAGTATTCACGAACCAAGTGCATGCAATAATGTATATTCATTGAACAATACAAGAACCTTATGTTTACGTCTTCACAAGAAGACAGAACTGTTCAAGGATTATATGTTCATGTGTTAACAAGAAAACAGAACATTTCAATAATACATTATAAGTTTTTGAATAATTCAAAGGCCTTATGTTTATGTGTTAACTAGAAGACATAACACATTTACTATATATACTTTAGGTTATAAGTCATTGATTAATACAACGACTTTATAATTATGTCTTAACACGTAAGCATAATTATACTAACAAAAGTAATTACAAACGCAAACACTTGAGTTCTATAGTAATTTCAAGTTAATTTTATACTTCAAAATTATGATCATTATTATATAACCATAATTATGTTGACTAAAACATGTAGTCAAATGTTGAAGTATCTTTACACTATATCATGACATTTGAATGTAGTAGGGCAACAAACATCTAGCGTGTTCACGTCCTAGTAGAATCATTATTAGAATGTAGTAGGGCAATAAACATCTAGCCTGTTTAAGTCCTAGTAGAATTCTTATTTACATGTAGTAGGGCATTAAACATCTAACGTGTTTAAGTCCTAGTAGAATTATTAGTTTCCTTTACCTTGCGGACAAGAGATACCAATAATATTGTTGTTCCTTGCACACACTTTGAGATTTCTCCCACTTGTGTAAGGTACAACATCATATTATGAAAACAAACAACACGTGATTGATTGTTCAAACGATATGAAAATGTCATAGATATCATAAGTAGTTTTAGAACCATAACCTTTAATAAGGAATTGTGGATTATTATTCTATAGATAATAACACTTGAGCGCGGCGAGGAAGGCAACGAGTTATCGATAAAATAAAATGCAATTTTCCTTTAAGAAATGGTTGTTCATATTCGAAAAGTAATGAATTATTTCAAAGCGAGTTTGAAATGATATGGGTGACTAACGAAATAAATCCCATAGCTCCCACTGAAATTGACAACATTGCATGAATGATATTTCAATAATAAAATGCAAGCTGCTCCCATCTGGATTTGTCAACATTGTAAATGTTACATTTCGATGAAAGCATATCATGATTTTATATACTTTCCTATTCTCTTCAAATGCCTACTAGTAGCATGTACTTAGGTATTGAACAGTAGTATGATTTTACTTATGTAGACAATGGACTAGCCATTCTTTTATTCAATTAACTTGAATCTTTAACATGCAATTCCTCCTTTATCGTCTACATAGCCCCAAAGGTAATTAGCACTTTAGGAATAATAAGAGTCCAAGAAGATTACCTAGCAAATATGCTAGTAATTCCTTTACTCTTTGCGGTTTAAACTCATACATCGTGACAAGTACAGGATGTTATTTATTTTGGTAGCTCTAAACACAATGTTTCCAGTTACACAAAATATTCTATCTTTCAATTAACTCTAGACCACGAAAGGGTAATGAAAGATCATAAGCGAGTTTATCAATTTTGGAATCCTATCTTAGTTAGTCAACTAAGGAGAAAAGATAGGAATAAGTCTCACTCTTCTTACTAGGAAAAGAGACTAAGTTTGTCTTTCGAAGAAAAACAACTTTGTTTACAATTATGTTGCAATAACACAATTAATCGAACATAAAAGTTCAATTCTAGTATTTTCGATAATTACATTCTTAAAAGAATTAACTACCCAATTAATTACTAAATAAGACTAAGATCCATCTTGCAACCCACTTAATTACCATAGGTCGACGGTGCATAAAAAATAGGACAAGAGGTAGCGGCGGCGTTAATTGCATAATGCAACTCTTAGATTTATGAGGCTATTTAAGGCATTAGTATCAAGTAATAATGTCAAAAGCATGTTTAGTTCTCATCTTATGCCTCGGGTTCAAGGTCGACCAAGCTAACTCGAGATAAGTCGACCAAGTATGAGCGTGTAAAAATAACCATAGGTCGACCGGTGAGAAATAATTACCATGGGTTGGAAAGGCCCTTAGGTCGACGAGAGAAGTCAATCAAATGCACGTGTTCATAGTTGGATGGCATAGACTTAAAATTAACAAATAGGTATGCACATATAAATGTGGTAAAAGTCGTGTACAAAAAGCATGCAAAACAACTTTGTAACACTAATTTTAAAAACTTTTAGTAATGACACTATAGTGATCATCATGGTTCACGGTAGCTCAATCGAGCATGCGGGAGGCGAGAGGACCGGTGGCGTGAAGCAATAACCTAGACATCCTTTCGGTGCGATTGTGCGCCCTCTTTGAACCCCTTTTGAGTTTGTTCTAGTGGGTGAGCCGTACATCCCAAGTGTCCATAGCGTCTAGTTTTAAATTCTTGGCGTGTTTCATTAAATTAGGTCACTTTATTTTACAAAAGCGATTTTCCACGAATCAAATAGCGGTCACAATGAGCATGATATTTAGGCGTGTAAATAAAGACCCATATTAATGTTATGGTTACGATATGTATTATTCCATATTGCATACAATTAGGTGTCAAAGCAAGTAACAATAATGCACATAATGGAATCACAAACATATAAACATAAACATCAATATATATAACCACATATTTGTTCCGAGTTCTCTTGCGAGTCTTCCCAAGCGGAGAACCATAAGACCGTCACTAGGATACAATACCTAGATCGCCCATACATCATAAAAGCAATTGAGTGGGTCTTGTGGCGGAAAACACATAAAAGCATGGCAATCTCAATTAACAAGTAATTACGCAATTTTATGTATTTAATAAATAATATGTAATTCTAATTATCATTATAATTCTAATTAACAATTAATTAATTCTAATTAACATTTAATTCTAATTAGCAAGTAATTCTAATTAACATGTAATTATAATTAACAATTTTAATTCCAATTAACAAAGTAATTCTAATTAACAAGTTAATTTCAATTAACAAAGTAATTTTAATTAACATGTAATTTAAATTAACAAATTAATTCTAATTATCAATATAATTTAATTTGTGTGTGACTAGTTATTTTTTATTAAAAATTTGACAAGTATTGCATATAGTTATCAAAGCAAAATAAAACGAATAACTAAATTAGGTTTCATGCAGCCTTTTAAACATGTTTATTAATAAGAAACGTGTAACCCATAATCGCAAAAACGAGATGACTCGTGATGCCTTTGTTGAGATTTTAACAAGTTAACCAATTAACCTACAAGAGTGCAGCGGCGGAATATGGATCTAGTTTATGCAATTAGGTTAACACGTAAATAATAAACAACAATAAATAAAGGTAAATAAAACTAACCCGATGTCATTGCACGCTATAACATGAACCAAGTGAACTAAAGAAACCAAGTATCTAAAATAGATACCTCTACGGTTGCTCACACTACACGTTACACGAGCACGTTAGGATGCTAGTCCTTGCTTCACGATTAAACACCACAAACAAACTAGGGTTTAGTGTTCTTGGCAAAACCATGATCGGATACACTTTTATAACAAAAGTATGGATTAATTCATTATGCACATCATGCATTAAAATCCATAGGTTTGATATATATCTTATACATGCACATGTTACTAGAAAATAAGCATGTGTAAGGCTGTGATATAACCAATCGACTATAATATAACTATTATTATCATCACATTGTGTATCTCAATGTTTTGTATTTATTGGTTTAGTCAAGACAAATCTTAACCTAATATAATAATACTTAGGCAACAAGAAAACAATTCTAGTCCCTTTCAAACATTGATCGGCTGATCATAATCTTTCAATGGGCTTATGGTTTGCTTTGGGCTATTACACTAATTAACAAGTATATCACCTATTAATTGTATAAGCCTCTTAGTTAATATTGCGTTTAACGTATAACTAATGATCATTAAATCATTTTGTGAAACATATTATATATTTAATAAATATAATCTTTCGGTTATTTGGTAAGATGGGTTACACCTCCGATATTAAATACAATAAGCGTCCTTAGGACGTGGGGCGCGATCCCAATCGCGATCTTTATGTCATTTGTGAAACATATTATATATTTAATAAATATAAACGAGTTACATATATTAAATACAATAAACGTACTCTTTATGTATTTGTGTGTGCCCCCAATAGGCTCACACACTTCTAGCCTTCGCGTGTTCTAACTCCCACAAACCAACATATATTAACTTACATAATCAACTTGTTTAGGTAGTCTATATTCGGGTCACACATGAGGCTTTGTTGTTTGTGTTTGCTTGCTTCTGTAAAGCACTATGTTGTTTGTGACTTTGTGGTGATATTAATGTTTGGTGGTTGTGTTTATCATCAAAAAAAATGAAATAAATTTGGTGGTTGTCTTAACAATAACTCAGAAGCTCACAAAACTTAGGAATTTAGAACTTGTCAAGATATCGTACTGTGTTGTTTTGTGGCGCCATGTTTCCATAAGCTGTAAGTTCCAACTAGTTTGTAAATCTCAGAAGCTTTACTCAAAATGACTAACTGGTTCACCTCTTCGTATTTATATGAGATTTTAGCAGCTTACTTTGTAAATCTCAGAAGCTAGACTCACAAATTTGGTAAACTTACTTACTTTGTAGACGAGGTTACAAATTTGTCTCAATGAATAATCCAAACTTGATGAGCAAGAATGATGGGCGCCTTAGGAGGTAAAAGAGATAACTGTGTCACCCATTGAAGCTGATATGGAGCTAGCTACAGAAAGGTAAGAGCAGTAAACAAAAACGAAACAAGAGTGTTGACTACAATTAGTGAAACTATTTGTATATTGTTCTATAGACACGAAGTAAAAATTAAACTTATAAGTAATTAATTCACACTTTTTTTCCTTCTTGGGCAATCATGGTTTCAAACCTTTTGACCGACTAATCCACGGGTTTAAACCCACCGCACATGAGTCAAACCGGTTAAAGCCGGCCTATCTTTTGCCACTAGACCACCACTAAACCACCCTGAGTGGTTTATTTCACTCATGTTGTCATGCACATAAAGAGTTATGCCGAGTTTTATTCTTATTACCATGTTCATTGTCCAGCTAATATGTAATTATATGAGCTTCTATCTTTAGTTATGTTTCGACTCGCTGAAATAAGAAGGAAGAGAGCACCAAGTCAACTTCACCGAACGTAATTATCAAAAATCCAACTGATACGATCCAAAAATTATTTTAAATTGACAACAAAAAGTTCAACAAAAAATATAGGTTAACTATCGTAATTATCAATGCTTAAGAAGGATAAGATTAGAACTAAAAAAAACTGATTCAACAACAATTTTGTACCATGTTCACACCATATAAGCAAATGAATCATCGAACCTAAAAAAAGATACGTGATGGTGAAATTTTTACTCAAATTGCCTCTTATTCACATAATCATGTTAAGTCAATGTTGAGTGAGTCAACCTCAAAAGAATGCACTAGGATTAAAATATAATCGGGTTATAATTCTAGTGTATAAGGATTTTAATCTTTCACTTGACACATTATGCTATAATGCTACATGCATTCTTTTGAGTTGACTCTGAACAATTACTTAACATGATTATGTGAATAAGAGGCAATATGAGTAGAAAGTTCATCACCACGTATCGATTTTAAATTAATTAATTAGGTGGGGTAACCATTTTTCATTTGAGACGAAAACAAGTGGTCATTAAGTAATTTATGTGAGTTGAAAAGTCAGCGAATTTAAAGGTTAACGCCCACAAAAGAAGTGATTAGTAGGTTGAAATATTAGAGACCAAGAAAGTGTGAGGACTAAAGAGGATAACAAAGAAAGTAAAAACGATTGGTAAGGGGTGTTTGTTTGACTTGTATAGCGGCTCACAACTAATTTGATTTTAGGTTTATATTTCATAAGCTTACTTTTGTGGTTTATTTTGAAACTTTTAGACTTATATCAACTTGTTATAAGTTATAACACAAGAAACCTATATAATTCGAAAAGATTCAAAATAAGTTAAAAAAAATAGTCTATGAAACATAAGCTCAAAACCAAACACCCACGAATTGTAAAAACCCTAAACAAACACCCCCTATAGGGATAGATAGGAAGTGAATTTTACCCCCAATTCAATAAAACAATTTCACATTTACTTATTATGTTATTATTCATACACAACTTGATTACTAGTAAGCGTATTGAATTGGCTTATGCTTATTTGGGGGTAAGCTTATGCTTAATAGCTTTTTTGTTTCCTAAAATACCCAATAATGGATTCTGCTTTTTAGCTTACTTCCTTCCCAAACACCTTCAAAGTTCTTAATATGGTTACGCTTGTACTAAAATAAAAATTAATAAGTACTTCTGAAAATGGTGTTTGGATCATTTGCTTATTTTGTGAATACTAATTAAGCTAAATTGTTTATAAAAGTATTAAGTAAAACTGTTTGTCTAAAAATAGGAATCTTCATACCCTGCTTATAGTTGTTTCAGAATACCATAAGCATTATGTATTTCGATTAGTTTACACTTGTTAAAGTGTGATATCTCAAATAATTCAACAAGTTATAGCTTCCCAAAAGTAGGTAATATAAGCCCATAAGCACAAGCTGTTTTGCTTTAACCAAATAAAAGCGTAGCCAAACACCCCTAGTTTTGTTATTATTCGTAGACGGCATGATTACTGTTTTTTAATTTATTTAATAGCTATCATCAAGTCACTCCTAACCTATTCAAACATGTGTTAATGTTAGGTGCGTTGATTTGAATCCAAGTGCTAAGTAAATTTGGCATCATCATGAAAACTATTGAACCTCCTGCGTGGTCGAGGTAGCTCGGATTGATGATGCGGTACATCGAAACCTTATCACATATACAACAAAAAAAATTCCTTCCATCCCTTCATGCGGTCATAGCCGAGCGGCGACATATTGATTGAAATCTTACTTAAGTTACCAATAGTCTCACTTTATATGCACAAATCGTATCTAAATGTTGGTTATCTCTCATCACCAACACGGACTTCATATTAAGCGTCATGCAAATCCCTAAAGTGGATCCTCCTTATGGTCTCTTTCTCCCGTGGCAATGTGTACCATTCGGTGGATATGACTTTCTTTACGTGGATGCTAAAGTTTGGCTAGCATACAATCGCTTACTAAGGAGGATGGTAAATTCATAATCATGCAGTCTTGCAATGGTTTGCTTCTATGTTGTCTCAAGTCTGATAAGTTTTATGTATACAATCCTTGTCTTAATATGTTTAAGATGCTTCCGGATTGTAATAATTTGCTTTTGGACCCATATTTTGGTATTGATGGTGTTAGAATGGCTTTTGATCCTACGAAATCACTTCACTACAAAATCATTCATGCTGCATTGATAGAAGATGATACTAGTGAAGTTGATTATTCTATTCAAATAGAGACTTATTCTTGAAACAAGCAATTGGAGTGTTGGCAATGATCGATTTCCGTTCTAAATTTTAAAGGTTTTCGGGATGGAATATATTGCAATGGTGCTATTCATTGGTGAATTTCTGAGTGACCGACTGCGCATTTGAAGTTAGATATTGAAAAGCATCCCATATTAAGAAATGTACTAATCCCTTGAACCACGGATGGGAAGGTGCATTGTGGTCTCAAGTATTCGAGTCTCGTGGTTTTCGCTTCTTCTTTGTAGGGATCATTTTAATTCCTAGCATTTGAGTATTCTGAGATGAGTAATGGGTATTACAGATGGTCGATGAAATTACTTGTTAATCTTGATGAAATTTTGATGCCATTTTTAGAACCCGAAGGATGCCTATTAAGTGGGGTGTTTCTAGTGTTTTGAGTATTGTTTTAGAAGAAGCATAAGAGGATTCATTTATGGTAATTAAAGTAGATGCAATGTTATTACAATACAAATTTATGCGATGTGTGATTCTACATCATTAAGCTATGTGTCTGATTCTGCAATCTGTTTCAGGTTTGATTTTCATATCATTGTGCCATTATGATTTTCATACCCTTTTGGTGTTTTGTCTATACATTAATTACATATATCATTTAGTGTGTTCTTTTATGATGACACTGTAGTGTTCGTATCAATAATTGCCTATGTATATTGATACGAACCGAGTCGATAATGAGGAAAAAGAACAATAAAGATAGATGATCAACTTTCGAGAGGCCGATCTCTTTCCCAATAATGAACTCAAATAACTAAACCATTAATAATCTTCTGCATAATGATTGTTACATACCTAATGCCCTATTTATAATAAAAGATATCCTAGACTTACCCTAATACCCTAACTTTCTCATCAAGATATGTAATAAAAGGAAACTAAATAAACTTATTAAATAACTAATAAAAAATAAAAAATAAATACAGGAGGATCGTATCACTACTCCCGCCCCCAAAAACACCTTGTCCTCAAGGTGTTGCTTGAAAATGTTGCATTTGGTAATTTTGGGATCCCATGTTCTTCTTTGTGCACTAACCCGTTCTTGTTTCAACCAAACATTCGTACAAATCTGTCCATGAGAGATCACACACCCCCGCTTTAACTTCATAATCTGTCATCTCAGTGTGTTATCATATGGCTTACTTTCGTCTGCAGAATGTTGTCCATTAAGTTCATTAGAGAAGTCTTCTTTATTAATGTCTAGATCTGATCCTAGGACCATAAGAGGCTCATCTTCTACTGCCATAATCGGTCCCGTGATATCAGCCTCCTCCATGGTTAAAAAATCCAAAAACTCCTCCAAATTACTACCATCTTCTCCACTTATCTGAGTTGTGGCTGATTGTGTTGGATAATTTACAATTTCGTCATCAGAACATGTAACCACCTGGTTTTATTTTGGTGTTGATTCATCATCACAATCTTTAGTGACAAAGATTTGTGATTTAGGATTTGATGTTACATTTTCGGATGCTTCACGAGCTCTATTAAGATCACGCCACTTCTCCCATTCTTGACCTCTTTAGCGCTACCCATTGAAATCGCCAATTTTTCAATAGATCTATAATCTCTTCATGTTTACGGGTTGATTCAACTCTCATAGCCTCCATTCTTTTCTCGAAGTTACTCATGACTAATCGATGAGCGGTAACTCCGGGATAAGCGATGGTCACGGTGAACAATAACGATGAGCAGTTGATCTGAACCGAGTCGTCTGAACCCTAGAATCGAACAACTCTAATACCAATTGATACGAACCGAGTCGATAATGAGGTAAAGAACAATAAAGATAGATGATCAACTTTCGAGGCCGATCTCTCTCCCGATAATGAACTCGAATAACTAAACCATTAATAATCTTACGCATAATGATTGTTACATACCTAATGCCCTATTTATAATAAAGATATCCTATACTTACCTAATACCCTAACTTTCTCACCAAGATATTTAATAAAGGAAGCTAAATAAACTTATTAATTAACTAATAATAATAATAATAATAATAATAATAATAATAATAATAATAATAATAATAATAATAATAATAATAATAATAATAATAATAATAATAAAAATAAAAAAAAATAAATAATAATAATAATAATAATAATAATAATAATAATAATAATAATAATAATAATAATAATAATAATAATAATAATAATAATAATAATAATAATGGGGTCTCCTCCCCCGTCTCCTCGATCATCCCCACCTCTAGATCATCATTTACATCATTACATTTTGTGTGGGCGATTATGGGGTCTCATCCCCTTGATCTCCTCGATCATCCCCTGCACCTCTAGATCATTTTGATCTTGCTGGTATCCGTCTCGTGGGTGTGTGAGTGGTGGCCACCATACGGTGGCTTCCCGTTGTGTACGGTTGGTTTGCTCCACCCTTTTGGTCTTGTCCTTTGCATATTGTCTTACCAACAATTTCCTTGTCGCGTCTCTTGCTACGGTTGTCGCGAGTTGGCCCGGTTGTCGGAAGTCTTCGGTGGTGGCAGAGGTTACGTTTTGCTTGGGAACTTTTGGAGTTGGTGATCCGGATTGTGTGTCTTGATTGGATGCGGTTTAGCTCCTTGGTGTTTCAGGAGGAAAGCATTTTATTTGTTTGCCATATATGGGATGCTAGTTGCTCCTATGACATGTATTTTGTTGTACATAGTTAAGTCTTGTTTTGTTTCTTTTTGATGTGGGCCATGCATGCGACTTGTGTTACACATGATGGATGCGTTTTGTTACTGATATTCTATATATTGGTAGGGCCCATGGTCATGCATGTTGGGTTAACATTTTTTTTTAGGTTTGGTTTATTAGTAGGTTGTAACAAAAAAAAATTACAATCATTCTCTTGGATTTTTTTTATGGCTAGGCGAGAGGCATCCCGGATCTCCTGTCCGTTACAAGGTCATGAAGGGTGCAGCGGGGGAAATGGCAAAGGGCTCAATAAGAAATATTTTATTGACCATCTGAATATGCGGCATTTCAAAACGGATAGTTTAAGAGCTTCGTACAAGGATCGGGTTATAAAGGATTTCCTTTATTCTCCGCGCTAGACCAGGCCCTTCATGCAGCGGGTGTTTGGCTTTGTGGGGCGTGCTTCTGCACCGACACTTTTAGTAAAAATTGCAAACATGCCGACGGGAAAGTGGTTCTAGCACCTAGTTTTCATGAAGTTGCAATATATGGCATTACTGCGCCTCCCGTCCCAGTATCAAATGACGTGATTGGCGCTATGGTCACATCGGATATTACTACAAGTGATATTGGAGGAGGGGTTGATCTTTCAGTAACTTCACATGAAAGGGGGGCCTTTTTATTTGACATCGACACGCTGGGTCGAGTCTTCTGAAAAAGTTACGTGCGGTTAAATCATCCCCGGGTTGCGTGCGGGGTTCGCTAAGATTTTCATAATGCTCTAGACAAGGTCCTTGCGTGCCGGGGTTTATCGGTATGGGTGCAACTCCTCATCTTGCCATGTTGTGTTTGACCACCCGTGCCGGCTAATAGAAACTGCGACGTTCGAGGGGCGGAGCGGCGTCCGTTAGAATGCATCTCTCGGGCTATTCTCCGTTGAAAAGACCCAGCGGACGTAATTGCCTTTGGTAATGGAACGCTTATCTGAGGACACTTCATCCCTCGGGGGGAAGACGAAACCCAAAGATCTTGATGCTGCTAACCTGGCTTAATGTAAGCGTAAACTGGGAGACGGGCACTATACTGCTGCCATTAAGGTACTCACGTCATCGGGTGTTTCCCCCTCTACATCTGACACCCTGCATGCACTTGAGGCCAAACATCCCCAGGCCCCACCTCCAGTTTTGTCATCGTCTCCTCTTGGTGAAGATCGCTAAGCGTGGATAAGGTTTGGTCTTGAATAGGATCCCTTGATTTCGAAGGGACATCATGTGGGAGGATGGGCTCAGTACAACATTTAATGGATATCATGGGAGGGCTGCGTCCGCTATTCTTGATGACCTTCTTGGCTCCATCACGGGAGTCGTCGACTTATTCCTTGGTGGAAAGTGTCCGGCTATATTAGGGAATATATTGCGGTAGCTCCATTGACTCCTTTGGTTAAGCCGGGTGGAGGTATTAAGCCCTATTCTTTGTCGGCGCGGGCGTAGGCTTGTTTGAAGGTTGCTTCTTCTTGATTGGTAACTCCATGAATACCTATTTGCGGGACTTTCAATTTGGGTTCGGTGTTCCGGGTGGTTGTGGCGATTCTCCATTCGGTGAATCGGCTTGTTGAACTAAGTCGCAATGTTGGGTTGTCTATCTTTGTTGGTGGATTTCGAGCGCTTTCAATCGATTGATAGAGTGTCCTTCTATTGCTCCTTGGGTTGAGTTTTGTTATGCGGACCGCTAGACTTTATTACGATGATTCCATCCTTTGGTCTGTCGAGGGGTGCAACAGGGGATCCGTTAGGCCGTTGTTGTTCGCCCTCACTCTACACCCCTAATTCATGCTATTAGTAGGGCATGTGAGCTCGCTCTTGAGCTTGGTATCTTGGCGATGGCACTATTGTAGGAGATACTCTCATGGTCGCCAAAGCACTAGACATTATTTTGACCGATGGTCCGATGTTGGGTTTGTTTTCAATGTCGATAAGACCAAACTTTTCAGACCTCGGAGGACCCTAAGCGAGGTGGAGGGTGTGTTTCCTATAAATATCTCCCGACCGGTGGATGGTGTCAAATTACTTGGCGGTTCAGTTAGTTTGGATGAAAGCTTTTGTCAAGAGCTAGCTTTGAAAAGGGTTTCTAAACTATCTTGCTATTGGAAGCTATTCTTAAACTTAATGACCCCCAATGCAAGCTCCTTCTCCTCCGTAATTGTGTCGGGGTTGCGAAATTATCTTATGCTTTGAGGACATGCCCGCCTTTGTATGTTCAAGAGGCCAAAGTTCGGCTTGATCGGATGTTACGGGCCTCTTTGGAGAAGATTATTCGACCTCCGGACCGGGGTTTGGCGGTTGGCGGTGGCGGCTTGCCACCCTCCCAATCAAGATGGGTGGATTGGGCATCCATGCGGCATGCGACATCATCGATATGCTTTCCTACTTTGTCGTTTACAAACTAATGATATGCGGGACGGATTCGGTAAAAGCGGTATTAATTCTCATGGTCCCTCGTTTGACATGCTCTTGATATTTTAATGATTGCTTGTAACACGGACTTGCTCTCTCGTCACCTCGGCGCTCCACCCTCGTATGATGAAAACCTTGGCAAAGTGTTACTTTGGTGTCATAGAAAGATCTTGTTTCCAAGTATATGTTAAGTCCAAGGCAAGTGGCTATCCTCGGTTGCACGGACTCACATGCACAAGATTTCTATTCACTATTCTATTGATGGGTTAGGCCAAAGGATGAATCATCGTCGATTCAGTTCGGTATTGTGTTATAGGCTCGCGTACCCATGTTTTACGAAGGTAGTCTTTGTCAGCTGCAAACATCGCATGGACCAATGGGACCATGCGGTTCATTGCTCTAGTGAGGTGGGGTGAAATTTAGACATAACACAGTGCGTGATATTCTTGTCGACATATGCTCCAAGGTTGAGATTTTGGTGAAAAAGGAAGCCCATTGGGATTTCTTTCAAGGGATGGGAAGGAGTTCTGTACGGCGGACTTGCTCTTATTCAATTGGTTCCAAGGTAAGGACACATGTTTGGATGTCATGGAATCTCTCCTTTTGGGCATTGATGCAAATTCATGGGCTCGAGGGGTGGCCTTACATAGCGGTGGGAAGAAGAAAAAAAATATATGTCCAAATGTGAAGAAAATGGCTACAAGTTTGTCCTTTTGCTTTTCTACTTTCGGTGAGCTTGATCTGGGCCTGGATCACACTTTCACGTGTCAAGGCTATTCTTGTCATGGCTCGAATAATCCAAAAGTGGGGCTTTATTTTTCATAGGCTAAGTTTACGTATCTGAGAAAGGGTGGGAGCCCAACTGTGTCTCGACTTCCCACCGATTCTTGTAAAATCCTTTGGTTTTAATGGGTGATGTTTTAAATAATAATAATAATAATAATAATAATAAAAAATTATTAAAAAAAAAAAAAAAAAAAAAAAAAGGAGGATTGTATCATATATGATTGAATGGCATCTTCCTAAGCTGTTAAGATCTCTAACTTCCATGGATAAAGCAGCGCCTTGAACTCATAAGGGGAGGGTGGATATTTTTACCTGTCTGCACAAGGGTCTTGCGTCGCTCTATCCGATAAAAGCGCCAACTCAAAAGCTACACGTCTACACTAACACTATTCCCTACGTGGACCGAATTGTGATGCACTCAAGCAATTCCAATTTTTTTTTTTTTTTTTAAATACATATCCACCTTCTTCCTCCCACCTTCTTCCTCCCACCAAAACCATTTTCCTTACCTGCAAAACCATGTTTGGTACCTGCAAAACCATTTTCCTTACCAAAAACAAGACAAAAGAAGCAAAGATACAAACACAAGCACGGGTACATATTCGAACCCGTGGCTCGCAAATACAACCCGGCGGTCGAACCCGAGCTGGGCGGGCAGTGTTGCCGCTCGGGTTCACCAACCGATCACCTACCAAGTCGACTCCGTCCCCTAAGTGTCAAATCAACATAAAATAATGGTGGCAGTTCTGGTGTAGGCTAGTAACGTGACGAGGAGCATCTAAGTGTAATTCAGAA
The DNA here is from genome assembly GCA_022545495.1 of Chrysanthemum lavandulifolium. Taxonomy (NCBI): domain Eukaryota; kingdom Viridiplantae; phylum Streptophyta; class Magnoliopsida; order Asterales; family Asteraceae; genus Chrysanthemum; species Chrysanthemum lavandulifolium. The sequence goes on along the minus strand of CM040242.1, from coordinate 97,913,567 downwards.
TGGATGTTGGATCACAGCACAACAATTTCGTAGCCACCAAATCATTTTAATTCTATAGGATGAAACAAATATATGCATGTATATAGTTTAATCAAACATCACAAGAATTATGGATAAAGTTGATTCTTACCTCTTCTTAACAAGAAAATAGTAGTAACTGAGAAATAAAAGCTGATATAAGTTATAAAAGCAAAGGAGTAAACATATTTAATAATGACAATTGCGCTAGGATGCCGAATAATTGTGAGACAGTGACTAGAACACCATTTCTATATTGCTCACCTTAACGTATGGTGACCAATATGGCCAAAGAAATAGTCATAGTCCTAGAAACTTCGCTGTTTTGCACACCTTTTTTTTGTTCTATTTAGATTTTGAATGCATCAGAAGTAGAGTTGCCAAAATAGGTGGGACGGGTAACGGGTCTGATTGTGTTGAGCCGAAACACATTTTGTCTAAGATATATATTACGGGTAACTTATTTTTACATGTGTGATATATGATTAAAGACACTTTTGGGCGATATATAGTTTCACCATTTTTTCTAAACCACCACCATATGGTCTGCGCTTGACTTTTTCAAAAAAGGTCAAGGCACTTTACTTCTTCAAACAGGGAAAACCTCATTCATTTACCCGTTTATAGTTTGACCTTTTATCTTTTTTAGCTCATTTTGACTCATCAACTAAGCTCTCTACTGAAGAAGTCTCTGAATGATTTCATTTGCCTAAATTATACCGAACTAATAGAAGACTGAACTGAACTAATTTATAAACCAGAAGGGGATATATTTGTCGACCTGTGTTGCAAAGTGCATAAGCAAAAAAATTTATCTTTTTCATATGAAAATGCTCTGTAATGAGACTGTACATGAGGTTTTAAAAGTTGATCAGTCATTCTGAATATAAAATCTAATAAACTGGGTGGTTTTATCCACCTAATCACTCCTTGAGCATTAAAATATTGCCCTTTCAGAGTAAAAGCAAACAGCAAAGGTCTAAACGAAAACAAGGAATGTAAAAGTACCTACAAGTTGCTCGTTTTGTTACAGTTGATATATTTTCGAACAAGTTTATTACAAGTGTTGTATAAAAGCTATGAACTCACTAGTTACCAAACTTAATGATTAATATGTATTTCAAATTTCAGACATGAAGGTACATGTAATAGAGGAAAGGGATGTGGCATCCATGGAGTTTTGCTATATGTCATCAGTAAGCAACAAAGGTTTTAATGAGAAATTGTTTTATAAGAAGTTGTAACTCAGAAACTGTTTTTGACTTGCGGCAGTGAATACATTTTTGGTTTGGATACTCAGCATTTACTAGTTATTATCGTTTTGGTTCGTTTATATTTGACTTGTGATAGCAATAATTTGGTTTGGTTTTGACCAACATATTATCCTTATGTTCAGTTGGAATAGTATTCATGGTTTTACTTGTGATTGCAAAACCCCTTATGTGGCGTTTGGTTCGTGGAATTTTGATGGAACTGGAATTGAAATGCAATTTCATAAAGTGTTCTGCAACTAAATAGTATTTCTTATCGTTGCCTTTACTTACGGAATTGATAAGTGGTCAGCGTTACAAGCTTTTGAGAAAAATTTAGCTTGTTGATAGATCATTGGGACACAGCTTCTTCTTTGCAAGCTTTTAAAAGACTCCCTAAAATAAAAACTCGGCACCTATTTGCGGGATCATACTAAAATTGGAATCTTGCGGCTCATACCATCTTTTACTGGTGTGTATGACCCCTTTTATTCAGGTATAGTTTCATATCACAAAAGGCACAGGTCGAGCGGGTTGAAATGGGTAAAAAGTCTTGTGCAGAAACAATAGATCAGAAACAGGATAAACTTCAAGAACATTATTATCTAAATCATCAATATATATATTTTAATTTTTGTAAAATATATATCTATATGTTTTTTTTTAAATGTGTTAGTAAAAAGAAAAACGTTTCTCTCTCATAAAACCATTTTCCCACGAAAATTCTCACCATGAAAAATTTTTTAAAAAAAGCTCAAAATTCAACAAAAATTTCAAAAAATTTCATTTCCAAATCATTCAATCCAATCTATAATTTAGATTACATACTTTCATTCGTTTGAATTTTAATTTTCTGTGAGTTTTTCGTTTTAAACCCTAATATTTGTAATTAGTTGTTTCAATTCTAATCGCGACGCCAATTCGTTCATCAAAGAGGCAATTGAAGGTTCTGACGAAATTCACTAATCATGTTATGAGCAATTCGAGTCAAATACATGGATCGGCGGAGGGCGAGGCGGTTACTACTGATGCTACGATTACAACTGGGGTAGTGGATAAGACAATTAGGGGAAATGAACAGAGGAAGACGATGGAGACGAATAGTACCAGTAATGATGGGAATCAAGCTACTGATGAGGTCAATGTAAGTACTAATACTAATACTGATGGAATAAGTGTTAATTATGCTAATACTGATGTAAGTAAGAGTGTGAATGAAGATGTTGATACTAGTACTAATAGGATTGTGAAGGATACTGATACTGTTGAGATGAATGATGTGAATAATACTGCTAAAAATAGATCTAGTTATGCTAATGTGGTGAAGCAAGATGTGAGGAAATTACAGAATAAATTGATGTATGTGCCTACTGAAATAGGTGAAGATGGCAGTGAGGTAGTAATTTTTGATGATGAGTTAGTTACTAAGGGTAGTTCGCAGTGGAAGTTAATAATATGTGGATATTTTGTTGGGTGCAAGATGAATATAAATGAGCTTAGGTATCATATTAGTAGAATGTGGGGAAAATTTGGGATAAGGGATATTACGAACAATACTGATGGAACTTGCCTGTTCAAATTTAAGAATGAAGAAGGGATGAATAATGTGTTGGAGCAGAGGCCTTGGATAGTAAACAATAAGCCTTTGATTGTCCAAAAATGGGATCATTGGTTTGATTAAAGTTGAGCCAGATAGGATTCCAATTTGGGTCAAACTTGTAAACAAACCATTAGAGGCTTGGAGTGTAGAAGGGATAAGTGCTCTTGCAAGTAGTCTAGGCAAACCAATGATTATGGACAATATGACAACCAATGTGTGCCAATATGGAGAAGGTAGGCTAGATTTTGCAAGAGTATTGGTAGAAATAGAAGCTGTGAAAGGTTGTAAAGAGAAAATTGAGGTGCAGTATAGGGATAAAGAAAAGAATAAGAAAGGTACTAAAGAAGTTAAAGTGGAGTAACCAGACTGTTGTAAGGAATGTAAAGTGTTTGGACACAGTTTTCAGGAATGCTCAACTAGAACCAGAACTGTTGAAGAATTGGAGGAGGTGAGGAAAGCTAAGGAGGAGAAGGAAAATAAGGAACAGGTGGAAAAAGAAATGGGTAAAATGGGTGAAGCACAAGTAAAGAGAACTTTGGTTAAAAGGATGATGGTTATGGTAACTATAATAGGGGTGGTTTTGTGCGACAAAAAAAGGAATATAGGAAAAAGAATGAGAGGAATGAAGATAAGAGTTTGGGTAATGAGAAAGATAAAGCCAGAATGGGCAAATTGGTCAAAATAACAGGAATAAATGGAAGGTGGCGAGAAGAATGTGGACGGTTTGAGAAGGTTTGCAAATAAGTATGATGTGTTGGAAGATCATGAAGAAGATAGAAAGAAAATAGCTGAATATGTTGAAAGATAGGATGATAGTTGATGTCTACCTGAAAAAAAAAGTTGAGACCAACATGAGAAGTGACTAAGACATGGTCCAAAGATATGATGCACTATTATAATACACAATGGGAGGTTGATAGGAATAAAGAAAAGGAGTATCCAGTGGTAGAAGAGGAGGAAGTAATGGAGAATAACTCATAAGGTGGCAATTTGTTAGTAGGCGATGAAATACAGGCAAGGATAAAGCTTTTTAAATTGACGACTTATGTGAAAATCATTAAATAGATTTTTGGAGTAAAAATTGCTTCATGAAATATTAGGAGTTTGAATCCCTAAAAAAAACAAAAAGAAGTGGTGAATCTCATTAGAGAAGAAAAGTTAAAAATATGTGTAATCCTATTCATTGCACTAAATACTATTTATTGATTTAAAAAGTCATTATTTTTACCGATTCTTTGATAATTCACATATATAATAAAATTGATTCATGCAAAATATATTTTTATTTAGGGTGGAAGCAGTAGAGCCGCATTCGTGAAAAGTTCGGGATCGGATCGGTAAAAGCTCGAGCAAGCCGAGCCTAAACGAGCTCGAGGCAGGAGCTCGAGCCTAAGTTGGGCTCATTTAATAATCGAGCTCGAGGCCGAGCTCTATACAAAGGCTCGTTTAGGCCAGCGAGCCTAAACGAGCCCTAGAAATATATACGTATATATATTTTCTATCGATATAACCGTGTTAACGAGCTCGAGCCTTGTGTTAACAGTCGAGCTTTGTGTTAACGAGCCGAGCTCGAGCTTGTGCAAAATTTCACGAGCCGAGCTCGAGCTCAAATGTGAGGCTCGAAGCGAGCTCGAGCTCGAGCTTTTATATATAAGCAGCCGAGCTCGAGCCTAACGAGCTCGAGCTCGAGCTTCATTCGTTTTCACCCTATTTTTAATATGTACTCGTTAACATGACCAAAATGAATCCAAATCGATATATTTTAATTTATCTTTTATTTATTTATTGTATAATTATGTATATTGCTTGCTTTAAAGTACATTTAGTGCAAGATTTAATGCTAACACATTGGAGTAAAACTTTTTTAGTGCAAGCATATTATTTAAATATGCTTATTTAGCACTAGATACTGCAACTTTATATTGTATACATTGAAGATGTTCTAATATTACCTACACCTTTGATGTACCATACAGTCAAAGGCGGAACCAAGACACAAAACGACAAGGTGCACTTAGAATAAACTAAACAATACTATAAACACAAATTTTAAGGACCGAGTGCATTTAAGAAAAATCGAAGTTTTTAACAAAATTAACACTACGCAACAAAATTCATGAGTGTTTCGTCATCTTGCATACTGATGGTGCACAAATGAAGGTAAAATCACCCAACAACACACAACCATTCTTTAATGACTCGGATGTAAAAATAATAATAATAATAATAATAAAATAATACAATTACTAAAACAAAACAAATGAAAAATATGTTGGTATCTTAGAGTGCTTTCGGTGAGGAGCCAAATAACACGCCAAACACCTCCATATAAACCAATGGCGCCGCCATTTCCTCACCCCCTCCGACGCCATTCGTCCGCCAAAATCAGTTTCGCCATTTCAATGGCTGACGCCAAACTTTTTTTTTTTTTTTTTTTTTTTTTTTTTTAAACGTTAATTAACGGATAAAAATATAACGGCTACAAAATTCAAACCCTCTTTTTCACTATATAAATACCACTTTAAAACATACATTTTTCAAACAATACAACCAAATCACAATTTAAATACACTTTCTCATACATTTTCATCCACTCTTCCATATTTCATAAAGTTTTAACTTCCATGGATCTTTTTGACCCTGAAACTCGAGCCGAAGAATTATTACGTTTATACGATCTGCACGAAAATTTTCTAGCCTTAGACGACGATGAAGCAACTAGTTCACACACTCGGACGCACATACCCCGAGAATATGAAGTCAAGAACGTCTACTTAATGATTATTTTGGGATAATCCAAAATATCCCGAAGGAATTTCGACGCCGGTCGGATGAGTCGACGACTATTTTTAAAAATAGTCCAAGGTATAATTAACTATAACGTTCACCCTATTCCCGAGCACTTTAAATTTTTTAAATACCGGCCAGATGCTACTGGTAGAATGAGTATCCACCCTATAATGAAATGCACGGCCGCTATACGCCAATTGGCGTACGGGTTAACACCCGATGCTTTCGATGAATATTTGCAAATTGGCGAACGTTGTAGTCGTGATAGTTTAGACCATTTTACCAAATGCATATGGGATTTATACTCAGAGGAGTATTTAAGAAAGCCCTCATCGGATGATATTATGCGGCTATATGAAAAACACGAAAACTATCATGGGTTCCCGGGTATGCTTGGTAGTATAGATTGTATGCATTGGGAATGGAGGAATTGTCCGAATGCTTTCAAAGCGCAATTCCAACGGGGGGATCACAGACATCCGACAATAATGCTTGAAGCAGTTGCATCTCAAGATTTGTGGATTTGGCATGCATTTTTTGGTATAGCGGGTGCAAATAACGACCTAAATGTTCTATATCGGTCGAATTTGTTTGACGACCTCATTGACGATCGCGCTCCCGAGGCCCCGTTCACGGTGAATGGTCACACATACACCAAAGGATATTACCTAGCAGATGGTATTTATCCCACGTGGTCTACTTTTGTCAAATCATATTCGATCGCCCGAAACCAAGCTGATATAAATTTTAAGAGGCTCGAAGGTGCAAGGAAAGATGTGGAACGGCTTTTGGTGTTCTTCGTGGTCGTTGGGGATTATAGCACAACCCGCACGTGCTTATCGGTGAGCAAAATACGAGGATTATGTATTGTTGCATAATATTGCATAACATGATACTAGAAGACCAAGATTTCCAAATAAGTGAATTTAACGAACTATATGTTAGTCCGCCGCAAATATACAAGAAAATTGGGTCGAAAGATGCGATCGGCATGCAAAGAAACGAAGGAAATACGTGACAAGGAAGTGCATACCAACCTTCGACATGATCTTGTGGATCATCTTTGCAACGACACCTAGAACTACAACAACAAGACGATATGTAGTCTATTTATTAATGTATTGTAATTTAATTTATGTATTGTAATTTAATTTATGTATTGTAATTTTATTTTATTTATGTATTGTAAGTTAATTAACCCATGATCTCAATATCATGAACACACGTATCGAAAAATCGTGCTCAATTATAGATGTAGTGCTCAATTATTTGTTTTGTGCTCAATTATAGAGCAAGTGAGTGCTCAATTATAGATGTAGTGCTCGGTTATTTGCCAAGTCAAACTTACCAACATCAACATAAGTCCCAACAATAAATACCCACATTTAACTAAACATTTATCATAACTTCAACCCAATTCAAATTTTATCAAACCTTTCACATACACATCAATTTATCTTCCAAAAATGTCACAACAAAACACAAACGATTGGTTACTTAACAACATATTTCAAACCGAGTCCGCTAATTCAAGCTCACTTTCACCCGCAACACCATCATCCGGCCGTTCTTTACCGGTCCAACAAACTGAAAACCCGATGCCGATGCCGATGCCATATCCGCAATATCCAAGCCATAACCCGATGTCGGGTTTCGCACCATACGCCAACCACCCGCAAAACCCGATGCCATATTATCCACAACCCACTTTCGCACCACAAATGAACCAAGATCACTTCAACCAAATGGCTTTTTTGCAACAACAACAACAACAATACTTCAACCAAATGAATCTGGAATTCCTCGCGAACCGACACAAGTGATGCCAACACGAAGTTTACACGACACACCACCAAACTCACCACCACTATCACCAACACAAGAATCAAAACCGAGTCTTCTCCGTTCGGAAAAGGAAAAGGAAAAGGAAAAGGAAAAGGAAAAGGGAAAAAACCGAGACCAAAGAAAACCGAAAATGTCCATACCCGTTGGCAACCAGAGGATGAAAAACTTTTGGCCGAAACGTACGTACAAATATCCGAGGACCCAAGACTCGGTATTGACCGAAATTCAAAGTCGTTTTGGACACAAGTTACAACTGAATACAACCGGCTTGCACAACACGAACGTACCAAGGATATGATCACGGGAAAGTGGACCACGTTGCAAGGTGCTTGTAGCAAGTTCGCCGGAGTTGTCGATGAAAATGAACGTTTGAGTGGTGAAAACGATTCGAAGTGGCTAAATCGTTGTTACACAATATTCAAAGAAATGTGGGGGTATGCGTTTACCCACTATGAAGCATGGGAGGTCTTGAAAGACCACCACAAATGGCGTGGTGCCAAAACCGTTAAACCCGGAAGACGCGTTCGGGGACTCGAGGACCTTGAAGAACCGAACGAGCTATTTCGAGACGATACAATCCCACGTCCTCCCGGCAAGCCAAGACCTTCCAAGAGTATAAAATCGGACTCTACGCGTTCGGCGGGTTCTTCGTCTAGTAGAGACGCTTTCAAGGAGATGATCCAAGATCAGTTGCAAATCGAACAAGAGAAAAAAATTGATTATATCACAACTCAAAAGAAATTGGAAGAATTGAAGTTTCTTAGTTTTAGCACCGAGGGGATGACTCCGGAAGATGCGGCGGGTGTCGAACAAATCAAGAACGATATCCGAGCACGATACTTTGGCACGGGGTCGAGCTCAAATAATTAGCGTGTTTGTCATATCGCCTTTTATTTAATATTTGTCGATCGTATCGCTTTTTTTATGTAATCGTTTCGTATCGCTTTTTAATTGTAATCGTTTTCGTATCGTATTGTATTTTAGTTCAGTATGTTTTTTTTTTTCGTATCGTATGTTTAATAAAATGTGTTTGTTTATTTGTATTGTAATTTTAATTTATGTTTAATAAAATGTGTTTGTTTTAAATTAAATAAAATGAAAAAAGTGGGACCCAATAATACGTTATTGGTGTGTTATGAGGAGGGTGTTTTAGTTATTGGTGTGTTATTGGGAGGAGATGATGTGGCGATGTGGCATACCAATAACGTGTTAAATGACCTCACCTCACCTAAGACTCTTTTTTTTTTTTTTTTTAATGTTTATTAATCTTGAAGTTGCACATGCAAAAAAATATTTTTATTAAAATTCTACACGTAGCTTAAAATCGGTGTGGTACGCCACACCCTACTTCCAATACGGGTCAGTCCATGCGACTTAAAGAATGTCTTGTGACAAGGGAAATGGTGGGTATATTCCTTCATATATTTTGATATGGTTCCCAAAACATATTTTGTGATAATATCTCATAGAATGCAATCATTAGACTTGGAATAGTATCTTTTAGGCCGAAAACATTCCTCAAAGTAGCATTATTGGTATTACACAATCACCTTAGATGCCGAACTTTAGGATCTATATTCATCATATATGAAACTCCCACCATCATTTCCAAGGTAATGTAGTAGTTAACTTTTTTATTCGAAAAGGTGTTGTTGATGCTATCGTAGTGTATCTAACACATTTTCGTATCCAATTTTGGCACAGGATCGAAAGCCTCGAACGCAAAGCCCTTTATGAACATTGGTGTGATCTAGTGGCCAACTTTTTGTGAGCACTAACATCATTTTGATGCATTTGTGACCTATTCTTATGTGTCAAATGTCTCTATACATGGCACCATGGTATATGATAACATGTGTTATTTGTTTTGCTCAAATATCTCTAAACAAGAAATGAAAATGAAACAACCCAATATTTGAAATAATGTGTGACACTGCCAATTTTTTTAGAGTTTTTAGAATAAGATATATATTTTTGATTGGATTAAATAAAAAAGGAAAGTGTGTGGGCATAGGTTAGATATGAAATTGGGAGGCCATAAAGAAGATAAGAAACTAACATAGGAAAAGAGGCGAATTGTTTTAATGCATGACCACATGAAGCGATAAGGGAAATGGTGGGTATATTCCTTCATATCTGGTTTTTTAGGTTTATTTATTTCGATAGTATATAAAAATTCATTATTTGAATTTCTTACTTTCCATTTTCATATGCAATATATGTTTTTTCCTTGCTAATAACATGCGGTGTTGAAGGAAATATATGTGCAGTTCAATGGACATATGATAAATAACGTTGACCAGTGACCACTAAATTAGTGTTAGCCTATATATCAACCAACTGGGCTAGCTCAGTTGGTAACCAAAGTTTCCTTAAAGTACTTTTTCTCTCAAGTTTGAGTCTCACCTGGGATTTTTACCTTTTCATGCGATAAAAGAGAAGCAGACGGATCTCAAGATCAACATATTGCCCAATTGAATGTTACTACTGGATATGAACCACGAACAACTAGCAAACCGTTAAAAAAAAATGTTAGCCTATATACCCTAAGCTAGATTATCTTTCGATATGGTTATTCTTGTTTCATCAAATATTAGATATAGTATTGTTTAGACGTGTGTTTTGCAAATGATTATGTTATAGAATCATTTAGGTGGTGTTGCTTTTTAAAGCGCTCGAATCGAATCAACCGCACATCCGAATCAACTGGCGTAAATGTCGAATCGACCGCATCCGAACGGAAAAACTTATGTTTGAACCGCACATTTACTTGCTTCGTATTTTTTTTTTTTTTTTTTTTTTTGCTTATTTTTGTGTCAGCAAGGCGTTAAGACACCCTCTCAGCCTGTACCATTAAGATCTTAATCGACGAACGCTGGCGTCGAACTAAAAAAACAACAGTCCGAGCAGTAAAATGTCGTGGCGGCCTCGAATGGTTCAGATTCAGAGGTCATAAGAGTTTTGGAAAAACAAACACAACCTAAGGCTGTAATAAAATATTTATATGGTAAAATAGTAGTTGGTGAATTCTGGTTATTAATAGCTTATGTATATGTGAAAAACGTTTTTTTTCGGAAAAAAATAAATAAATAAAAATAATAAAAATAAAAAAATAAAAAAATGATGCTATTAGCTTGTAAACAAACGCTTTTCGGATTAAAATACATTTGAAAGAAGAGATATATAACCTTTTTTTTTTTTATCATTTGATAAGTTTTTTTATGGTTGTAGGTTAGAAACTGGATTTATTCATCCCACATGATCAGATTAAAAAAAAAAAAAGGTCAAGACGATTACAAATAGAAACACACGAGATCCATACTGAATATCTTTATAAACATGCAAATTATAAATTAACAAGGTTTTAGATAGGTGGACAACTTCATAAAGCTAATATGTTTTCATGTTTCAATTTTTGTAGGAATATTATTAGCTTTTTAAGGTCGCAATTGTCGATAAATAATTAGGTTGTAGGAAAAATACCTAATTTTGTTAGATATCAGACCAAAACCATTTCATGGTTGATATTTGGATCTAGTGTTAACTATTGATATATGTACAATGTTTCTAAAAACATAAGTGTCGTCTTAGAAGTGACTATTCTTTAAAACATCAACAAAATTGTCGTTAATGCTTCAAGAAAACAAATGTGTTTTTACTTTACTGTCATAGTATCTTGATTTCTAAGATTTCGCTACCAAGAATTTTTAAATTGTTGTCATTTTGTAATTTTGATCTATCGATGACTGTATTTAGTTACCTTATCAATGATAGTTAGGGCATTTAACAAACCGAGCCAAAACCGAAAGCAGAAAAATCGAACTGATTGAAAAATCAAAGATTTGGTTTTACATTTTGGAAAAAACCGGAGTTTGCAGTTTCAAGCTTTAGCATATAAAAAACTGAAACCAAAATACATATCAATACTACTTATAAAGAGTGAATGTCCATTCTTGAAATCTTGAATTTTGAAAATTTAAATTAATGTAGTTTGTCTAAACTTTAATACAACTTAAGCTTGCTCAGTTCTAAATGTGACAACTTTCAAAAAGACACCATATTAATTTTAAAACACACACGCTTTGCATCAAAGGTCGAACTATAAATACGATTTCGCAAGTATAATTAGTTATCGATTCAAGTTAAAACAACTAAAACGTTTAATCTCGCACTCAACCAATCACCCCACATGCTTTATACAAAGCGTCTTCAAATGAGTGCGATTATACAAAAAAAAAATGATTATCTCCAAAACGGTTGTAATCTGATTATAAAACTAACTACAAACTGAAAAACAAAACCACGCTATAGCGTGATCAAACGCTTAGACAATCAAAACCAAATTGAGAGAAATCGATTGTGTGTAAACAATGAAAACAGAGAATTGTGAGTTATTAAACCTTATATCCAAATCAAAGATTATATAGTCATTATTTACACTTGAGCCCATACACTACACTAACTAACAACTCAAAACTTTTATTAGACTAAACAATACTTCAACCAAAACAACATTCCTTTTTCCTAAAAATAATAATAAAAAAAATAAAAATATAAAAATATAAAAAAATTCCTTTACTCAACTATTAAAACATATCACCAACTTTTCAAAACCTTATGTGATCAATACCTGTTTGAGCTTTAGCCATATGCTATACTAGAAGACTAAACCATCATATAAAACCATACAAGAAGACAATTGCAAATTTCAACATGAATTATTTAAGCCAAAGTACCACTAGGATGACCAACAGTTAGATTCAAACTGGTTATATCAAGAACACTAAACATCGCTTGAGTATATACAATCATATGTTGGTTTGCACCAAAATTAGTTATCCAACCCCATGTAATTTCTAAAGTAAACACATAAGTATTACGGTAAAAAAACTTTTGAAAATTACAAATGAAAAATGAATTTCCATTTAAAAAATTAAAACTTGTACCTGCCATATTAGCATGCACACCAACACCAGGTTTTTCATTGATAAGACTTATGAATTTCAACATCTGCTCATTAGAGAAAGGAGAAGAAGAAGTAGTGCCGTAAGGCACTCATAATGACTACCAAAAGCAGTTATTATTATTGTTACTATAGATAGTTTAAAATTTGGAGGCTATCCAATGATTTCAAAACACCTTTCTATGTTATGACCAGAAGACCATAATTTTTGAACACGAGACTTGAAATTCCATTATTTCCATTCCTATTACTAGCATTACTACCGAATTAGCGAATTGCGATTAAATCTCCTTTATCATTAAAATTATATACAAAACCGTAAATCGAGATTTATCACTAGACTTAGCATCAACAAGGACTCCTTCTTTAAAATTCTTCCCTAAAGACAATATCAAATGCATATTTGATATTAGGGAAAGGATCCATGGTCAATAAAACACTCCTTATATGTTAATAAATGTTATCAAGACCCATTAAGAACTGCGTAAGCTTCATAAGCTGATTATGGCTTTTCAATTCAGTTCTAGCCTCATAAGTACAACTAGGAAATTTAGTTACCATATCAAATTCCCTCCACAAAGATTTCAAATTATGATAATACTCAGAAACACAAACACCATTTTGTTTAACACTATTAACCTTTTGAAGCATATCAAAATGACAGATGCATCCATCTTATCACAAGTTTCTTCTAGTTTTTCCAAACAATGAAGCACCATCGAGGAAATTTGAGAAACACAAACATCTTTAGACAATGAGCTCGAAATCCAAGAAAGCACAACGACATGGGATTAGTGGATACATGTTTGTGTTTGTTTATGATTTCGATGTGCTTCGTAAGTGATCATGTGTCTTGATTTTATGTGGTGTGCTATAAATTGTGATTTATCGCTCGGATGGTCTTTCACAATTGTTTCAAGACTTTCTTTTTGGTGGATTTTTGAATGTTGGTTTGTGTTTGTTTGAGCTTTTCATGTCTATTAGACTGTGATTTATGGTCATTGGTGCTACAGTTTATGTTTTAAAATATTTGAAGTTTTGTTTTTTGGGTCTGTGCAAGACAGTGGGATGCTTAAGTGCGATTTTGACTCGATTTTAGTGAAGTCATGTTGCAGTATTAAGGAGATGTTCTTATATCTGAAGTGATGTTTACAGGTTGCACTTGATGTTGGTATCATGGAAATTCTGTGCACGAGGCAGCCAGAAATTTCCGGTTGACATGTGGCTAATGATGGTTCGATCATTCGGTTGATCTACGCTTTGTACCTAATTCAGTATCCGAGGTCATGCAAAATATTCTTGCTCCAATTGTTAATTGCTTCTTCGTTTTGGTAGTTAGGGTGTCCAAGAAATGTTAGTGGGAATACTAATGTTGGCGTGAGGAGGATGGAAAAAATCGATTTAAAGGTTCCGTACGATGTTTGCTGAGAATTTTAGTCATGATGTATGGCTTTATTAACTTGGTAGCCCCAGAATCCAATGGGGTATGTTGGTTGCTTGGGGATTCGTTTAGCAACCAAATGTGGAGTAGGGGATGGTAATCCAGGCGCGTATACTAAGCGTGTCGACGTTGCTCATTATCACTTTGGATAGGACTGCTGGCCTTTGATTGTCGTTGTGAGTTGTTATGTTTGTTGTTACAAATTTGACGTGTTATGTAGAAGGTTACATCATTGAATTGTTTGTTTGTTGATGTTACTACATGTCATTATTTAGATGCTAACGGTTTTGGCTTATTTTGTCTCTGTTGCTGGTAAATTGTTTGTGGTTTCAAATGTATTGTGTAAAGAATGGATATTAATGATGGATCTACTTCTCTAATGATTATTATAATTTTAAATGCTACTTGCAGTTTATAATCTTAATTAGTACAAAATTTTGTTTTTTGTAACAAGGTTCTTTTGCTGAAGTGGTATATGTATGTGATTTGTGGTTGTTGTGTTTGTTGTTACAACTTTATTGTGTTTTACAAATGGTCGCAAAATTGGAGCATTTTCCTGTTGATGTTAATACATGTCGTTGTTTATATGCTAATGGTTATCGCCCATTTTATATTTGTTGTTGGTAGATTGTTTGTGGTATGAAATGAAATATGTATTTATTGTGTGAAGAATGGAGATTAATGATGGATTTGTTTGTGTAAAGATTGTTAAAATTTTAAATGCTACTTGATGTTTATAATCTTAATTAGTGCAATGTTTTGTTGTTTGTAACAAAGTTTCCTTGCTGGAGTAGGATATGTATTGACTTTGTGGTTAAGGTTTGTGTGTTTTTTGGTCAACGGGTCATTAGTTACAGACTATTTAGTTTGCCGTATATTTTGTAAGTTGTTTTTGAATATCTAATTTTGGTGGTCGGTTGGTTAGTAGTGTTATTTTATTGGCAAGTCTGCCTTAATATTGCTATGGCACAAACTGACACATGTAAAATGTATCAGTGTTTAGTTGCCAACACAGTATCTGAACTGCTGCGTAAATAACACGAGTTTTGTAATATGAGACATTGAACAAAAATCTACTTGCAAATTTGAAAAGTGCATTTAGATATTGCCATAAAGTAGAATACTCGTAGGTTACAACATTCTTTAGTCTCATTGTTTCGGCCACTTACAGATTTATCAATGATCCGCCCTTGTTTGCGATAGAAAATAGGCATCATCAGTTGAAGTTGATGTTTTCGCATGTGTTTTTATAGTGACAGGGCACAAAGTGTAAAGTGGGCGCTTTGAATGTTGCAATGTAGTTGCCGTTGTTTGCTTTGCAAAAACCAAACGAGGATCGTTTGTTGTATAAACCGTTAGCGGACGAGGAGAAACTTCGTCCGTTTGGTTAGATCATATAAAAATACTTGGGTGAGCCGATGTTAATGCTAGAAAGAGGGTTTTCACCACTAAATACTTTAAGTTAGTGTCCCTTAATTGGTGCCTTTGTTGAGGTATATTATGTATTCAATCTTTTGTGAGATTAGTTTTGTTCTGAGTTTGAGATCACAGAGCTTTTTATTTGATGTTTCGCATATCTTTCAAAGCGATGTATGATGTTAACTTATTAATGGTTTAACCATAATACTACTTATTTCGTAGTGCGGAAATCAAAGTAAATGATCTCGTATGGTAATCCAAATGTGTTCTTGATTTATATTCTAAAATCTAAATAGATATTGAATAATGTTTTGGCTAACACTTTTGTTATCTGGGTAATGTGGTATCTAGTTGTACATGTCAAGGTAAAGGATGTTGTAGATTATGCAATGTCAATGGTGTTCTTTTTTTTCTTTTTTTTTTTTTTTTTTTTTTTTTTTTTTTTTGCAATAGACAAGCGATAAGCATCTATGTAATAATGCATGAAACATTTATGTTAGAACATGGTTCGCGAATTACAACCCGCTCGGTATATCTATTTACCCTTTGCCTATACAAAGACTCGTGATTCAGCAAGGACTCTTGGAATAGAAAGATTCTTGGCCTTGCGGCTATCTTGGATTGAACACCACTTTGCTTAAATAAGCGGTAGGCGGTGAGCGAGAAAAAAAGGTGAGGAAGAAGAGGAAATCCGTGCGAATATTTGTGCGTAATAAATGTAGTAGCATTTGTTGCAAGGTTGTACATTTTTTCTTTTTGCATGTGTTGTCTTGGCAAGCTGGTTGAGCTAAAGAGTTATGATAGGTTGGATAGACCACTTGACATGTCAGTCGTAGTTGCTATTAAAGCAAATAGTGGATATGAGTGACATGTCGAGTGGTCTAACCAACGTATCATAACTCTCTAGCATGACCACCTTTATGATGTATTCATTAATTAAAAACTTATTTATATTGTATTTATACGTAAAAAAGGTAATCTTATATTAATATTTGATTGAAGTCAAGCGTTTTATTCCAAGATGCGATGGGACGTTGTCTTATAAAGACACTCCATAGCAACGTCTTGGATGAAATCTTTATAAGAAACATAAGCATACTTAATACAAGTTCCTTTGATAAAACCAATTTTACCCTTAGTTTGTAAAGTTAATCTCATTGCTTTAGCCCATATTTTATAATTTTCAGTTCCAGTAAGTTTTACTGGAATTGAAGAACCACCAGCAGAATCATTAGGAAAGAAATGCAAAGGACTACTAGCATCCAAACTATTAATCAACATAGCATACATTTTAACACAAAATCAACAATAATAGATAGACAAAAAAAATACTTAAAAACCATATAAACACCCAACAAATTAACAAACAGTAATATCAATCAATACGACTAAACAGAAAACTTATAAACACAACACTCCCAAGCCAAATCAACTTAAGCAACAAGGTTTCACACCAGAGAGTAACCATAACAGGGTTCCTTCCTTCTTTATGGAAGTAGGTCAAGAGTAGTTATTGTCCTTCAGGTTTAAAACTCTACTACTCACTGATTTAAAAGAATAACAATTAGCTTACTCTGCTTTAAAACAACTAAAGAATTAACCACAACCATAGACCTCTTGACTCACTTAGTCAAGAGATCTATGATCACAAACGAGCCTAAGAACCCAAAATTTCACCAGATAATAAAACCCCTAAATTCAGAAAATTAGGGTTTTCAAGATTGAAAGCCTAAAAACCCAAACCGATTGAATTCAACCACCAACAATAACCTAGAACCAAGAATTTAAACCTAATCTCGGCGAGAAAACCCTAAAACACCTATTTAACCAATAAGGTCTTTTTCTTATTTGATTCGGTATTTTCTTGTTAACAAAATTTTTTTTAGGTTTAAAACCATTTAAACTTTGCTTCAAATAATTTTTCACGACCGGGCTCGGACGATTCTCTTGTTTGCTTTAACATTTCCCTTTATTTTTTGGAAAAATTCTTAACCTAACTCCCTTTATTTTAGCATTCTTTTGATTCCTTGATTACTTCATCTGTTGAATACGTATTCACCTCTATTAGAATTTCTAAGATTCCATTTCTAGTTACCTTGCTTACTTTGCATTGTACAATGATCCTAATGAAATTGAGTTTGATCTTTTTAATGTCTTAGCTCATACTTTTCTTTATTTCTTTAGAATGATTTTAAATTGTTAGCTTCATTTCTCAAATGTTTGACAATAGCCACGATATGTCAATAATTCCAAAGTTCTTCATCAAAATTCGTCTATTTTACAGATTACATTATTTACTGATCATTCCAAGCATTCCATAGTTTCTCTTAGATATCCATTAGTTCATATATTATGATATCTTTTCAATACTTATTACTTCATTGATGATTACTATGAATTCTTATGTTCTTCATAAAAATTTTGAATTCTTTTGGTAATAAGATTAATCCTTTACTAAATCAAGTAATATTTATATCTTGATTTTCTTTGTTGAACATGAAAGACTTACTTGTTAATTTTCTTTCATATTCAATGTATTTGATTCAAATGATGCATTTTAATTTTTAATTCAATTTGACATTGTTCAATTTTAAATCAATTATTTTAGAAAATCTTGTCAAAGATCTTCAATTGTGATGAAGAGTTAAAATTCGAAATATATTTTATTATATAATCATGTATTGATCAGTGTGGAGATAATAAATGATCAATTAAAAAATATTAGTTAAATACAAATATTGAGACTAAAGATCATTTCTGCGGTACTCTTGACTAATTCTATAACAAAATTCTTTACCAGTGGAAAACCTTTTCTAACACATTCCAAGATACATTCGATTCTTGTTAAGGACATAATTGATAATATTAATTAAGATAAAAATACATTAACCTCATTCTCAAAGCTTTATAAATGTTGGTAAACTATTGAAATCTTTAGATTTCTAATTAATCGAGAATTCAAAACTCATTTAATTTACAATATGTTCCTTTTTAACTTGGTGTTCAAATAGTCGCTAATAGAATGATTCGAAATAGATATGGTGTATCATAGTAGTCTTATATGATTATTGAACATTATATATTATACCAATCTCAATTTAGAGTTTACAAATATTGGCAATAGTCACCTTCGCTATGTCCTGCTCACAACTCGATTATCTTATCAGTTCTTGACCCAAATTACACGTGATCAAATGAACTGTCAAAAGTTGAGATGAGGTTTTGTTTTAGAAATCTCGATAGATTGAGTTGCTAATTATAGCCATGCATAGTCGATTTCAAATCATAACGTAATTTGTATCAATTACTAATTCTTTACATTTATTTAACTGTATGTATATTAAGTATAGTGTAATTAAACATATATTTATTGAATCAAGATGTTATGTAGATCAATGGAAATATGGGAAATGTTAGTATTATTTCAAATCCAATTGATAAGAACTCAAAAAATTATTATTTTGATCAACGTTGATTAAAAGCATAAAAATCTTAAGTCAACAAGACATGTGATAGTAATACTACAAAACATTGTAACTAAGATCTGGGAATGATAGTGTTATATAAGTTTCGAACATTTTATAACTTTTGAAGACTAAATTTATGTATCTTATCAATTATTTCTTAAATTGTTTCCATGACTTAATTAATGTACCAAGTTTAATCAATTTTAAAGTTAAATCATACCTAATGATACACTAACTGGAGAACGAGATCAGTAACTGTATCTTAATATTGATAATCTATAAATAATGCATTCTTTATTCTAATCTACAATGTGGATTATATTAACCGATCTGGGACATCGGTATTCTATTCTAATATAGCTATTCTCATATTAAATCTCTAAAACTGTATTCTAATTTTAAAGATTGTTGATATTTTCTCGAAAGACTTTATAAAGATCTAGAATTGTACAATTTTAAGTCTTATTTCAGATTTTAAGCACTTCGTTATCTATTTTTTTAGTTGAAATCGTTTAGATATTTTCCAATGAACGATTAGTATAGAGCTAATCTCAAGATTCGAAGATTTGAATTATTTGGAACTCATTACGCCTATAAGTTTTCACTATGCTTGTTCTTCTTAAGTTTACTTATATTGTTATACTTGATCTATGTCTAAAACAT
Organism: Chrysanthemum lavandulifolium; assembly: GCA_022545495.1. Taxonomy (NCBI): domain Eukaryota; kingdom Viridiplantae; phylum Streptophyta; class Magnoliopsida; order Asterales; family Asteraceae; genus Chrysanthemum; species Chrysanthemum lavandulifolium. Next base: position 97,894,111 of record CM040242.1, on the reverse strand, counting down.
CTCACAATTGATCTAAAGTACTTATAAACATAACTTATATCTAGCAATAGTTGATGAAGTTTCTAGTAAAGACTTTTCATAACTATATAATTGGGATCAAAATTAAAGGAAATTATGTCACTACTACTGAAAACTAATTTGACATATGAAAATCTAAATGAAGCTTAATATAGGTTTGAATGGCTACTAATGTGAAGAATTTTACTCCTAAATAAAGGAATTATAGTTTACAATCATGTAATCAAAAGTTATAAATGTTTGCAAAAATTGAAAATGTTTTACTGTGAACCTAAAGATAATTTGTCAATTGCTTAAAATCTATATGCATCTGTTAAAACTATAAGTATTTTGTTAAAATAATTTCATTGAATATTAAATCATTGATGATTAACTACGATCTATTCAATTTAAACATTATAATCTTACACAATGAATTTCAAGTCACCAGGGTTTTAGACACGATAGAATCAAAGTGAAAGATTCAAGCTTGAAACTAGTAAACCATGCTTAACAGAGCCTGCTAAGTTAAACAAAGAAATCTAAAATTTCGCTGAGTCTAAGAAGGATTAGCGAAATGAGAGCATTAAGTGATGAGGATAGCTAAATGGAAGGACAAATTTGATAGAAATGTCACAACGAATAGGGACCAATTGTTAATGGATAAAACACTTAGTAGGGGGATAGTTGATCGAGAGGCAAATTAGTTCACATCAATGTTTTAAGTTTTTTATCGTTCTAGAAAGCGAGAACACACAAATAATATCATACAACATTGTTTTTGTCCTTGTACCAAACACCCTCTTAAAACCTCATCTCACTTGTCCAACTTCTTGTATATCTTGGATATCATCCTACCAAGGCACTTGAACATCCCCTTGGTTTGCTTGAACTCCTCCGTTGGGTTCTCAATCTCTAGAAGTGAGGCATAGTACTCATGAGGTGAAAGGCTCGAGTTGGGGAGACCGTCTTCGGAGCTATTTGATGAGGAAGATGAAGGAGTAGGAGGTTGTGGCCTTTTTCCCTTGGTCTTAGTCTTGGATACTCTTTCATCACTCAAGGGCACAAATATGTGAGGGATGAGGGGATAGTTGAGTTTCAACCCTCTAGGACTTGGCGGAATGGGTGCATAAGCTCTAAAAAGACAGGTAAGGAGCATCCCCATATGGAAGAGCAACAGAGCCTTGACTAGGAATGTCTACCCTCCTCCTAGCAATGTAGTATGCCAAGTTGAATGGTTGACGAGTAGACAAGCTATAGAGCTTGTAGCATAGGCAAGCATTGATGTGGTCTCAGTTTCCTATGGTGCTAATGACATTGGCTCTAAGGAGTTCCACCCACTTTTTGAAGTGAGGCTTAGCTCATTGAGTTCCATTCCGTATGGATCTCGGTTGATTTCCTTTCCCGTTCGAGTGACACGAGTTGGTGCTACCCTATCAAAGAAGAGGTGCTCACGGATGACGTCCTTGTCGACCAAAGGAGTTTGGTAAGGAGGAGAACGGTCATGAATTGCATCAAGGATGGTGAGTGACCATTTATCCGAGTATAGATAAGTACCAACACAAGGAATTCCTAACACTTGATCAAATTGGGTGAGGGAAATGGTGTAGTCATTTTGGTTGATTCTAAAGTTGAGAGCCATGAGACCATCCTCATTTGTTATGGAAATAACACTAGCATAGAACTCTAGGACAAATCTAGGGCAAATTGGATCATCAATGTCAAGGAGACAATCGAAGTTGATAGTGGCTAGTTCTTGACGGAGATTTTTTCCGTCGACAAAGGATGGATGAATTGTCCTACCCTCACGAAAGTACCTTTTCTCTAGACTCTTACAGATCTCAACTTGGTCTTTGGTGAGACCCTTAGTTTTGTGGTGTTGAGGGATGTATCCAAGGGTGTCTTTGTTATCGTAAAATTTAGCGGCTACCATGTTTATTCCTAGGAGCAAGAAATTACATGTTTTAGTAAAAGCGAAAACTAAATTAGCATTTTGTTCTAGTGTGTGCCTATATGCAAACAATGTGGAGTTGCGGTTATCTCGACTCATTTATGCATAAAATAGTTTTATTAGTAGTGTTTGGCAAAGTGCAAGAGATAACCCGAACACTCCGAATTCAATGTGGCTACGTTTGAATATACTCGGAATGCATATTAGTTATGCATTACCTTTAGTATTCAAGAGACATTATGCAAGTGATGAAAATAACGTTTTTATTTGTATGAACAATGAGAAATTGTTTTCCTACAAGTGAGAATTTTTTTCAAAATTTGGACATGGGGTTTTTAGTTTAATTAAGACAATGCCTTATGATTTGTAACTCCTAACTAGTGAGAAACATGATTAGTTATGTAATTTGACAATGTAGTACATGATTTGTATAATTAGTTATGCAATTTGACAATGTAGTTCATGTTTTGTGCAAGAGTATACATAATCCCCATGTTTTGGTTTTGTGCATAAATTAGAACCCTAGACTCAGAATCAAGAGATGTCGTTAAGATAAATACCGTAGTCCACAATAGCTTGCTTCATCCAAAGAGCTTGTTGACATGCCTTTCCCGTTGAGACGTACTCGGCTTCGGTAGTTGAGATAGCGAGAGCCATTTGTTTCTTTGCAAACCATGAGGTGAGACAATGTCCAACAAAAGTACAAATACCACTTGTACTCTTTCTATCGACATAGTCACCGGCATGATCCGAGTCGACATACACTATGGTTTCTACACCCGTTCCTTTGGGATACCATAATCCTAAACATGTAGTGCCTTTAATATATCTAAATATTCGTTTAAAGGCTTCTAGGTGTGATGCTTTTGGATCTTCTTGAAAGCGAGCACATAGAGAAACACTAAACATAATGTCGGGTCTACTAGCCGTGAGATAAAGTAGGCTACCGATCATTCCTTTATATTTAGTGTTATCTACGGATTCACCTTCCTCATCCTTGGTGAGTTTCATTTCCGAGGACATGGGTGTTTTAGTTGGTTTTGAATCTTCAAGACCAAATTTCTTAAGCATATCCTTTATGTATTTAGATTGGTTAAAGAATATGCCATCTTCTAGTTGTTTAATTTGAAGTCCTAAAAAGAAGTTTAACTCACCCATCATACTCATCTCAAACTCGTCGTGCATGATTTTAGAGAAATCATCACATAGCTCTTGACAAGTTGATCCAAATATGATGTCATCAACGTATATTTGAACTATGATAATGTGTGATTCCTTTTTCTTGGTAAAGAGAGTATTATCTACTAATCCCATGGTGTATTTGTGTTCTACTAAGAAAGTCTTAAGCCGATCGTACCAAGATTTTGGTGCTTACTTAAGTCCGTATAATGCCTTTTTAAGTTTGAAAACATGATCTGGTTTTTCAAAGTCGGTGAATCCAGGAGGTTGTGCAACATATACATCTTCGTTAATGAACCCATTTAGAAATGCACTTTTAACATCCATTTGAAATAATTTTAAGTCATGAGCACATGCATATGCAAGTAAGATTCTAATAGACTCGAGTCTAGCTACCGGTGCATAAGTTTCGTCGTAATTAATTCCTTATTGTTGATTATAGCCTTGTGCTACAAGCCTAGCCTTGTTTCTAGACACTATACTGTTTTCATCCATTTTATTTTGAAAACCCCATTTCATTCCAATTATAGTTTGGTTTATAGGTTTTGGAACTAATTTCCAAACATCATTTCTAACAAATTGGTTTAGTTCCTCTTGCATAGCAATTACCCAAGATTCGTCTTTTATTGCTTTGTTTATGTTTTTCGGTTCAACAGACAACACAAAGCAAAAGTAGTTACTTTGATTTTGGGCTTGTGATCTTAGTGTTCTTCGATTTAATTGTCCTATGACCTTTTCTTAAGGGTGACCTTTGGATTCTTTGATATTTATAATTTCTTTATTTAATGGTTCATCTTCCTTGTCATTATTATTAATTTCTTGGCTTTCAACAAGTTGACTTTCAACTAAATCATCATCTATCAAAGGTGATGTCTTAGAGGGAGGTGGACTTTCGTCGAATGTTATGTTCAACGATTCCTCGACTCTCATTGTTTCTTTGTTTAGAACTATGTATGCTTTGCTAGTTTGTGAGTAACCAAGAAACACACCTTCATAAGACTTTGGGTCAAATTTGGTGAGATAGTCTTTGGTATTTAGAATAAAACATTTACATCCAAACATTCTAAAGTATCCTAAAGTAGGCTTTTTGCCTTTATATATTTCATAAGGTGTTTTGTTCAAGAAAGGACGTATTAAGACTCTATTTAAAATGTATGTGGAAGTGTCAACGGTGTTACACCAAGACTTTTGAGGTATGTTTTGTTCATTAAGCATTGTTCTACTCATTTCTTAAATAGTTCTATCCTTACGTTCTACAACACCATTTGATTGGGGTGTTCAAGGAGCCGAAAAGTTATGTGTTATACCATTTGTATCACAAAAGTTTCCAAATTGTGTTTCATTATCGAACTCGCGACCATGATCCGTTCGAGCGATACGAGAAGATCTAGGAAAGCGAAAGCTAAAGGTGATATTGGAATCTTCATTGGATACTCGAAAACTCGAGGGCATTCGGTGTGTATAACAAAAGAACTAGGAAGATAATGGAGCGATGAATGTGAATTTTGACGAACTTTCACGGATGGCTTCGAGAGACTCGCTCTAGAACCCGCTTAATCCGATGGCTTCTAATCAAAGCAGTTAGAACCCGCAAACCAGCAGACTTACGGACACATCAATTCATGACTCATACAACAAAGAGCTCCATCAACTTTTGCCGCCACACTCATGAAAAGAATGGGAGAATTTCTTTGAGTTAATGTTCGATGAATACTACGGTGGAACTTCGACAAATGCATCAAACCATCATTCCGCGCACCGCTCAAAATCATCCACCACCACCAGGAAGATGCATCTACAACGGTCGAAACCAATGCACCAACTCCATCAGCGTCATCCACATCGACTTCGAAAATCCTATTCTTGAAGCAGTTTTACCAGCGGTTGATGAGCAAAACCAAAACATATCATTTCAAGAAGAACCTTCACAAAACCGAGAACAATGCAACGTTAGATGAAGACTTATTTGAAAACCCATTTGCTACGAAATCGGTTGAATAATCTTCAAGCTTACGAGAACCATCTAACTCGCATACGTTTAACCAGCGGTATCCTTCACTACGAAGTGGACAAAGACCATCCGATTGAACAAGTTATTGGTAAACCTTCAAGGCAAATTCGGACGAGATGCCAACTTGCCACCTATTGCGACTTGTGCATTTACCTTTGCTCAATCGGCAATATTGAATCAAAGAACATTCGGGAGGCAATGGCGGACAATGCATGGATAGAAGCAATGCGGGAGGAACTTCTCCAATACCGTCTACATGACTCTTGGGATTTGGTTCCAAGACCAATTGACATTCGAGTCATTGATCTCAAATGGTTATGAAAGAACAAAAGGGATGAAGAAATGAGCGTAATTCGCAACAAAGCTCGTCTCGTGGCCAAAGGATACATACGAGGAAGAAGGATAGACTTTGAAGAGTCATTCGCGGTAGCTAGACTTGAAGTAGTCGGGATATTCTTAGCCTATGCGACTCACAAAAACATCACGGTTTATCGGATGGACATAAAGATTGCGTTCTTGAATGGAACTACGAAAGAAGAAGTGTATGTGAGTTAGCGAAGGTTTCATAGACATGGAACATCCGGACTATGTCTACAAACTCAAAAAGGCAATCTATGGTTTGAAACAAGCTCTAGGCGTGGTATAATGACTGTCTCTTTCTTGATCAAAACAATTTCACCAAAGGCTGTTGATCCTACCTTGTTTACACAAAATGCAAAATGACATTTTGATTGTTCGATTTATGTGGATGACATCATTTTGGGTCCACTAATCCGAATCTTTCAAAACATTTTGAAAATCTCATGAAAAGCAAATTTGAAATGTCCATGATGGGGGAACTAAAGTTTTTTCTTGGTTTACAAATACATCAATCCCCACGTGGAATTTTTATCCATCAAGCTAAATATACAACTGAGATTTTAAAAAATCATGGTATGGATAATTGTGATTCGGTCGGTACACCAATGGTAACTTCACCAAAAATTGGAGCCGATTTATTTGGGAAACAATTCGATCCGAAGAAATATCGAGACATGATTGGTTCTCTCATGTACCTCACCGCTAGTCGACCGATATTCATTTTGTTGTTTGCTTATTAGCACGGTTCGAGCAAAGCCTACGAAGCGCACCTCAAAGAGGTTAAAAGGATCTTCGGTACGAAGACATCCATTCACATGGGACTTTGGTATCCGAAGGAATCTAGATTTGATCTAATCTCCTTTTCGGATCACGGACCACGCGGTGACCCGATTCTGACAAAAAGTACATCGGGAGGAGCACAATTTTGGGTGAAAAGTTAGTAGTGGTCTTCAAAGAAACAAGATTGCCTTTGCACTTTCAACCTTGCTGCCGAGTATGTGTCTCTATTTGCGTGTTGTGCTCAAGTTCTATGGATGAGAACACAACTCACAGATTATGGCTTTACTTTCGATAAAATACCTATGTATTGTGACTCAAAAAGTGCCATAGCAATATCATGCAATCTGTTCATCACTCAAAGACTAAGCACATTCGTGTCCGTTATCACTTCATAAAAGAGCACGTGGAAGAAGGTCTTGTTGCATTATTTTCATGAAGGCAGTTACCAACTCGCCGATCTATTCACTAAAGCCCTTCCAAAAGAACGGTTTAACGATTTAGTTCGACGAATTGGAATCTGAAGCCTAACCCGAGGAGTTAGAACGTCTTCTCGAATCTTAGTGAAAATGATTTCCCAAAGCGCTTATTGTAAATATTTTGAAAAACAAAATACAAAATTTGAAAAACCAACAAAAGCAAAATATAAAATATAAAACTTTCAAAAATACAAAAACAATATAAAATCAAAATCCAAAAATATTCTTCTCACGACATGTCTCTTGTATAATCGATATTACATGCGTTTCTAGAAATGTCATTCAACAATGATACGGACATTTACGGATGCTTGAGCGAGAGTTCGTTAAATGTTTTCTAAAACATGTCGTTTCTCAAAAAAAAAATTCTACAAAATATGGCTTTCGTATACTTCAGTACGAAACCCGGACTAAAATGATGACTTTTGATTATTTTCAAATCAAAACTCATGTTTTTAAAGACTAAATCTAGTGTACGCTTCAATGCACTACATTTAAAACTGGTGAGAAATCATCATCATCTTGTGAACCTTTTTCAAGATTGTTCAAAAAGATTTTCAAAATCTTTCAAAATATTTTGTGCTAAAGATAACTCCCTCTAAAATCCTTTAATTGATTATGCTTTATTAAAGGGGGAGTATAAAACCAAAATGTTCCAAATTCATGCTTAAATCAAATTCGTTTGTCTCCCCAAAAGATTCTAAAATGTTGTTTAATCCGTTGATATCAAAAATATCACGAATATGCTATTTTTGAGGGGGAGAATATGTGATTAAAATGTGATCAAAAAAATTTTAATGATCATTGTTTGAATCTCAAAAGAGCTCGACTCAGTTGAAACCATTGAATTGATGAGGAATCAAAGTTAGTAAATGAACCATGTCAAGAAACTCGTGATAGACATGCACTTTCATGAGTCTAACCTTCTTTTCAAGAAGAGTTTACAACTTCAAGGTAGTTAATTGAGCTAGTTGTCACCTAAAAACTGATAATGGAACTCTTTAACTAAGCTACGTAACCGTGTCTCGTGGGGAATTGTCTATCATGAGCCGATCAATTCAAAAAGTGCAAACTCTACCCTCTATGTGCAGATTTAAGTTAAAACAATATAAGCACATGTGAAGGGGGTATTTACGAAAATTCAAAACTCTCAAGGTGTTAACAATCATGTTTTATAATCAAAACACTTGTGAGAGATTTTCAAGAAAAATGGTTTATGGCAACATAGGATAGTCATGGAGTTATAAGGTGACTAAGGATAGAAATCCGTCTATGATCCGCCCGAGCGGAGGATCTACCCAAGGACATCACCAATAGTTTGTATTAGAAGTCCTTAGGTATGATTGAAAAAATGAGTAATGTGAGAAAGGAGAAAAAGGGGTTGAAGAATTAATAAGAAATGTAATGAAAAGGGTGAAAAGAAATAGCCCTCCATAATCAACCTTAGGGCAGAAACCGGGTTCAATTTATCTGCTACTGGTTGTCACTAAGATGACATTGGTATTGAAGACAAAGACGTCATGGACCCAGTGACGCACTGCACCTAACCTTCTAGCCACTCAATTCCTCTTAAAAGGATTTGTTTCATTCTTACAGGGAACCCTACGTAAACTATCGGCTTTCTCTTAGAGATTGCTGGTATTGAAGAAGGAGACCCTCTCCTTAGTCTCCGCTTAGGAAAATCAAAATGCACTAATTGAGTCCAGAGCCATGAGATTCATTAAAAGATCTCATAGGAACACATGACATTTCATCGCTTGTTGTTCATCAATAAGAACACAAGTGATGTATTCTAGAGTCCTCACGCGATCTTAGCAATCGCGCGAATATTTATGAGAGGATTTACAATTGTGATCCTCGGTGATTGAATGGAAACTCTGCCGGGGTCAACATCAGCGACCACGGCAAAGTCAGTCACGGTAATTCTTATGGATTACGCTTAGTGTGTCTCAAGCGGTCTGATCGTGAAGTGATGCTTGATTGTAGTTGACTCACCGAAGCTGTAGATGTACTTGGTATGTCGTGTTAGCCTTCTTGAGGGCCTCCGGTTCGGGAACAACCTTTGTAAGAATTAAAGATGAGTTTTCACACTATCTTGTCAACACCCTCGAGTTCAAACCGTAAGTCTTTGGAAATCCGCTAAGGAGATTCCTTTCACGAATCGAATCTTGAAAATGAGGGTCGTTACTTGAATTTATTCAATGTAATGCCAATTGTCCCTTATGGGATTAGGACGGTGATTCACCCGACTAAGGTGAATGGAATCAAGACATTCATCAAGAGAACAATTGTAGTAATCAATTCTTTAAGAAAAGATTACAATGATCAATTGGTGTTCGTGTTGTACACAGGAAGGCTGCTGGCGATGGATGCTCATGGGATGAAGAGATCGTGCGATTCTCCACATGCTCATACCAACAACATCACAAATGAAGGTCTCATCAAATTCAAAGGCAACACAAAGTTAAAGATGATTCTTCGTCAATGTCAAAGAATCTACAAAGTTTAAAGACTCGAGAACTTCATCATTGGAATCTCAAATTCAAAAAGAAGTGTAAGCATGGTGGAGAATGACGTAGAGACACCTACACCAAAGAAGTTTACAAATGGCAGAATACCACATTAACTGATCACAAAGCATGAAGGAATGAAAATCAAGACTATTCTATATCTACACACAAAGTTCAAGCTCAAGGAAAGTAAATACCTAATCAAGTAGAGCATCTTTTGAATGACCACCCCTTAGGGGGAGATTGTTAGCCTTAATAATATTTAATAGAAGTGATGGTCATTCACGTTTAGGAACTTTGTAACGTGTGTTAGATATCGTATTAGAATAGTCAACGGGCTCGTGGATTTGGGCTAAGCTAAATTGGTATTAGTTATGTTAAGCTAGCTTTGTATAAGTTCATGTAACCCAATCCAATCCAAGTCCATCTCACGGCCCACGGAAAGCCCATAAGGTCGTTTAGTCTAGGAGTATAAATACCCCTCAAATGGTCATTTAAGGGGTGTGCTTGAGTGTGTATGTGTGTGTGTTTTCTTTGAAGTAATACAAGTTTCTTGTTTCATCTTTTTCTCTCAAACACATACGAGTATCATCAAGTCACCATCTTTCCATATTTCTTTCTCCATCTCTACGCATAAAACGTTTGTGTTTTACGTGTGTAACTTGTGTATTAAGGTTGGTATTCCTGATAAGGTTGAGAAAAACAAAGTCCTACAATTTTGAATTTTCTTACTAAGTATTTCAAATTTATCAAAGCTTCGTTTTTGGTTTTCAAAAACATTGTCCAAGTGAACCTTGAGTAATCATCTACTATGACCAAAGTGTAGAGGTTGCCTCCATAACTTTTTATAGCGGATGGACTAAACAAGTCCATATGCAAAAGCTCTAGACACTTAGATGTGGAAAGCATATTTTTAGCCTTATGGCTACTATGAACTTGTTTACCAATTTTGCAAGCATCACAAAAGTGTTGGTCATATTTCAATTTGGGTAGGTTTCTAACTAGCTCTTTTGAGGATAGGGATTGAATGAGTCTCATATTAAGCGTGACCTAAGCGTCTATGCCAAAGTAGAGTTATCATCTAAGGTTGTTAGGCAAAGTTTGTCTTTAGATGTTCTATCTATTTTCATGACATATATGTTATTTTCCTAACTTTAGCTATGGTGATACCATCTTTAGTATTTTACTACCATTTTCTTCAAATAGTATTTTATACTTTTATCACATAGTTGGCCAATACTAAGTAGATTAAATCCTAATCTATCAACATGAGCAACATTTTCAATAGTTAAAGAGTTATGAGCGATCGTACCTTTGCCAATGATTTTGCTTTTGAGATTGCTACCAAAAGTAACATTACCTCCGTCATACTCTTGGTATGTTGAGAAGAGACTTTTGTTACCCGTCATGTGTCTTAAGCATCCACTATCTCTTATCCATTCATCATGTTCTAAGCCAACTTTCAAGCATACTTACGACACAAATAACTCAAGCGTTTGGTCCCCAATATCTCATGGGTCCATTTGGGTTAAACATACCATTTACTTGGTTCATGTATGGAAATGATGGGTAAGGGTTCCATGGCATGTAATTAGGAGTTTGATATGGTCTAGGGTAGTTTTGATTCCAATCGGTATGTTGATAATTGGGTTGTATGTTGTAGTTGCTTTTGGGAAAGGGGCGTTTGGCAAAAGGTGTTTTAGGCTGTTGTTGAGTAGTTTTAGATAGTTGGGTTGTATGTTGTAACAGCAGGTTTTAGTTTAACAATATCCTTAGATTTCTTAGTTACCTTGACAAATTCACTACGGTCCATTTTGCAAACTTGCTATCCTACTGCAGACACCATGGAATCATTTTTTTCAACGGACGGAACCAAATTTTTTTGGGTCCGTCTGGTCCGTGATGTACTGTTGCGGTTGGGACAGTTTGTTTGTCTTTTCCGGCTGTTTTGGTTTCACTAGTTGGGATTATTACTTCATTGAAACCTAATCCACTTGTATTTCCTGATACTTTTTGAATTCTTACTATTTCATCGGCACAAGAAATGTTTTTGTTAAACATTTTAAATTTACAATTATGCTCGATGAGAACTTCTTGTGTTTAGTTTTTTTATTTCAAGACCAAGCTCTTGACATGATTTACAACCATCGTCATTAGCTTTGCCTTTTTCTAATCGCTTTGCCTTTTCTTTTAGCTCATAAACTTTGTTTTCTAAAAATTCCTTTTTGGTCTTTAAAAACTTGTTTTTAGTTATGGTTTTTAAGCTAAGCTCACACAATTGATTATATTGTTTTTGCAAAGTGTCATCATCAATAGAGGAGTAAGATGAGTTGGAATGTACCTCGTTTGATTCATGTGCCATGAGAGCAATCTCATCCTTACTTGGTTCTTCGTCATCATCACTTTCACTCCAAGCACCGCTTACAAAAGCTCGTTGAGTTTTGCTCTTGGGTGGCTTAGGGCAATCTCAATTAGATGACTTATATCAACGCATCTAAAGCACTTCCTTTCACCTTTTCCTTTTTGTCATCTCGGTCTTTCCGAATGACTTCTTTTCATCTCGGGGTTGCTTACGAATTTTCCCTTCTTCTAAAGAATTTTTGAAATCTCTTATGGCCATGGCATACTCCTCGTCTTCACTATTCGAGCAAGATTCTTCATCATCACTAGATTCCATTCTTGCCTTTAGAGCAACGGATTTGACTTTCTCTCTTTTGCCTTTGATGATTTCGAATCTTTCTCCATCACCATTTCATGTACTTTGAGATTTCCAATTAGCTCGTCAAGTGACATTATTGAGAGATCTTTTATTCCTCAATAGCCGTTACTTTAGCTCTCCACCCGGATGGAGTGCTCTAAGAAATTTCTAACAAAGTTCTTGCTACGAAAATATTCATCAAGTGCTTTAAGAGAAGTAACAATGGTATTAAGCGAGCAAATCCACAATCAATGGTTTCATCTTGAGGATAACAAATTGTTCATATTGTTGAACAAGAAGATCAATTTTGTTATCCTTTACTTGTGAATTCCCTTGATGTGTAATTATTAAAGATTCTCAAATATCTTTGGCGGTTTCACACATAAAAATTCTTTCATATTCTTTTTTGTGTAAAGTATTATAAAGTATCATTTTAGCTTCATTTTTTTTAGCTTTTAATTTCTTTTGTTCATCACTTGAAATATCTTTTGTTGTAGGATTAAAATCACCTTTAATAATAACAAATGAAAGATCTATATCTTTTGATTTTACATATGTTTCAAAACGGTTTTTCCAATAGATAAATCCATTGGTTTCAAAGAGTGGTTGTCTTTGCATAGATTGCCCTTCTTTAAAGTTTTTGGAATCCATGGATCGTTTCAAGTTTATAAAATACAATATATTTTAGAAAATCTTGAGCAACGAGGATCTGGTACCAATTGTGGAAAACTAGAAGGGGGTTGAATAGTTTTACCGTTTAAAATATTTTTTTTGAAACTTTATTGTAAGATCAATTGATATTGATCTAGGATGTGTTAGTGAAGAATAAATAATATGCAAGCAATATATAATAAGTAAATAAGGAAAGAAACAATCAAACCACGACAAAGATGTTTATAGTGGTTCGGTCTACAAGGACTCTTTTTCCTTGCCTACTCCACTCCCGAGTCTCCATCTCGAGAGTTATCTTCACTAATCAACAAGCTCCTTTAAACAATATTTCGACACAAAGCTAGATATCGAGTTCTTTTACAAGGGTACTATAACATGGAGAAAACCTGAACTTCACGAGCTCATGTGGCGTGAAAGCAGAAAGTTATCTCGCGTGGAAATTAGACACAACACAATATTTCGACACAAAGCTAGATATCGAGTTCTTTTACAAGCTAATACTTATGGTAAATTACGAGTTTGGTCCTGTGATATTTTCACTTATCCTTACCTTACTTTTGATATTGGCAAACTAGGTCCTCAAGGTATATATACCTCACTCTCTCTCTCTCTCATTTCTCATTTACTTTCTCACTCTAACTCTCTCCTCTCTCATAATATCCCTTGACCACCTAAATTCCGACCACCGCCGACTCGCCCTGGCCGGAAAACACAAACATTTCACCAAAAGATAGGTCGTCACCACATGATTCTTTTGAGGCCTCTAAACCTTAAGCCTAGATCTACAATCTTAATGTCGGTTCTTGGGTTTCAATTTTAAATCAGAGTTAAAGCTTTGTTGTGGAGGTTGTTTGGTTCGTGTTGAGAAGATTGTCGCACCACATCTCGGCCGCCTCTCCATCTCGTTCGTCTCTTAACTTCTCTCTCGACCATGGGTAAGTCGACAGCGTTGACATAAAGCGAGAGTAAATCGGTTATATAAGTTTCGTGGAATCGTTGTTAAAAGCAGTTTTGATAAAAAGTGTTTTATATAAATCGTGTGGTTGGAATAGATTAAAAGAAGTGTTTGTTTGGTTATCTGATGAGTCAACTCAACTAGTCGACTCGGCCAGTCAACTCGGTTGAGTTGAGTTGACCTGTTTTAAATTGACAAATTGTTTTGCGTGGTATAAGAGGTGAACTCGAATTTAAAATATGGTATTGAATCTGTTTTGCATGATAACAAGGATTTAGGGCCGTTTGATTTACGTGTTAGTATTGAGTCGAGTCGGACCGTGTGGGTCTCAGATTAGTGATGCTTATGCATTGTGAATGAGCTGGTGTATATGGACTTAGTTAGGGTGCGTTGGCTTGAGCTTTCGATTTCTCGTTTCGGTTAAGTGCGTGTGGTTGTGATGTTAATCGGTGTACTTTTATTGGGTGAGTTGTAGTTTAACAAACATATGTTGTGTACGGTTGGATTTTGGGCTCAAGTTGCGAGACTTGAATGAATGAGTTTGAAAATGTTTTGTACTCCCAAGTTATATGCATTTGGGTTATAAAATGTTACGATTAATATTAGTAAAGCTAATTGGAAATAATATTTTCGAATGTGAAAAACATGGTAGCGTGCTTTAAATTGTTGACTCGCGGTTCATTAGTGCGTTTGGTAACTCGTGGTTGACACTTGCTATTGAGTATATTGGACTTATATCGGACTATTTGGACTCGAGACGGAGGTGATAAATTAGACTCTACTCGTATGGACCAATATATGAGATGAAACTAATGATAAGTGGCAAAACAATAACTAATACATAATCTAAAAATTTGATTAACTACTAAAACTATTTAGTTAAGTTATTATTGAAGCGGGTTGGAGTAATTAACTAGAACACATGTTTAATTATAAATCGAGGGGATATATTGTTTTAAAAATCAAGTTTTCATTAAAGTCTATTAACACGAAAATATTGTATGACGCATCATATCGAATTTATAAAACTTATTAAACTTATACTTCTATTTGAAAATCCTTTTATTTATATAAAACCCAACAATTTTATAAAAATTATGAAACGTTATTATAATTAGAGTTTCTTATAAAGTCTAATTGACTTTTCTAAACTATCTAGAGTTTCTTATAAATGCCTAAGGCTCGAACCATTTGCTTGTTTTATTGCTAGATAATTCTTACTTGTTTAGTTCCTTTATATATGTTTTATGCTTTGGTGTGTGTTCTTGAGTCTTGGTCAAAACTACTTGACTATTCTTATAATGTATGGGGATATACATTACGCTTTAGTGTGAGTTATATTTGGCGTGAGTTACTTGTCGAGCCTTGACTTCTTACCGCACGAAACATTAATGATAAACTTTTGTGATACGATATATTATACTTTTAAACAAACATTATGTCTGGTAATCCACGAAAACTAAAACAAGTATCTTTTGAAAACTCAATTACTACGATACATATCACGAGATAAGCCTTACACTACTAGGTTGAGCGGATGGCGAGCCATTGTGCCTATACTCTTGTATCGTTATGCGATTCCACACCGTGATACTACTTTGTTTCATTTCCGATGCTAGTCATAAAGCATCGATACTTACATGCCGGATTAAGGTGAGTTCATAGCCTACTTTTACTCTTTAAACATTTTATAAACTCCTTGGGGAGAATACATGCTACTACTATTTCTATGATCACAATTGCTTGAAAATTTCTTTGTACTTTTGATATTATGACTCGCCTAAGTTGTTTGCCAAAGTCCCACATCATGAACCATTAATCACTTGCGAGTGAGCGCAAATATCGTGGATAGTACTATGGGGCCGCGACCCGACTCGGTTATCGAAATAACCGGGCGCACTATATTTGGTATCTCTATGTAATTGGCTATTACATCTCGGAGGCGATTTTTATTTACTTACACCGATGAATTTAGGTGTATCACGAGTTAGTTTGGTGTCATGAGCTTAGTGCAATAATATCAACTATCTTTTATGGTATAACAACGTAGCCATGGCTTATCTTAAACTTGAAAATCTTGTGATCAGCGCTTATTTACTAAACCTATGAATTCACTCAACCATCGTGTTGACTTTTTAGCATGTATTTTCGGGATGAAAAGGCGATAGCTAACTACTGGGCGCTTGGGCATTGGCATGGCATGGTCATAGATGACTCGACTTACTTATGGGGACCAAACTTTGTTAATGGGCCATTTTCATAACAATTCAAACTTTGTAAACTTTGTTTTACTACAATAAATGAAATATTTTACGAAAAAGCTATTATTTTCACTTGTGTTATGATCCAGTAGTAGCATCCCAAAAACTTTTCTTCCGTGCAAACCACAGTACAACCACTTCCAACACACTATGTATTTTGAGGACTAAAATATAACCACTCACACTCGGAGGTTTAAGATGGTTTGGTAAAACAATGATGTATGAACAATACTAGATCACAAAACAACAAAACAAACAAGCCTTGAACTAATTGTTGAAGCTTGATTATGCCTTGATCTTCTTTGCTACAAAAGATGATCACTAGAATGAAATGAAAGCGGAGTTAGATGTAATAGAATGAGAGAATGTATGTGTTTTATGCTAATAAGGAATGAGAAAACAACCTGGGTTGGCTTGCTATTTATAGGCCAAATGAACAGCAGAGCCACGGACTTGACGGAACCAAAAAAAGATTCCGCCCTTTTTTTAATTTTTGGTTCCGCCAGTCTGACAGTAAAGATTACAAAAAACTTTTCAAGATTACCCAAATTTAACCAAGATCATGTAAGATATGATGAGTGAATATTTAACCAAAATATTCTATGAAATCTTTCAAAAATTTCCAATGTGATGCAAGCCATGATATAATATGTTTTTTTCTATTTTTAGAATTAATATCGTTAATACAAATAAACCGTAAAAACGTTTATTAATATTTTGCGATCTCTTTCTGTTTTGTTGATAACAAATATAATGTTATCTTAAGTACAATTATAAGGATACATGTTATTTTTGTAAAGCATTTACATATAGTCATCTAATACAAAATGTTGTAATTAATCATTTGTTGTAATAGTTTATTAGGATGGGTAAAATCACAACCCATGGATCATATCCATAACCCATGGTATTGACCCATACCACAAAACTAGATACAATGTACTCATTAGATACATTGAATCTAAAAGAATACCCATGGACCAACCCATAACCCATGACCCATGACCCATAACCAAAAACCCATGGGCGAAGAGGCGTCCACGGATCCCTAGGATTACACTAGGCGGATCCCTTGTGGAGGGATCCGTGGGATCCAGGAGCGTGGCGAATTTGCCTATAAATAGAGAGTCATTTCTTCATTCTAACTCACCCTCTTCTTACTAATTCTCTCATTTACTCTCATTCTCTTCTAACAAAGATCACTTGATCTAGAGTACTTCTTTCTTTCTTTCTTTAGTGATTCTCATATAGGTCCTTCTCTAAGGCGAGATCACGAGTATTCTACAAGCTATCCAAGCAAGGGTCCTTGATTGATTTGTTCCTCATAAGATTTACATAGCGAAGATCTTGTATTTGATATTTCACATATTTGTTGTGTAATAGTCGTGTTGGTTTGGTCCACCGTGTTCTTGACTCGGTATTTAGCTTTGTAACGGAAAAAGGTGTAAACAACGTTGTGAAGGCTTCTACGCCAAGTTGAAGGAGTTTGTTGACATAGTGCTTGAACTCTCGAGTAGGTGACTCGGGGAGTGGAGTAGGGCAAGGAAGGTGTCCTTGTCGCGAACCACTATAAATCGGTTGTGTCATTTCTATCCCTTTGCTTTACTTTATTTACTTGCTTTATCATTAGATCTATACTTTCTCTACATCCATACGATCTCACATATTATCGAATCTAAAGTTTTGAAACTAACTTAAAATCGGCAAAACTATTCAACCCCCCCCATATAGTTTTCCACAATTGGCATCAAGAGCTAAATTTATAAAAGTTTTAAAGTAAACCGTATTTTAAAAACATTTAGATCACTATGGGTTACGAAAATTACAAGGAAGGGCAATCTATGCAACGACCACCACTACTTGAAACTAATGGTTTTATATATTGGAAAAATAGATTTGAAACGTATGTGAAGTCTAAAGATATTCATCTTTGGTACATTATTGTTGAAGGCGATTTTAAGGCTACCTCAAAAGATGATAAAGGAAATTTAGTTAACATACCTCATGATAAACTAAATGATGAAATGAAGAAAAAGTTTTCTAAAAATAGTGAAGCTAAAATGGTTTTGTACAATGCTTTACCCAAAAAGGAATTCGAAAAAATTTCTATGCTTAAAACCTCTAAAGAAATTTGGAATTCTTTAGTTGTAACTCATCAGGGTAATCAACAAGTTAAAAATAATAAAATTGATTTATTTGTTCAACAATATGAACAATTTTCAATATCGGATGAGGAAACTATAGATCATTCATTTGCTAATTTTAATACTATTATTATATCTTTACAAGCACTTGATGAATCTTTTTCGGCCGTAACCATGTTAGGAGATATCTAAGGCACTTCCATCCAGTGGAGATCTAAGGTGGCGATCGAAGAGTCAAAGATTTGACAATCCTCACCTTGATGAACTCATAGGCAACTTAAAGTCTGAGCTTGTCCTTGCTAAAGATTCCAAAGCCTCAAGGTAAAGAAACACAAATCTCTTGCCCTTAAAGCCAAAAAGGCTCAGCGATGAAGTGAACTCCTCTTCGGATAGTGATGATGAGGAGTATGCTATGGCGGTAAAGGACTTTAAAAGTTCTTTAGAAGAAAGGGAAGATCGTCAAACAACCGTATGGCGACAAGAAAGGATTCGGAAAAGCAAAGAGGACGAGAAGCCAAGGGATGATCGTGCTTGCTTTAAATGTGGGGACCCAAACCACTTTATTAATAAGTGTCCCAAACGGGATGATCAAAAGGCGTTCGTGAGTGGCACGTGGGGAATGAGCGATGAGGAGGATGAAGAAATTTGTCTCATGGCAAATGACGGTATGTCACGAATACTATAGTAGCTCATCACTAGATGACGACTCATTGCATAATGAATATGACAAAGCGTGCAATATTAGCTTAAAACTAATTAACAAAAACAAGCTTTTAAAAGTCAAAACCAACGTTTAGATAAAGAAGTCATATAGCAAGTGGTGAATGTGAACTTTGCATTCAACTTCAAACACTAGTTGATCAACTAGATTCTAAAATTGCTAGAATGAGTACGAATACTTTAGATATGATATTAGATAGTGTTAAAATCGGTAACAACCAAAAGGTTTAGGTATTCAACAACTTGATCCATCAACTAGTGAAAACAAAGAAACACAATTTGTTAAGACACAAGAAAAACCAGCCCTTTGTTGTGGCGGATCCCCGGATTCCATAAAAGGGAACCGTCAGTGTTAAGCCGAGGATGCGTGGGTGCTGCTGCGACAAGCGATGGTAATAACGTAGCTTCTTCATCTAGAACCGATTTTGTTATCATTAATAAGAAGAAACCAACTCATTTCACCACTATATTTTTCAAAACCTAACCCATCTAGGAGACCTAATAATGTTTACCAGAATTAACCATCAAATGGGATGGAACCCAAATATGCAAAATGGATTTCCTTTTCAAAACTTTGCACCATGGAATGCATACTCACCTTATCCATACATGTCTAACATGAATGGAATGTTTAACACTAATGGACCCATGAACAAATGGAGACCAAACTTTTGAGTTAATTGTTTTTTAGGTGTGCTTAAAGGTCGACCTAGACCCGGATGAATGGGTCGAGGATAGCGGGTGCGAGGCACATGACCGGAAATAAAGATCTATTCTCCACATATGAATCCTTGATGGAGGTAATGTGGTGTTTGGAAATAGAAAAGTAAAATCATCGGTAAAGTGCGATTTCTAACAAATCTCTAACCATTAACGATGTGTGTCACGTAGAAAACCTAAACTTTAACCTCTTAAGTATAGGACAAATATGTGATAAAAAGTGCAACGTACTTTTACCAAAACCGATAGTAAGATATTA
The DNA here is from genome assembly GCA_022545495.1 of Chrysanthemum lavandulifolium. Taxonomy (NCBI): domain Eukaryota; kingdom Viridiplantae; phylum Streptophyta; class Magnoliopsida; order Asterales; family Asteraceae; genus Chrysanthemum; species Chrysanthemum lavandulifolium. Next base: position 97,874,418 of record CM040242.1, on the reverse strand, counting down.
AAAATGGCATAACCATAGGAAGAGGAATTAGGAAACATGGAGTCTATGTCATTAAAATCGGTAATGAACCTAAAGTAAACTTTGTATTACCTCTATGGATGATACTTGACCTTATGGCATCGAAGATTGGGTCATGCCAATATCGACTTCTCCAATCGCTATCATCCAAAGATCTAGTAAGAGATCTACCTAAGTTAAAATATGAACATCACTTTTGAGATGCTTGTAATGTAGGAAAACAAGTTCATTCTAGTCATAAAGCTAAAAACATGGTGTCTACAACTAAGTGTCTAGAATTACTACATATGGATTTATTTGGTCCATCCGCTATCCAAAGTTATTGAGGCAACTACTACACTTTGGTCATAGTGGATGATTACTCTAGGTACACATGGATAAAATTCTTAAAGAACAAAGCGGAAACATTTAAGTATTTTGAAATATTAAGCATGAAAATCCAAAGACAACTAGGAAGTCCTATAGTGTCTATTAGAGCGGATCATGGTAGGAATTCGATAATGAAGTGCAATTTGGAGCTTTTGTGCGCTAATGGTATTACTCACAACTTCTCGGCTCGCGCACTCCACAATCGAATGGGGTAGTTGAAAGAAAGAATAGAACCCTACAAGAAATGAGTCGCACCATGCTTAATGAGCAATCCATACCTCAAAAGTTTTGGTGCAATGTCGTTGATACTTCAACGTACATACTCAATCGAGTCTTAATTAGACCAATCTTAGGTAAAACTCCATATGAGTTACTCCGAGGCAAAAAGCGTACGTTAGATCACTTTAGAGTCTTTGGTAGCAAATGTTTTCTTCTTAACATCAAAGATTACCTTACCAAATTTGATCCTAAATCAACCGAATGTATCTTTCTAGGCTACTCTCCAAATAGCAAAGCTTACATCATATTAAATAAAGAAACAATGAAGGTAGAAGAGTCGTTAAATGTAAAATTTGATGAAAGTCCACCCAAACCCTCTCCGCCTCTTGTCGATGACGAGATTGTAGAAAGTGAAGCTATAGTAATAAAGAAAAGATAAATGAAGAAGAAGAACCTTTAAATGATGAAGTCATTAATATTAAAGAGTCCAAAGATCACCCGTAGATAAGGTCATAGGAAAGCTAAGCGAAAGAACATTAAGGTCTCAAGTTCAAAACCAAAGTAGCTTATTTTGTTTTGTCTCAACCATAGAACCTAAGAATACACAAGCCATAAAAGATGAAAGTTGGGTAATGGCTATGCAAGAAGAATTAAATCAATTTGTTTCTAATGATGTTTGGACACTTGTCCCTCCACCTAGTAATCAAACCATAATAGGAACCAAATGGGTTTATAAAAACAAATTAGATGCAAACGGAGTAGTGTCTAGAAACAAGGCTAGACTCGTTGCCCAAGGGTATAACCAACAAGAAGGAATATACTTTGATGAGACCTATGCCCCCGTGGCTAGATTAGAGTCTATAAGAATACTTCTTGCTTATGCTTGTGCTAATGATCTAAAGCTTTTTCAAATGGATGTCAAAAGTGCTTTTCTAAATGGTTTTATTAATGAAGAAGTATATGTAGCTCAACCTCCGGGCTTCATCGATTTTGAAAAACCTAAACATGTGTATAAGTTAAAGAAAGCCCTTTACGGTCTTAAACAAGCTCCAAAAGCTTGGTATGATAGACTCAAGTCATTTTTAATTAAACACAACTATACCATGGGGTTAGTTGACAACACACTTTACTAAGAAAAGAGAGTCACATATAATCATAGTTCAAATATATGTAGATGATATTATATTCGGATCCACTTGTCAAGACATGTGTGATGATTTTCTAAAATCATGCATGAGTTCGAAATGAGTATGATGGGAGAACTTAGTTTCTTTCTTGGTCTACAAATCAAACAAGTAGAAGATGGTATCTTCTTTAATCAATCTAAATACATAAAGAGATGTTAAAGAAATTCGGATTAGAAGAGTCAAAACCAATTAGGACACCAATGTCATCCGACACCAAACTCACTAAAGATGAAGGCGGAGAATCCGTAGATAATACTAAATATCGTGGCATGATTGGTAGTCTTCTCTAACTCACGGCTAGTAGGCGGATATCATGTTTAGTGTTTGCTTATGTGCTAGGTTTCAAGAAGACCCTAAAATATCACACCTAGAAGCCGTAAAAGAATATTTAGATATATTAAGGGTACAACACAATTAGGATTATGGTATCCTAAGGTCACGGGGTAGAAACAATTGTATATGCAAATTATGACCATGCGGTGATTATGTTGACCGAAAAAGTACAAGTGGGATATGTACTTTTATGGGATGTTGTTTAACATCTTGGTTTTCAAAGAAACAACGGCATTGGCAATATCAACAACCGAAGCGAATCGTCTCCGCCGACAAAGCATGCCAACAAGCACTATGGATGAAACAAGCGTTAGTCGACTCGACATTCATCTAAGTGACATAGCAATTCTATGTGACAACAAGGGTGCCATAGATTTAAGCAAGAATCCGGTATTACATTCTAGCACAAAGCATATAGAGATTCATCATCACTTCAATAGACAATGTTCAAAGGGAACATCTCTATTGAGAAGGTAGCGTCCGAAGACAACATAGCCGACATCCTCACCAAACCGTTGAAACATGAACAATTCAACCTACTTCGTCTTGGTCTTGGTCTCATGGAACAAGCGTCGTAATTTATTTATTTTGACTCTACAAGGTATGTAAACACTAGCCTTCTTCTTTCTGAGTCTAGGATCTCTATTTCACGCACAACTCACAAACAATACGGGAATTTTCAAAACCCAATATAAGTTTTTCACTTATAACTCATATTTTTTTTCTTCTTATTTTCTTTCAAAAATTAGTACAAGTTACAAACAAATAATTACATACAAGGAATAAAACGATTTTTGTTCACAAATGGAAACCTCTTTTGGAATGTTTTCTAAAAATGATACTTCTTCCCGTATCAAATTCACAAAAGCAATTTCTCACGATTAGGACAAATCACTTTTCATTATTAATACAAAGTAAAACCCGTTTTCATTGCATCTCATGTCTTTTGAATGCTAAAGGGATACATAACTAATATGTGTTTTCGGTACATTCATTTAAGCCACAATGAATTAGGAGCATTGGTAGCAATGACTTACGTACTCAAGTACTAAATATGAGTTTTGGGTTATCTCACATAATAGTATGCTTTTTCACTTCTAGTTTATTTTCTTTTCTTCTTAGGAGTCGAGATAACCGCAACTCCAAATAGTTTGCATATAGGCACACTAGGCAAAAATGTTTTCAAAAGGAAAATTTTGTCTTGCTGAATCACCGGACCCACGGATCCCGCTTTCATCTTTGGACGGATCACTCGAGGAAGGATCCGTGGGATCCGTGAGACGTGCTGTTTTTACCTTCTATTTTCTCACTTTGGATGAAAACTCCAACATTTGTTTTAATTTTGGAGTATGTTCTTTAATGCTTGTGTTCTCATGATCACATGCCTTAAATTCATATCTAATCATTAGATTTTAATCTACATTTTGGGTCAAACATTCATTACAATGCATTGTTTTCTATATATAGAACTCCCAAAATGCTTGCATATTCATATCATCTTCACAAACAAACAAATACCATGTCATCCAAAGATCTTACAACTTAGATAAATCACCTAGTACAAACAATCATCTTCATGAAACCCAAACATTTGTACTTCCACTTTCCAAAATACCACAAATAAACTCTAGGATATCCATGCGGATTAGCATTCGGCCTTGTTGCTTAGCAAAACCATCATCAAATGGTTCATCACCATCAAACAACTCACCACAAGATGCTTTCATTATAGCACCTCCTTCATCACCAACAAGTACACCAACTTCAACACCTAAAGTCACTCTTTTGGAACTCCTTACGACTCAACAAGATCTCAACAAACAAAACAAAAAGAAATAGCCTTTTGACACCTCCAACTTCTCCAAACACAATAGTCAATGATCTTGAAACATCACCACCTTAGCTCCCATTAAACTACAAGAACATCTAGGTTCTTTTCCATCTTGATTCACCACTTGCTACAACCATTTCGGACTTTGATCCGTATTTTCCTATTTTCCACCACATATTCCGTACAATTACTCACAAATCAAAACAATCTAAAAGAATACCCCGGAAAACTTCCGCACTCATTACCCATGTCACTTACATTGTGAACATTGCCAATCCACTATTTGATATTTCACATATTTGTTGTGAAATTGCAATAGAAGTTGAAGGCTTCTTCGCCAAGGAAGAAATGCGATTCATACTCAACCTCATCCTTGATCGCATTAATACCATTACTCATCCTAAAGTTTTGAAACTAACCTCCATCCATAACTTTATGCAACCTCATCCTTGAATTAACCACCATTATCTCCTTGACCGGTACTAAAGCAGCGGTACTAAAAATTATAGCAGTACTAAGTCGATGAAAGCGATCTAATAGGTAGCGGTCTGATACTGACACAGCGAAACGATCCTAAGTATCCTTTGAGCGTGACGTATAATCGAGATAACATAGCGAGATAACTTGTCTTATTGAGCGGTGTAGATGTAACATAACAAGAAGCGTTATGAGTAATGACTTCCATAGTACTCTTTACAAATCAACATTCCATCTGAAATCATAAGTGAAATAATGATAAGCTGGTTAACAAATGATTTAGGCGAATAGATTCCTTAATTGAATTAGGGTTTTCACCGAACCTAATATCTTTAAATGCGACTTAAAACGAGTCATTAATAGAGATAACCACCATTATCTCCTTAGCGGCTTCCATGTGATATAGTAGAATAAGAAGATCGATGTAAGTTAATAACAAAGAACCCCAAAATCCAAAACACATACCTTCTTCTCTCTGCAGCGGTTTTCAACAATGAATATCTTACGATTTAGACCTCGATTGAGATCCCTCGGTGAAAATCCTCCTTGATATATCAAGATCCTCCAGCAAATATTTTGTCCCAATCTAATGGTTAACGAAGGATATATTGCCTTGTGAAAACAGTCCTACAGAAATATAAGAAAATTGTACTAGATTTGAATTTTTTCATTTTTCTTCGAAAAACCTTGTAGATCCTAGATCGAGAGCCCCCAGGCTCTGATACCAAATGTGAAATCGATATAGGCTTGACTAGGATTAACAATAACATTGATAAGAACATAGCACAGCGGAATATAAACAAAACATCAATGTTATTCAAGGTTTCTCGTCAGCATCTCTACTCTAAACAATTACAAACACATCAGCCCTAATACTACTTGATCAAGTGTAGTACGGTTACCTAACTATAACAGGAATCACAAGGATCCTTGAGGTTGTACTAATACAAACCACTCTAACTCTAGGCGTTTATACCCTACGCCTAGGTTACACACACACACTTTGGTGTTTTACATCTTGACACACAAAAACCTAATAACATGTATCTCTTTATATACTAGAATTAGGTTTACAAATGACTAATAAATAAAATCTTCTTTGTCTTCTAAGTCCTCGTGTTTTGCATCGTCTTCATTCTTCACATATTGTTTTGTATTTATCAACTCAAATATAAATCCCAACATTACCGTTAGCCATTACGGACAACGACCGTTTATAACTTAAATATGTTTTGTTTATTTAAAGTTTTTGATTTTTGTATACTTTTTAAACATTTATATATATATATTTGTATACGCTTTTATATACGTTTGTATACATTATTATATACATATTTGTATACGTTCTTATATATATACTTTTTATATACTTTTATACACTTTTCTATATGTTTTATATACGTCTTTGTATATGTTTTATATAAGTTTTGTATATATTTTGTATACGTTTTTGTAAATGTTTTTATATACGTGTTTGTATACGTTTTGTATACGGTTTTATATAATTTTATACTTTCTTATGCACATTTCTATATACATTTTTTATATACTTTTTATAAGTTTTTATATATGTTTTTGTATATGTTATTATATACATTTTTCATACATTCTTATATACGTTTTTGTAAACGGTTATATATATCTTTTTATACTTTGTTATATACATTTTTTTATACTTTCTTATATATTTTTTTATATACGTTTTTATACACTTTTTTATATACTTTTTATATGTTTTTATATATGTTTTGTATATGTTATTATATACATTTTTATACGTTCTTATAAACGTTTTATACACTTTCTTATTGTTTTATACGCTTTTATATATGTTTTTATACGATTTTATATACATTTTGGTATACATTTTATATATTATTTTGTATATTTTTTAAATACATTTTGTATACATTTTATATACAAAGTTTACAATAGCATATAAAAGTTATATAAGAACGTATACAAAAACATATATATAAATGTATAAAAACATTTATAAGAATGTATATAAAAGCGTATATAATAACGTATACAAACGTATATAAAAGCGTTTATAATAACGTATACAAAAACTTATAGAAAAACATATACAAACGTATATAAAAACTAAAATTGTATATAAAAGCGTATAAAAGTATATAAGCGTGTATAAAATGTATATAAGAAAGTATTAAAAAATTGTAACATCTGTAAAATCCACGATTATTAATAAACGTTAATCAATGATTAATTAAGTATTACTATTCACACACCCATTTTTTAGGCAAAATTTAAAACTTTTACTTACACTGTGCAACAACGAATCAATATATGTTATATGATTCACATTTTTCCTTGGAACGAGCTCCCACACATACCATGATGTTGTAGATTATGTGCAAAACAAACCTAAATACCGTTTTGATCACCACAACGACACAACACACTCACAACCCCCCCCCTCCCCTCCTTGGGTCCCACATTTCACCAATTAGGCCTGCTATGCCAAAGTGGGCCCCACAACACCTAATGGGCCTCAAATACACCTAAGTTCACTAGTGGACTCACTTAATTACCAAACGGACCCTTAACAAGTTCATTGGGCCCAAAACTAATCCTAAGCCCAACAAGCCCATTTAAGCTTAATAAACTCATTTAGAAGGGCGATAATCACGTTTGCTTTGCATCTTTTACTCACAATCTATACAAACAACATATAAATTAAATCACATCACTCAATTGTATGTACATCAAGGAATCGGGATCAACCAAAATACATGGCATATCGTATATATGAATAGCAACGAGGGTCAAAGTAAATGGACTTTTCATCCTTTACAAAACTTGTTCAAATAATACAAAATGTTTCTAACTTGTTCCTATGTGTTTCTAATCACTCACAAAGTCATCCAAACCATGTTATAAGATCTCTAACACCTTGCTCGACACTCATGTGTTTCCCAATCACAATATCACACGTTAATATGTTGTTTGGACCCTTTGAGCACTCTATCACCAAACGCACCCTAAACCATGTTATCCTAAGTCACAAACTCCACCTTTGTAACATGTCTAAGTATCCTAGCACCCAAGCACCTCAATCTAAAACCCCCAAGTCGGTTTCTTTGTGCTTACTCACCTAGAACGAAACACAAACACATTCACATATTAACACTTGTTTTATAACTTGCCTAATACTCAAGTACCTCTAAGCCCCCCCTACTTTTGCTCCCTTACTCGTTATCACCTTCCCATATTCTCCTTGTCTCACCCCCAACTTGTCCCTATCGCAAATATATACTCCCAATGAACTCACACTTCACGTAAAACACTCAAATTTCACTCACAAAACTCCCCAAGTTCCTTTCATTTTTGTCCCAAGTCGTGAAGGAAGTGGCCAAGAACTAGGTGATCTCAATCGTGCCCAAGATTTCCACAAGTGTCACTCAACTCTTTGAAGTGCTAACAAGCGAGCCACAACATCTCCAGGTGCCTCTCCTCATCTCAACATTAGTATCGACCCACCTTTTAGGTGTTGTAAGTCTCTCTCAACACTTAGTAAATTTTGATGTACTTTGAATCCTTTCTAACTTGTTCAAACGACTTAAGCTTTACATGTTGTTTCATCAACTCTCGTTAACCATAAAACACACAAGTGTACTCACTTGTTTCCTAACACACCAAAAATGGAGTTATACACTTACTACACACTCACAACAACATATAAACACTCAAAACCACACGTTACTAAGGTCAGCGAACCCATACGTGAAGCGGCTAAGTGTAAATACACAAACATAAATGATTTTGTTACAAGGATTGAGCTTGTAAAATCGTATTCATACGTACACAAACACAAACAAATGGTTTAACTCGTTTCTATACTCACCAAAGAATCAGGAGGTACAAAAATAACACTCAAACAAGCTTGTTTACTATATTTTACAAGCCATAAGCTCAGCTCCCTCGCATCGTTTCTAAAAACACAAAAACCTTAAACGAGCCTTAAGGCCCATTAGCTTTAAATAAGAAGTTTGCAATTAAACACTTTATAAGTTGTTACGTAAATTGAATATAGTCCATAATAAGCCCATATATAAGCCTAACAAGTCTCAAACCCGGTGGACCGTAAAATGTTATTGGGCGCATGTTTTTCTTAAAGCCCATTATACGTGAAATAAGCTTTTGACCTAATAAGTCATCAAATAAGCTCGTATAAGCTTGGTTAAACTTACGGAAGTATAAAAGCTAAAAGAAATGTAATCATAAACTAAAATGTACTTTGGGCTAAAAATGCAAATTTTGTAAGCGTGAAGGGCAAAAGCGGTCACATTTGGAAAATGCGGTACAAAGTCTCAAACTCAAATTCTAAAGTTTTAAAGCGATAATATAATTGAGGCAAATGTGTGAATTTGGAAGTATAAGGACTATTTTTGCAATATACACAAACTCAAGGACCAAATCTGCCACTTTTGTAAATTAAGGGTATAAACTGTCAAATGGGTAAACTGAGGTTATAAAATATTTATAAAATTACTTTTGGATCAAACATGTCATTTTGGAAAGAATTAGACCTAAAATGAATAATTTTCATGTATAAGGACTAGAAATGCAAAGTTATAAAGTTAAAGGAACTAAACTTGTAATTATACCAAAATAGAGTCCAAAACTGCCACACTTGTAAAACTAAAGGTAGAAATGTAATATTTCTCAACAAATGGTGAAATTATGTCATTTTGAAATATATATACCAAAGATGTAACTTATTTAAAGTCTAAGGACTGAAAATGTAAACTCTTATAAACTAGTGCCAAAACTGACACTTTGGTAATTTAAAGAGAGAAAGGGTGAATATTTAGAAAACCTTACATTTAATTGACATATATGAAAAGATGGGTTAAAAGTATAATTTTACTAAAGTGCACGGGGACTAAAATGTAAATATTCCCGTAAATGTCAAAATGTAGATTTCTAAATGGCGATAATACACCCAACAATATTAAGAAATTACACACCCCCTGCTAATACATGAAGCCTATGCTAATGAGATGGCCAACAATTATTTTAAACTCATCATGCACAATTGTTGAAGGGCTCACCCACCAAATTGTTAAAGTATTTCAAAACCAAAACCATCAAAAGTAAACCATCAAAAGTCCGAGTTATTCACTATTCTTCGAGGTTGTGTTGGATTCGTTTCGAATTGCACTTGATATCATTTGTTTGTCCACACTACACCCAACCAAGGTGAGTTCATAGTCCACCTTTTATATGTTTTACAAACCCGTGGGAGATACATGCTACAAATAGAACACAAGTATTTTTACGTATGCTATCACGAATGTTATTGCATAAGACACTATGTTGCCCTTTACAAAGCCCTCTTATCATGAACCTTAGTCACTTGCGGGTGAGCGAATCTTGTGAATAGATCTATTGGGAATTGACAACCCATTTGAGCTATTTGGATAGATAACCTTGAGTTAGCAAATTGATAGCCAAATGCACACTATTTGACTTATACTAGGAGAATGGCAAACTCCTACATCGAGGCACCTTTATTATAACACACACGTTAATGTTGAGTTCATGAGGATTTATTTGAATGATTACACCTTGTGTTCAAATGATTATTATTACAAACACTATGGATTCACTCAACAATTTTGTTGACTTTTAGCATGTTTATCTCATGTAACTGAAGCAGGAAATGGAGGTACGGAGTGGGCATTTTGACCAAGAGTCATTGGTGTAAACAAATTTATCAGTTATCACAAACACTATTGTCATTTTTATTTTGCCAAACATTGGAAACGCTTTTGCATTTGAATTAAATAATTAATAACTTTTAAAAATGTCTCTTTTGAGTCGTTTTATGATTATATTGTGATCCCCCCTCGTAACACCTAAAAGTTAGTCTTCCATTGTGATTATGAAATTTTGAGGTGTTACAAAATGTATATAAAACCGTATATAAAAGCGTTTATAATAACGTATACAAAATCTATATAAAAGCGAATAAAAGGTATATAAGCACGTATATAAACACGTATAAAAATGTATATAAATTTATAAAAGAAAGTATAAAAATGTATATAAAGCGTATTAAAAACATATACAAAAGCGTATAAAAACTATAAGAAGGTGAATAAAGCGTATATAAAAACATTTATAAGAACTTATATAAAAGCGTATATAAGAATGTATACAAAATCTATATAATAGCTTGTACAAAAAGCGTATATAAAAGCGTATATGATAACGTATACAAAAACTTATATAAAATGTATAAAAAGTTTATAAAAATCAAAAACTTTAAATAAACCGAAAATGTTTAAATTATAAGCGGTACATTAATTTAGAGGATGGATGATGCAGCGGTCGTTGTCCGGAAGAAATAACGATGTAACTTTTAACGAAATCTACTTAACACCGTTTGAAGCGGAGGCGATCATGCCCAAAGGTTTTCCACAGCGGCGATCCTTACACTTTTGTAACGTTTGAGATGAAACGTACAATTTTGTCAAACTTTACGGAATATTTATGCAATTCACTCAAAAAAAATAATGTTTATCGATTCATCGGTTTAAATAATAATAATAATGTTCATTAGTTCATCAATTTTCTATCATTTAATCAGTTTTTTTTTAGAAAAAAATAAAAAAAATAAAAAAAATAAAAAATAAAATAAAATTATAATGTTCATCACTTAAGAGTAGAAATAGCAAAAAACGAACTATCAAAAGTAGAAGGGGACAATTGTCAGTTTGTCACTATACGATGGTTTTTTAGGCTTTTTAGATGTGTCGTAAGTTCGTAACCTTTATTAAACATCATATGTGATATATTTGATAAAGTTAAATATAACAATAATTAATCTTTTATCCATTTCAAACTTGAGTGAAACTCTACATGGACCCGGTTTAGACAACGTAGTCAGACCTCCATTGTCGAGCCACGACGAAAGACTTAATAAAAATTCACCTTCAAAAAAAAAAAAAAGTGTTTTCGTAAGAAAATAAGTTTACTTATTTGTATTTAATTTATAGAATCATATTCTTTTGTAAATAAATAATCGAAGCATCGAACTCTTTGAAGGTCCAAGTATGTTAAGACCACTTGATTTCATGCCATAACTATGTAAGAGTTGATGCTACCTTTGCAACTTTATGTCCATACACCAATATCCCTCAACTCCACTTGATATCCGTTTGTTCTCTTCTCAAAGTCTCTATCCATTTTCTTCTCTCCTTTCCATTTTATTTATGCCAAACCATAATTGTTTTCTATTAAAACATCCGAAAATTTGAAAGATAACTATCAGAGTATGATATGTTTAGGTTGTATAAAATTAGCTATGTCGACCAAATGTTTTTGAATGGTGATTAATGTTGGAAAATGAGTTTTGCAAAATGAGTTTTTGCAAATTTTGGACACTATTTAATATATGTATATGTTATATATAGTTATATTTCTTGGTAACTGCGTTCTTCTCCGTAGGAGAACTTGACGATTTATAGAGTGTTAAAAATGGAGTTGATATGAATGAGATATGGTGTCTCCAGTGAAAGTGACTTAAACACAAAATTTGGAAAAGTGGGAGATTCTACATCGTAAAACAAAAGTGAAACTTGTTTATATAGGAATCTTGATATGAACCTTCAAATTGATTTGTTGGTTTACTCCAACACCTACTTGGCGCGCGTGGAGTCTTGATTTGGCAAAATGTTGAGCTTTTGAGCTAAACGCGACCATGGACACGAATCAGTTCAAACACTGCATACCTGCGTATCTTTTTCTGCAGATTCGGACTTGTAGTTTCCAATTCATATTAATCTATTTTAGGAATAGATTTAAACTTAGTGGATATGTTTTACAGAATAATGTTGTGTTAATAAATTATATGCAAATCATGTTTTATTATAACAGATTTGTATATTTTCGGAACTTATTTATCTCATTCGGTTTAATGGTAGCTCGTTGCTTCTCCAGGCAACTCTCATTCGGTTTAATGAATTAAAAACGTAGCTTCTCCAGCCAAAGATTTCCAACCTTCTCTTCGATCAGATACACTCAGAGCTTCGGTGAATTTTCGAGCAAGTGAGTCGGTCCGTATCGCAGTTAGACGTTGATCCTCAGGAAGCAGACTGCGAATCCATTTTAAGGGAATCGTGTTAAACACGGCCTCGTTCGCGACACATTCTTGCTTTCGTTTACACGTTATATATGCATAACCTACCCTACTGCATTCATTCGTGTTTATTTTCGTTTTTACATTCATTATTTAATAATTGAATCGATTTATTATTTAATTAAAGTGTGCACCGTTTCCCACAGGATTAACCGGTAGCTTACCACATAACTTGTACTATTTCTGAAGAGTAGAATATCACCCATCTTTAAGAGTAATATCTGTTCAAAAAAAAATGTATAAATATAGCATATGTGCCATTCGTAACCAACACAGCGATATGTGACTTCATGAAGCTGAGCTAACTCGCACTTTTTTTATAGAAGTGAGCAAAATGACTGTCGTTATAACGGATTAAAGGCTTCCAGTATGTATCAATATGTTTCATTTTCTTCGGTCTAATTTTATCAAAGTTTTGGGTGCACTAGAAGCATGTTTATATTTATATTCATACGTAGAATGTGAAACGCATATTACCAAAACCAAAATTTTGTTATATACAGCATATGAATATTGAAGCAAAATTGTTTTAATGAAAAATAATTAGGGAATAGCATACGGTACCTCAAGATTATTGTAGGGCTTCTATGGCATATCTTCCAAATATACCTATTACCCAACTGGCTTTATTTCTTTCGCATGATATTTTTGTTTAATTCTAGCTAGCTTTAACATATACCAATCATTACTTTGAATAATAAGACAAGGCTAACGAATCGGACATAATTGTAAAAAACAACAATAATAACGAAGCTTTTCAACCATATATGTGAGAAAACATATTTGATCTAATTAAACTTTATTAATATTTTGTGTTAAGAGTCGTTAAAATCTTAATAACCATAATAGTAAAGCTTGTCATTATTGTCATTGTTGGTGGACTTACAGTCATGTCATGTTAACTCATCGACTTATAAACTTTTTTATTCTATAATTAAACATAATTTTCTGCCACGTATTAATATCTGCAACTTTATAAAATGTGTTACGATAACATTTGCATTATAAAATGAAAAGTTTTAAGATTTTAAACAATTTCATGGTAGACATTCACAAAAAAATAAAATAAAATTCATGGTCGACATGCATAAAACATAAGTTTGCTATAGTGAAAAGTAAAAATAAAAGTTTTCAACACTTTTGGATCTGTTAAACTTTCCCATATAATTAATGGCCCTAATATGACTGATAAATACTTTAGTTAACGCATAAATTACCTTAAAATTTCAGTGACCATTCTACTAAACTTGTAGTACTTGCTATTAATTACGTAGTATTATACTTTTAAACGATATTTTCATATATTAAAAATTATATTTATATATCAGAGATTGTAGTCCACTAACCCAATACTTGATAGAAGAGAATATATGCATGGATGGGCAAAATGCTCACCTCTAACCAGCTTCTATTTATTACACGTCCACATCCCAAAAAATATGTATCACGAAAATAACATGACCACGTACATTTAAACCCACAAAAATTAAGCAAATTTTTAAAAGCATAAAACGTAATCACAGTTTAAAACAATAACTTAACATATGCATTCTGAAATATTTATATAAGTTATAAAGCTATGTTTTAATACATCCATGAGCGGAGATAGGGAGGGGTCCAGGAGGTCACGTGCCCTCTAGCAAAAAATATGGATTTTTTTGTAACTTGCCCCCTTTAATAACCATTTTGTAATATAGTTTTAAAAATTATCAAATGTACTTCGAAATAAAATATCTTACTCCGCCCCTGAATACATCTCTAAAAAGTACTTGAACCAACAATCTCTTGTCGACATAAACGTGTTGTTTCATATATATTGTGGTATTGAAACTCAATTACATGAATTTATTAGCTAAAAATCAATGTGAAAAGGTAAAAGAATCCAATTCTTACATTTATTTATTATGAATCAAATAAAATCTAGTACTCGTAACTAGCTAGAATATGGCATAATATTGTCTTGTATGAGAAAAGGCCTTTATAAAGTATCAAAGGTCTCTCAAAATCTGTTTCAAACCAAGAGAGCTTCTCCTCCTCTCACCACTACCACCCGGAAGTTTGCAGGATGGCTAGGAACGAGTGGATAAACGGGTACTTGGAGGCGATATTGGATGTTGGAGCAAATCTCAAGAGCCAAAAAGGGGTTGACACAAAGATGAAGCTAGAAAAGCTTCAAGACAACGTTAAGCGTGATAAACATTTCAGTCCCACGAATTACTTCGTGGAAGAAGTTGTTAATAGTGTCGATGAATCTGACCTTCATCGTACCTGGATCAAGGTCTAGTCTACTTCCATCATCATCTATTTTGTGTTTGGGATGCTCCTAGCTATATGCTTCTTTGTGTTTTAAGCATGAACTTAATGTTAACTACGTATATAACTTTGTATGGTTTTCTGTTATAAATTGCAATTGATCGGACAAAAAGAGAGACCATGATAACATAGCATGAAAATGAAAAATCTTATGTCAATAACGACGATTAGTAGGGTGTTTAAAGTGGAGAGATGCATGTAATAAAAATGTTATTCCATATATGTTGGGACCATATAAATGATAAGTTGATGAGTTCCGAGTATAATTCTGATTGCTTAAGTGGATACTAACCTTTGAAATGTAAAATGGAGAGGTGCAGGTAATTGCAACAAGGAACACGCTTGAAAGAAGCAATAGGCTTGAGAATATGTGCTGGCGGATATGGCATCTTACCCGTAAAAAGAAGCAGGTTTCTCCCCATACCTTCAAAAACAAAACAAGTAATCGTTATGCTTATCAACGTTCCAAAAAAAAAATTAAGTTAACAAGTTTAAAAGAGAATAAAGTTTTTATTACTTTACGCCAATTAAGAAGCATCTTAACCGTTTAATTAATATTAGGCCAAACTACAACGTCAAATATAGTAATTGCCTATTTTATCACTTTTTTAAAATTACATGACTGACTGAAGAAAAAAGAACAGAATTTTGTGAACCAAAATCCGTATACCAAGTACCAAACTCAGATCATCTCTTTTTGGAGTGTAAGAAATCAGAGGTGCCAACAATGACACATTCACTTATGAATGGGTCAGTGAATGGGTCAGTTTGGATTACTTTAATCTCAGAAGGGTCACATGTGTCAGCAAAAACTGTAGTTAAGATTGGCAACGGGTGGGTCAATTGTTGCTAAAGTATCTCTTTCATAGGCATGCTTATATAATCTCTAAAATCGTTTTATTCATAGATTACTATTAGATTGTAAATACGGAGTAACTTGTTTTATAAATCATACAACGCATCAATGGTTTAGAAAAGAAAAGATTAAAATGGAACGGCCCGATCCATCCATTTTACCTCTAGTACGAATGTTTAAATCACCATAAGATATAATAATTAGGAAATATAATACGTTGCAGATAGCAGTAGATGATGCACAAAGACTAGCAAACCGTCGTCTTGAAAGAGAGAAAGGTCGCCATGATGCTGCAGAAGATCTTTCAGAACTCTCCGAAGGCGAAAAAGAAAAAGGTGAATCCTTGCCAGTTAACATGATGTCAAGGATAAACTCCGAGATGGTAATGTGGTCAGACGAGAATAAATCTCGCCAACTTTACATTGTTCTCATCAGGTAACCTACAAGTTAAAATCTCAAAAAATTTAATTTACCTCTAACATTACCTTTTGTACTCCAATTTTTACTGAGAGGTGGTTTATCATGCCTAATACTAGCTGGCAAAACGGGTGGCCCGGGTTGGGTAACCAGTAAAAATATTACTTATGAGGTTTGATTATAAGTGTTACATATACACTTAATAATATTTAAAAAAAAAATGTAACATAAGAAGAAAAAAAAAAAGAGCAATCGTATAGTGCCAAACTGTACACAAGCGTATTTAGAATTTTTAACAATGATATTACGTATATTACTTATATAGTCATTATGTACATGCAGTATCCATGGGTTGGTGCGAGGTGAAAACATGGAACTCGGGAGAGATTCTGACACCGGTGGGCAGGTGAAATATGTGGTGGAACTTGCAAAAGCATTGGCTGACATGGAAGGAGTCATACGGGTTGACTTATTGACTCGACAAATAGCATGCCCAGATGTCGACTATGGTTATGGTGAGCCTATTGAGATGCTCTCATCTCCTCCTGAAGGTTCTGGTAATTGTGGGGCCTACATCGTTCGTATCCCTTGCGGACCCCGAGACAGGTACTTTCTCTTCACATGATTACACTCCAAACTTATTTCCATGTCTATAGTAGATACACCGTTAAAGGTGGCAATCCTGATCCGTTCAATCACGAAAAAGGTTGATTCGGGTTATGTTCTATCTAAAACGGGTCAAATGTAACATCTTTTGAACAGCCAAATGGCTACTTCAGATATAAGTTAGCATGTAATCCCCCAAATTCTTATAGTAAAAAAGTAAATTTTCTTTCAAAATAAACTTTTGTTATCATATCTGCGGATCTGCCTCATTAATATATATACAAAGTCTAAAGTTTTTGACAAGCGTATGGGTCAAGCCATCCTGACCTGTTTTGACCCATTAAAGATTACTACGTTTAACTTGACTCAACACACGTGATCAACACATTTGTCACCTCATGCATACCCATTAATCTTTAGGCTTATCTCAGGTATATATTCAAAGAGTCGCTGTGGCCTTACATCCCAGAATTTGTTGATGGGGCACTAAGCCACGTTGTAAACATGGCAAGAGCATTAGGAGAGCAGTTTGACAGTGGGAAGCCGATATGGCCATATGTGATTCATGGCCACTATGCAGATGCAGGTGAAGTTGCAGCACGTTTATCTGGCTCCCTAAATGTGCCTATGGTGCTTACTGGACATTCGTTAGGAAGGAACAAATTTGAGCAGTTGTTAAAACAAGGTAGGCTTTCTAAAGAGGACATCAATTCGACCTACAAGATAATGAGGAGGATTGAAGGTGAAGAATTGGCATTGGATGCTGCTGAAATGGTGGTCACTAGCACAAGGCAAGAAATTGAAGAGCAATGGGGTTTGTATGATGGTTTCGATGTTAAACTCGAGAGGAAACTTAGGGTTAGGAGGCGAGGAGTGAGTTGTCTTGGACGATACATGCCTAGGATGGTGGTATAATCACAATCTTTTCACCATTTAACTTTACTTATGAGCGGCTCGGTTTGGGTTATGCTACATCTATAATGGGTCAAATAGGCAATATATAGAAACTAAGCTAACAATGGGTTAAAGATTTAAGCGTGTTAACCCAAACTGACCTTTTGCCAAATCAAACCTTAGATAAGGTTTTAAAAAATGATAAGCGGTAGTGTTAAAAGGTCTTTCGTTCAAAAAGTATAATAAGTTTGTAGCCTCCCTGGCTTTAGATCTATAAGTATTGCTCCTTTAAGATCTTAAAGCTAAATTTTTCAATGATAAAGGTTTTTACCAATTCCGTTTTAAAATAAAAATGAAAATAAATAGGTTAAAAATAAAGTGTATAATTAAACCAACATTTTACAACGGGGTTAATGTTAAAGAAGCCTTAGTCATTTTCAAAAAAATAAATGGCTTTACAAATTTAAACTAGAAAGAGAGTAATTATCAATTAAATAAAAAGTTAAGGACCTTTCAACTGATAATCAAAAATGTTGGAATTGATAAATTAAATGGGCTGTTTTCTTGCATAAGATACAGTAGGTCTATCTCTATTCAATCTTAAAACCTACAAATTTAGTTTATATTAGGTTAAAACCCTTGGATTAAACAATCCAAAAGGCCGGAGAATTAGATAATAAATAAACCAATTATAATGGGTTTTTAACGGAAAAATATAATGAAATGTTTATGAGGTTTAATTAAATCCAAAAAAAAGGATTGATATTAAAGGAACCTGACAAATGAATTGGATTAAAAGCGTCGCGACATTTCAAATGAAAGATATGAGAAAAGGGTATTATTTACAAAATCGTAACAAGTTGAAAAGTATTTTTGGAGTTCAATCCTTAAGAATTTAAGAAGGTTGAAATCATGAAGGAAGAACCACAAAGTGCAACAATCACTCTCAACCTTTGACAGGAAACCGTGTAATCTATTGCTCAGGATCATGTAAATTTTTTTACTCTACAAATTTAAACAACCTATAATTATATCTTATTTTCAGTTCAAGAGTTAAAACATCAAATAGATTTTCCAAAAGAAATAATTTAAAACCTTTTCCTTTCAAAATCTTCAATATTCATAATAAACGTTTAATATTTTTTGAATTAACAAGTATTAAATTCTACCACTTCTAGAATTTGTTAGACAAATTACTTTACAAAATAGGTTTTTTCAAAATTTTTTTATTTTTAAACAACCTTAATTTTTAATTAAAAGGAAAAAATTTAGGAATTGTGCAATAGCACCAAATGGACCTTATGAAGTTTCTAATGAATTTCTTCCTTCAATTCAATCACTTTAGGATATGGCAACATGATTATTTAAAAAAAGTTTTCTTTGCTTAATAATCAAAGATATAACAATTTTAATCATTCAAGACAATTTAGGGAACTTTTATTCTTCTCAAACAAAATAAAAATCTCACAAATTTAACCTTGTTTCACTTAAACATTATTCTTCCAAATTGATCAATCCCAATCATATACGTTGCATTTTTATAGAAAATTTTCAAATTTTCAATCACCACTTCCTTTCAGCAAACCATCACTCACAAAAATCTTGGAATTTGATAAAACCCAATAACAAATACTTATAACCTCCATTTGTTCTTTTCTTAAATCCCTTAACTTAATACAAGATTAATCTTTATTAAACATTCATTTCAACAATAAGAACTAAACGTTTTTCATTTCACAACATAAACCCAATCAAACTTACAACAAAAACCTTCAATCATTACCCAAACAGATTCTCCAAACAAACAAATTAGGTTTTCATCAACTTCTTACCATGTCTTACAAACCCACCTAACATCATCCCATCCATTCCAAATTTCCTTGATAACTTCATAAATATAGTACACAATTTAACCCAAAACCAAATCAAACTACAGACTTCCACTTTCAAAGAAATTAAAGAAATTTTAACCTCTTTGAAAATCTCAACTAAATTTATTTCAACTTCCAAAATTTCCCAACTCTATGTTTAAATTTTTGTCTGATGAGAATAACAACCAATATTTGACTTTCATAAAATAAACACTGACCAAAGTCTAATGTGAATTGCCTAAAAATATTGAAAACCAATGGATAACAAATCTTTACCTCCTAAAAAACCAATTAAATCATTACTAGATTATTTTTACATACCTTAACTAACGATAAACCTGGATCATTTGTTGAATAAAGTGTATAAGTTTAATCGTAGTTACAAACAATGTCACAAATGCCCAAAACTATATATTTTTACTGATTTTAAAATTAAATCCTTGTTTTCCTTAAATCCCACTTATTGCGTTTATAAAATTTACCCAACAATTAGATGCTTTCCAAAATCTTAAAATTTTAAAAAATTATACTAATAAAAATATCTTCTAATTTAACTTTGTAATTTTTACTTTACTTCAATGTTTATTATCAATTACTAGTTAATAATCATTGATAAATGTATGTTTTTAAAATTTTTTATTTTTTTTAAGTTTTATCCATAATTCAAACATTTTAATACTTTTATATAATATTGTATATAAACAATTATCACTAAAGTTTTATTTTTAAACTCCTTTATATTTTAACATTTTTACATATTTTAATTTAACCTTTTTTTGTTTAACTTTTTTCTTTTATAAATTATTATTTACATCTATTAAATAAATTCTTTTGTTTTTATTTTTGTTTTTCATTTCATCTTCATACGTTTTTATTTATTATTTTTAATCTTTTTTCATTTTAATATTCAATATTTTATACTTAAAATTTTATTACTTAATTTTAATTTTGTATTTTAAATTAATTTATAAATTTTAAACGTTTTATAACGTTATAATTTTATATATTTTATACTTTATATAAATTTTATATTTTATTATATATTTTATAATACTTTTTATAATTTTATTAAATTACAATTTATTTTTAATGGTTTTACAACATTATTTATAAATTTAAAACTTTATATAAGTTAACTTATAATTTAAAATAACTTTTACAAACTTTAAAAAATACAGTTTGTAATTTTAAAAAATAAAATTATACTTTAAACATTAATTTTTCTTTCGTAAAATTCTCTTATATAAATCAAATTTTTAAATATTTTTTCATAACTCTTAATTCAAAGCTCATCGTTTCTTCCAATGTGATTATTCAAAGAAGGTTTAGACATAAATGAAGGTTAAAGCAAGAATTGTTTATACCGATGATACATGGATGAACATTGTGAGCAGTTTATTAAATTGCAAGCAGACTTGAGCATTTGGAGCATCATTATGAAAATTAGCTTTAAAGAACTGCTTACTTTGTGTGGCAAGAAAGAAACAATAGACTATTTAAGAATGAGGTAAAGAGATTCAAGGCCTTGTAAGATCATAATTGATGAAGTAAGAGCAAAATTAATGACTTTAAAGACAAAGAAATCAATAAGGAGTGTTTAGATGCATGGATAACAATAGTATGCTCATGTAATCTGTCTATTTTTGTATACAGCC
Source organism: Chrysanthemum lavandulifolium (assembly GCA_022545495.1). Lineage (NCBI taxonomy): Eukaryota > Viridiplantae > Streptophyta > Magnoliopsida > Asterales > Asteraceae > Chrysanthemum > Chrysanthemum lavandulifolium. Next base: position 97,853,202 of record CM040242.1, on the reverse strand, counting down.
ATTACAATTGTGAAGTACCTTTTACCTTGGAGTCTTAATGTCACACCCCAAAATATCGCATGAACGATAGTGTCATTGGGATATGCTTGTTACCTCTTTGGTGCCATGATCTGCGAGGAAAGAACCGTTGAATTCCCAATGTTTATACTTAACGTCCTCAAACATAATACCACGCCACAAATTGGTTCCTAGGTGTGCCGCATCGATCTACGTATCGTGGTCGCGATATGTCCACGTGAGTTGTGACGCATTTATAATTATGTTGGCCACCATAATTATAATTGCCTCATTTCACACGTGTACATACCACCAACATACATGTCTCGGCGATTGATGTTATTGAAATAGGTAGCCATTCTATCATCCGATTCTAAAGCGGTGGAGGAGGAATTTAGGGTAGGTATTTATGGAGAGTCGCACTGGTGTATAGGAAATTTCTTTAGGTGCTAAAGTCATGATGAAGTTTAGTCGCCATAGCAGTTCCCAAAGTATCCTCAAGAGAACTCCCATCCTCGCAAAGTCATCAAATCTATCTGAATATATAGTAACACTTATTTAGCTCGATCTCGTGTCTCATCAAACAAGAACCATCACGAGATCAAGTTAGATAAGTGTTTATTATCGAGCTCCATATCTCGGATGACTCAACTAGATTTTGGGACTCCCCTATCGGTACAAGGAAACCATGTTATCCAATGAGCGGGTCTAGACGAAATGTTCGAGAAAACATATAAGCACGAAAAGTGTGTAAGGCAATAGGAAACGAAAGGATCGTCGTGAAAGCGGTTATAGTCTAGGAACTAAAATGCAACCTAGTTCTCTATAACCAAGGCTCGATACTCAATCATCACACCCCAAAATATCGCAATGAACGATAGTGTCATTGGGATATGACGTCATAGCACAAAGTATGGATAAAGAAAACGACCTCTATAATGAGACGTTTTGAAAAGTTTACCATTTGATTGAATAAATTAAAGTTTACAAAACAAGAAATCCCAAAGTTTGATAATACATAAAGGTTTACTAAACATGTCGAATAGTAATTGTTAAAAGCACAAGACTCCAATGTATGCCATGTGACCCAAAAGCTCCATGTAATGCTATCACCTTACGACCTGAGATAAACATGCTAAAAAGTGTCAACACAAAGGTTGGTGAGTTCATAAGTTTGTAATAAAATGATCCGAATACTTTGAGAAATGTTCACAAGAAAGACATTGTAAATCCACCCGGTTCCAAGTTCACACGATGAGTGTCTAAATACTCATCATTTTTATCTTGTTAGAAGCCAAAACATCCGAAAACACTCGTAAACACATCAAAATGATAAAATATCACAAACAAGTGTTTTATATGTTTTAAATGCAAAACATCAAAATCGATGAAAACGATCAAGTTTGCATAATTGGCGCTTTAGTCCCCAAGTTACAAAAGTTGTCAAAATTAGTCCACAGTAATTCAAAAACTTGTGAAATGTCATTTAAGGTCCATGAGATTCAAAAGTTGTCAAAACAAACCCTTTAAAATTCAAAAATCACAAAATGACAACTTTAGTCCTTTAACTTTGAAAAATTGTCAAATATAGTCCTTGGTTAATTTAAAAAGTGAAAATTATCAAATTTTAACCTTGTACTATTCATAAATGACAAAATTGGTCCTTGAAATGAAACTTTGGAAAAATTACAAGTTTGGTCCTTATAGTTACTAAATTGGCAGTTTTAGTCCTTGGACATTTAAAAAAATGGAATTTTATGCAGATGGTCCTTGTACTATTCTTACTTGGCAGGTTTGACACTTGTGATAAGTTTGGAAACTTGTCAAATCCAGTCCTTAAACTTTCAGAGAATTACATGAAAGGTCCTTGTGATTATTAACAAACCAAACGGACCCTTTTATGACTAAAACCCAACACAAAACACAAGCCCAATACCCCCAACCAAGCCCAAACCCAATTTTTAAAATGGTCAAAACCGCCAAGATCAGTGCACTACCTCTCCACGCCTGCAACTCAATACCACCATGGTTTTTGACCACCACCTCATCACCCTTATCTCCCAAACTTGTTAAATAACCTCTCACCAACTCCTTTCCACCTCCACATCCACCCATAAATCATTAAATGCAATCTACCACCGCTCAAAATACTTTTTCGCCAAAATTTCCAAGTGGACGGATTTGATTAATTAAAAGGATCCAATGGTTAGATTGTGGTGGGATATGTTCAGAGATGTCGACAAGGCTTAAAGGGATCAATAAATACAAGTTTGGTGGAATGTAGCAAAATAAGTAGTGTAGCTTAGTTTTAGTTTATGTCGTTTTAATAAATTTTTAAATTCCAGTGTAATTTTAATCTTCCAAGTACTGTTTTAATCAATCTTAATGTATTGTGAATTTTTTTTGATAAGCAATTTCAAGTTTTCGTTTAATTTGATTGATGCAAATTTCAAGTTCAAAATTTTTAATATGTTGTGAATGATGTTAGTAGTGTTGTTTTGGATCCTTAAGCACATATAAGCTCTAGGAAGCTTATCAAAGCTTTTAGAACCCTTAAAATCGGTGTAGTAGTCAAAAGAGAAAAATACCAAAATCACCAATAAATTAGTTAAAAATAAAATCACATGGAGACATGATCAAGATAATGTTGCGTGCTAATGTTGGTTTGCTTCTTGGTATAGAGCTTCTTGGGAAGCATTAGGATTGATCCTCGGACCTTGGTTATCTGTTTATGCTTGAAACTCATTTGTAAGCTTCTTGATCCATTTTGGTGTTTCACCGTTTAAATTGTTCATTACCTTGAATCTTTGTGTTTTTATGTTTATTAGCTATGATTAAGTTTATTTAAACATTAAAACCAAGAGCTTGTTCTTTGGAATTCATAGTTGTCTTTAAATCTCATTTTCACATCATTAGAGCATACTTGTCATTTCTTAGTTTAATTGAGTTATTATTGTTGTTTAATGTTTATTTAGTCCTAATAATTGATTATATAAGGTCTGCAATAGATCTCTTGGTCTTGATCTGTGAAACTCTTTGAAAATCTTCAAAGCAGTCTCCACAGGATCTGTTTGGTTTCTTGATTAACGTGTTGGAGTTTGTTTAAGGCAGTGTCCTTGGTTGTTATCTCATCATACTTGGTCTACATAGCTCATTTAAACTATGAAAAATAGTCCTTGATTCATGAAAAGTCAAAATCATGTTTAATCTCATTTTAAAAGCTAACCTGTTAGGATCTAACTTTTCAAAATCATCACGTAGCTTATAGCTTGTTACTATAGCCTAAGTTCATCTCATTTCAGCTTAATACTACTTAATCAGTGCTTAGATTTAATTACAAGTTCATATAAGTCAACCTGTTCAAATTTCTTAAAAAGTCAAAATGATGCCCATTGCACAGTTGTGCAGTCCATATTGATAAGCTCACAGATTACTTGTCAGTTGGTCTTAGCTTTTGAATTTTAGCTTTTTGTGAAGCCAACCAAGCCACCTTGAGATCCCAAGCTTTAGTTTTCACTTTGTAGCTTATTTACCAGGGCTGCTTGTGACTTGTTTTTTGTCCCATTTTCATCTTAAGCGCATACTCGGTGAAATGGTAGCTTTTTCATAAGCCCTCATAAGCTCCTCAAGTGCACCAAAGTGCATGAGCTTGGACTTTGGAAAGCCCACCAGTCATCTACTTGTTACCACCTGTTTTGTTTGAGCTTTTAGCTTATTCGGTGAGCTTATTTTAGCCTTGAACATCTCTCGCAAGTCCTTGTTTCATAGATTCGTTATTGTGCTTATTAGCTTATTAGAGCTTTTCAAGATGTTTCTTTGTTCCTTTAGCTTAACTTAAGTAGCTTTAGCGTATTACTTCTTATTTTGTCTTTGTTTTCAAGTTGAGCTTATTTGAGCTTAAAGTCCCAAATAAGCTCATTTTCTTCTTTATAAACTGTTGAAATAAATAAGCTAATATAGAGCTTATTGGTCAATATTATAAAAATTCGCAGTTGAATAAATTGCTTATTTAAATGTGCTTAGCAGGTTTGTAAAAAGAAATTCGAAAAAAAAATGTTTTACAAAAAGGGAGAGGCATGGGTCGAACCTGAGACCTCTCCCTTATGGGGATGATAGTGGTGTACCTGTATGCCATTGCGCCCTTGGGTCTTTCTCGTTAAATTCTTACACAACTTAGTATTTAACCACGTTTTCCTCATTAAGCCATACGTAGCTTTTAGCTTATTTCTAGCTTATTTATAATAGCTTTTCAACTTTTGAAATTTTCTTAGTTTTGTAATAGTATAAAGTATTTTATAAAAATTTTGATTTTTCTAAATAGTTTTACTATTTTAATCAATTAATTAGTGTTTAATAGTATTTAATTCATAATAAATAAAATATTAATCTTAAAAATATAATTCTTTTTTGTAAAATTTTCTTTTATCATATATTACGTAAGAAAATTAGTTTTACACTCGTAGGCCTTTTATTTCATAAAATTTACGTTTTTGCTTGCGCTCCAGCGTAATTTTTAAACGTAACGCTCGTTTTCGTTTTAAGTAACATTTTTAGACATTTTAAGTTTACGTTTTAGTTAAAATAGTTTATTTAAGTTATTTTGTTTTATAAAATAAACGTTCATCGATCTGTAAAAATAGTGATAGCATTTATTTAATATATTTTAACTTTTTAATTTCTTTTAATTTGCATTTAAGTCGCTTTAATTTATAGATCTTTTCTTTAGGTAATTATTCATCAAAAACCTTACTGATCACTATCCTTAGTGATTATTCTATCATCTGATCAAGTGTTTATACACCAATTCATCCTCCGTGGGACTTAACGACCCAGGAATCCATTATATTCCTCCGATCTTAATTGCATTAGTGTTTTGATGTTTTAAGTTTGTTACGGTTGACCATTCACAAGTGGTTAGCTTGTGTAATTAAACTGACGGTTTAGCACCGATCAAATTTTGGCGCCACTGCGGGAGGTCAGAAGCGTGTTTTAAGCATTTCGGATCCATTCTTGCACATATACCACCTTTTGTAAACAATTTTTTCAAAATCAAAAGTTCATTAACACTTTTCCTAAAGTGTTATTAACGCCAAAAATCTTTTCATTCTTTGTTTTATGGCATGTTTTCAAAATCCAAAATATTCATCTTTACCCTCTTACCCTTTTTGATTCTTTATCCCTTTACCTCTATCCATTTGATTCTAAACTTCTTCTATTCTCATGGAATCTCTCGACTACGACGAACTGGAATGAAGTTGAAAACTTCCTATTTTATCACAAATGTCAAGAATTCGTGTGGTTCATGATGATCCATTGATTCTGAAGGAAATGGAACGAGAAACCGGGGTGACAAAGGACCGGTACTTTCCTCTTATAATGGAGGTGCTAAATCGTCCAACCTACGGTTATCCAAAGATCTAATCCTCGATTGCTCCTAAGCCGTCTAAAATTGATCCTACACTTTCACGATTTACGGTTAAAAGCAAACATGCGAAATTAGGCCGGTGACTAGCAAGAATGACTTGCCTAATCTTCACGTTTCTCAAGAACCGAACCGGAGTCCATAACGGAAGTGATGGAAATTGCTAGCTCTCGAGCACACCACTTGTCCCACCTCCCGATTTTCAAAATGTTCTTTGAGTCTTAATAGTCATTCGATCACCATGTTGGTTTTGTTGATTCTTTGAATGAACCGATTCCTTCTCATAATTCTCAAATAGAATCGTTTATTCCTTGTGTCGGTTGTGGTGAGCCTCTTTATGGTTCACCATATCTTTGGTGTACGTGTGTACAATGTGGTAATGATATTCATAACGGAGTTGTTTGTTTTGTGGTTCGAGAATTCATTTGATTATGATCCTAATACGAACTCATTTAACGACCCTCAAATTTTCTAATTACCCACCACACCGACTTATCTTCATATAATCAACAATCTGCTTGTGAATTTTGTGGAGGTCCTCACTAAGGATTTGAGTGTCAATCCGAAACACGATTGTCTATGAACAGTTTTCCAGTGATGCTCGAACTTTGGAAATGACCAATATCCATATGATTCACCAATCCGGGATCAATGATTATATTGTTGTGAGAACTGTGGAGGTCCCCATTTCACCGATTGTCAAGCAGGAATCCATTTCCTTGTAACAATTACGACTATCCATATCACGACCAACCTCCACGTGCCAAATGACTCAAACTCCTCAACAAACTCAACAAGACACTTATCTAGAGCTTCGAGTCGGTGAAAAGAAGCGAGGAGTTGAGTAAGACAACATTTCATAATGTTCCCGCTTTTTCTTTTGTATATTGTGAGGGTCCTCATGATGATTATCAATGTCAACCTTCCGGTTTTGACAAATCTCCACTCCCACAATGTCCCGTCATTCAAAATTCACATGAGAAATCCATGGAAGAATTGCTAGGCAAGAAGCGGTTGCTAAAATAAATTCCCAAATTGCTTTTGAAAAGTCTATTAGGGAATTAATTGCAAAAGAAAAAGCAACGGATCTAGCTCTCAATTTCGTTTTATTCACGATGATAGTGATGATGAAGATACACGAAGATTCATCAAATTCATCGATTGATATCTCGCAGTTGAGATTCATTCTCAAACAACTGCTATCACACCGAGGTTCACACTCACTCTCTGAACATGGGGATGAGCTTCTTGACACTGTTCACGAAAAGGAATCGGACGAATTCATAAAGTCTAGTGTTGAGGACCTTGTCCCAATCCCAAGAGAGTCACTGGGGAATTCTTGACCATGTGTGTGATATCCTCCTCTCTTGTCTTCCAAAATGATCATATTGAGATGTTCTCTCGATTCGATGAGGACTATTCTTTATCTTGTGGAGACATAAGTTATGTGGGGAATTACCTTCGAGCTTGTCGACAGGAGAAGAGAATGATGAAGAAATAATCCAAGACGAAGCTCTTCGTCTTACATTATTGAATGTTAATCTTCTCATTTCTAGAATCGAGGCTTTTAATGAAAAGCCTACTTCATATCCTATCCTCCTTGAGGATAGTGAACTTTGTTCAATGATTCTATTCCGAATTGCAAACATTCCATTTTGATCATATGGGAGAGAAGATTAGTGGTATTACCACTTCTCATTCTCATAATTCTCCCGATTATGAATCATTCACTTTTGATGAGTTCCCTGGTGAACTCGGTCAAATCAATCCCGAATATGAATCATTTTCCTTTGAGGAGTTCTCCGTGAACTCACTCATATCATATCTCTAGGAGTATGATAACTTCTACTTTGATCTAGACACACCCGGGATATGTCTAGACCAATTGAGCTTAAGCGATAAGATTCATGAAACTATGAATTCTTCCGATGATGATGAGTTAGTCAAGATTATTATCATGACTTTCTTTCTCTTCACCTATCCGTAGCTTCTCCCTGTTCTTCACTCCTTCGGAATGAAGACATTATCTTTGACCCGGCATTTTCATTTATCATCGTGAGCGGTTCTCAGATATCTCATCGGTGTGGAACTTTCACGTATTTCAATGTTTATACAAACATCTTCAATGAAAGTCCGATGAAGATAGTTTCTTCCACTTTGCTTCCCATGAACCAATGAATTGGGTCGAGTCAAGCTAGCGACTCGGTAATCAAAACAATAGCTAAACATGGGTTTTCACCCGTGTACCACCTTAGTGTGGGGAGATGCCCACATGTTGTATATAGACCTTAAAATGAATGAAAATTGTGAATATTAAAAAGAGAATAATTGTTGTGTTTCTACACTTAGCTAGTAATGTTATCTTTTACGTTCTAAGTTTTGGCATTACAATGGTACTTTGAATATTGAGGACAATATTCATTTCTAAGTGTGGGGGAAATTCGCGAATTTGATCATAAATGTACCCTTTTAGTCCCTTTTTCCCCAAAATGGCCAAATTTTAAAATTTTTATTTAGTGGAAGTACTATGTACTAAACACAACAAATGGTAATCATCCACCATGTCTAACCCACATAAGGATTGGCTAATCCAGAGCAAACGGCTCTTGGTAAAGATATCTCAAATCCGTTTATATGGCTTGCAATTTGCCTAAAATTGTATGGTGTTATTCACCATATCCTAAAAAGTGAAGAGTTGGCTAGCCCGCAAGATTATGGCTTGTGGTAAAGGCGTTGAAATCCATAATTGGTAATCGGCTCCAAAGATAATTCGATAATTTATCTAAGAGTTGGCTAGTCCGAAGCAAACGGCTCGGTAAAGACAAATCAAACCGTTCTGACTTATGATTTGCTCAAAATCATTTGGTTATCATTGTACCAAAGTTCTTACTTGAACTAAAACAATTGGCTACTCCATAAGTAATGGCTTTTGGTAAAGAGATGAAATCCATTAACTTTTCATAAATCATTGCTGGGACTAGCAATATCTTAGTGTGATTGATGAGTGTCTAAATACTCATCATTTTTATCTTGTTAGAAGCCAAAACATCCAAAACACTCGAAACACATCAAAATGATAAAAATATCACAAACAAGTGTTTTATATGTTTTAAATGCAAAACATCAAAATCGATGAAAACGATCAAGTTTGCATAATTGGCGCTTTAGTCCCCAAGTTACAAAAGTTGTCAAAATTAGTCCTGGTAATTCAAAAACTTGTGAAATGTCATTTAAGGTCCATGAGATTCAAAGTTGTCAAAACAAACCCTTTAAAATTCAAAAATCACAAAATGACAACTTTAGTCCTTTAACTTTGAAAAATTGTCAAATATAGTCCTTGGTTAATTTAAAAGTGAAAATTATCAAATTTTAACCTTGTACTATTCATAAATGACAAAATTGGTCCTTGAAATGAAACTTTGGAAAATTACAAGTTTGGTCCTTATAGTTACTAAATTGGCAGTTTTAGTCCTTGGACATTTAAAAAAATGGAATTTTATGCAGATGGTCCTTGTACTATTCTTACTTGGCAGGTTTGACACTTGTGATAAGTTTGGAAACTTGTCAAATCCAGTCCTTAAACTTTCAGAGAATTACATGAAAGGTCCTTGTGATTATTAACAAACCAAACGGACCCTTTTATGACTAAAAACCCAACACAAAACACAAGCCCAATACCCACCAAGCCCAAACCCAATTTTAAAATCGAAACCGCCAAGATCTTGTAGCACTACCTCTCCCACGCTCCGCAACACTGATTTCAATACCACCATGGTTTTTGACCACCACTCATCACCCTTATCTCCCAAATGTTAAATAACCTCTCACCAACTCCTTTCCACCTCCACATCCACCCATAAATCATTAAATGCAATCTACCGCTCAAAAGACTTTTTCGCGCCAAAATTTCCAAGTGGACGGATTTGATTAATTAAAAGGATCCAATGGTTAGATTTGGTGGGATATGTTCGAGAGATGTCGAAGGCTTAAAGGGATCAATAAATACAAGTTTGGTGGAATGTAGCAAAATAAGTAGTGTAGCTTAGTTTTAGTTTATGTCGTTTTAATAAATTTTAAATTCCGATGTAATTTTAATCTTCCAATCTGCTTTTAATCAATCTTAATGTATTGTGAATTTTTTTGATAAGCAATTTCAAGTTTTCGCTTCAATTTCAGTTGATGCAAATTTCAAGTTCAAAATTTTAATATGTTGTGAATGATGTTAGTAGTCGTTGTTTTGGATCCTTAAGCACATATAAGCTCCTAGGAAGCTTATCAAAGCTTTAGAACCCTTAAAATCAGTAGTAGTAGTCAAAAGAGAAAAATACCAAAATCACCAATAAATTAGTTAAAATAAAAATCACATGGAGACATGATCAAGATAATGTTGCGGTGCTAATGTTGGATTGCTTATCGTATAGATCTTCTTGGGAAGCATTAGGATTGATCCTCGGACCTTGGTTATCTGCTTATGCTTGAAACTCATTTGTAAGCTTCTTGATCCATTTTGGTGTTTCACTATTTAAATTGTTCATTACCTTGAATCTTTGTGTTTTATGTTTATTAGCTACGATTAAGTTTATTTAAACATTAAAACCAAGAGCTTGTTCTTTGGAATTCATAGTTGTCTTTAAATCTCATTTTCACAGTCATTAGAGCATACTTGTCATTTCATAGTTTAATTGAGTTATTATTGTTGTTTAATGTTTATTTAGTCCTAATAATTGATTATATAAGGTCTGCAATAGATCTCTTGGTCTTGATCTGTGAAACTCTTTGAAAAATCTTCAAAACAGTCTCCACAGGACTGTTTGGTTTTGCTGATTTAACTGTGTTGGAGTTTGTTTAAGACAGTGTCCTTGGTTGTTATCTGTCATACTTGGTCTACATAGCTCATTTAAACTATGAAAAATAGTCCTTGTTTCATGAAAAGTCAAAATCATGTTTAATCTCATTTTAAAAGCTAACTGTTAGGATCTAACTTTTCAAAATCATCACAGAAGCTTATAGCTTGTTACTATAGCCTAAGTTCATCTCATTTCAGCTTAATACTACTTAATCAGTGCTTAGATTTAATTACAAGTTCATATAAGTCAACCTGCTTAAATTTCTTAAAAGTCAAATGATGCCCATTGCACGCTTATGCATCCATATTGATAAGCTCACAGTTACTTGTCGGTTGGTCTTAGCTTTTGAATTTTAGCTTTTGTGAAGCCAACCAAGCCACCTTGAGATCCCAAGCTTTAGTTTTCACTTTGTAGCTTATTTACGGTCGCTTGTGACTTGTTTTTTGTCCCATTTTCATCTTAGCGCATACTCGGTGAAATGGTAGCTTTTTCATAAGCCCTCATAAGCTCCTCGGTGCTCCAAAGTGCATGAGCTTGGACTTTTGGAAAGCCCACCACTCTACTTGTTACCTCATCTTTTGTTTGAGCTTTTAGCTTATTCGGTGAGCTTATTTTAGCCTTGAACATCTCTCTAAGTCCGCTTGTTTCATAGATTCGATTATTGTGCTTATTAGCTTATTAGAGCTTTTCAAGATGTTTCTTTGTTCCTTTTAGCTTAACTTAAGTAGCTTTAGCGTATTGTTTATTTCATCTTTGTTTTCAATCTGTTGAGCTTATTTGAGCTTAAAGTCCCAAATAAGCTCATTTTCTTTCTTTTATAAACTGTTGAAATAAATAAGCTAATATAGAGCTTATTGGTCAATATTATAAAAATTCGCAGTTGAATAAATTGCTTATTTAAATGTGCTTACCAGGTTTGTAAAAAGAAATTCGAAAAAAAAATGTTTTACAAAAAGGGAGAGGCAGGGGTCGAACCTGAGACCTCTCCCTTATGGGGATGATAGTGGTGTACCTGTATGCCATTGCGCCCTTGGGTCTTTCTCGTTAAATTCTTACACAACTTAGTATTTAACCACGTTTTCCTCATTAAGCCATACGTAGCTTTTAGCTTATTTCTAGCTTATTTATAATAGCTTTTTCAACTTTTGAAATTTTCTTAGTTTTGTAATAGTATAAAGTATTTTATAAAAAATTTGATTTTTCTAAATAGTTTTACTATTTTAATCAATTAATTAGTGTTTAATAGTATTTAATTCATAATAAATAAAATATTAATCGGAAAATATAATTCTTTTTGTAAAATTTTCTTTTATCATATATTACGTAAGAAAATTAGTTTTACACTCGTAGGCCTTTTATTTCATAAAATTTACGCTTTTGCTTGCGCTCCAACAGTAATTTTTAAACGTAGCGTTTCGTTTTGCTTTTAAGTAACATTTTAGACATTTTAAGTTTACGTTTTAGTTAAAATAGTTTATTTAAGTTATTTTGTTTTATAAAATAAACGCTCATCGATCTGTAAAAATAGTGATAGCATTTATTTAATATATTTTAACTTTTAATTTCTTTTAATTTGCATTTAAGTCGCTTTAATTTATAGATCTTTTCTTTAGGTAATTATTCATCAAAACCTTATCGATCACTATCCTTAGTGATTATTCTATCATCGATCAAGTGTTTATACACCAATTCATCCTCCGTGGGACTTAACGACCCAGAATCCATTATATTCCTCGATCTTAATTGCATTAGTGTTTGAAATGTTTTAAGTTTGTTACGGTTGACCATTCACAAGTGGTTAGCTTGTGTAATTAAACTTGAAGGTTTAGCACCGATCACGCCCATACAAAACTTGCAACCCGTGTGTTCACAACCCATTGCCTAAAATAGAATGACAATCATGAATATGCGATTAAGGTAGTTAAAAGTATAAATGTCACCACAGGGTCTTCCAACAACTCGTGTGGGATGTTCCTCCAACGACTCACGCTAATGTATCCATAAAATGGCCTTCCAACATATAAATATTGGGATGTTCCTCCAACGACTCACGTTAATCGTATCCAAATAAATGGCCTTCCAACATATAAATATTGGGATGTTTGTTTAGGTCTAGTCACTACACGCACCAAGTCTAAAGTATAAATAATGTTGTTTGGCAAAAGAGTGTAAATGTTTTGATAAATAAGCATGTATCTCGCCCCAAATAGTTTATAAGAATTTAAACGAGTAAAAGCGGGTATGAACTCACGGTATGATTGATATGCTAACAAAATGAAGTGCACAAAATGAGGCTCTAAACTATCCGCGACCTAAAATGAATGATGTGCTCTAATATAAGTCATGAAACAATGTCGTGCATGCAAACTCATATGATATCCATACCATTTGTACGTTTTGGAAATAATGTTTATCGTCAAAATATATGTTTATGACATCCCGTTGTATTAAAAATACTCTACAAGTAGTTACGTTGAAACAATCTCCTATAATAGTCGCAAAATGGTGCTCACCGAGTGTTAGGAAACGAACTCAACAGCTTTTGGAAAGCTTGTATCATTATCTCAATGTTTTAGTATTTAAGTTTCCATCCTAGAGGTCTCGATCACAAAGAAAATATATGTTAAGTATGGTACTTTAGTCCAAAATATAGTTTAAGGGTGGTTTCCAAAGTTTGAGTGACTATATTTTATTCGTTACAACTCCGCTAAACAAACGATTGGACATTTTGGAAAATATACTTGGCGAATTTACTTTTACTAGAAGACATCTCTTTATAAAAGTTCTACATCAATGTTAAAACGACCTCCAACATGGTGACTTGTTTTGCCAGTAACACTTGTCTATTATAAATAATATAGTTTTTCTTATATAATAAAATTACGGCAACTTTGTGTAAACATGTATAATTTAATCGTTACAAGTCCGTTTTCTACGTTTTATATGTCCTTAGATTCGTATTAAAGTATACTAATATATTTTTGATAAGTCGACATTTAATAACGCTTAAGCCTCATTTTGACTCGTAAAGGGTGACATTTTCATGTTGAAATTTCGGAATTCTTAGTTTTCGTCGTCAAACTTCAAAATTCATAACTTCTTCGTTATAACTCCGCTTTAATCCGTTCAAGCGCCACGCCGCTTTAAAGTATATTTTCCAAATATCTAGCCCAAAATATTTTACCAACTGTCGAATTTTCCCAGATTTAAAAATATGGACAGACCCTAAATAAAACTTGTCGAAATGAGTTTTTCACGCGCCAAACCTATTCCAACCAATTCAAAACAACTCCGAAGCTATTCTAATCCTACCATACACCTTCTTAAGGTGTCATGGGTTCCTAGGCATCACCAAAAGTGAGATGTTTCAAGGAGTAATTATAGGATGAAATATATATATAACCCTTAAAAATCAATGAAAAAGTGGTATAAACATCCATGAGACTTGCATGTTTTCTCAAATATGATGAAATGAATATAACAATGAATATGAAATATGATCATGAATATGAAAAGCTTACTAGTTAACTTGATGAGGTTAATGAACAAAGGTTTTATCCTAATCACCCAAGGTTTTTATTTCAAAACCTATACAAAGAGTGTAACTAGAGTATATAAAACTTGACTTGAAAAATTTTGGTGAACTCTCCTTCTTCCTTTAGGATGGCCGGTTCTCAATAGATGGGAGAAAAGAGAAATGGTTTTTTCACTTTGAATGATTAAGTTTGTATGTGTAAATGTCTTGCAAATTATGAATATAATATGATATATGTAGATATTTTAGCAAAATTGTGTGACTCATTTATGTTTGGTCGACATCCTCAATAAAAAGAAAGGCCATATATGATTTGAGTTAGTTAAGTAATTTAGGTAGTATAATTGTGTAGATTTTTAAGGATAGATGGTAACTTGTATAAATATTTGAGCTTGTAGGGTAGCGTTAGTTAAAATAAATGTTAACGGTCAAGATAAAATATATTGAGGTCATAAAATTATAAAATACATTTCTTGAAAAATTTGAGTGAATAAATATTTATCGGGTTGAATTTAAGAAAACCGTCGTAATTTATATAAACATAACAATTTATATACGAAATAAATTTAAAACATTGGGTAAACTCATAATATTATTTTTATAAACTTAATATGAGTACAAAAATATATCGGGAAAATTTTTGGAAGTGTCGGATCAAATGTTCAAATAATGTTTACGCGATAGCGTTTATTTAATAAGAAAATAAACGTTTAATGTAAAATGCAAAACCCATGCATAAATTGATATGAAATGATGAATATGGAGTTTGAGAAATGACCGGAAATTAAGAATTGTGACACTTAACTGTGTGATTGTACCTACATTTGCCCCATAGTCATTTTCTGGTTTGGCCTTGAGAGGAAACTAGAAAAGCTATGTTTGGTTGTGTAGGAGGTATATCTCAGTATGGATGTACCATAAAGTAGGGTTTCCTTTTGTGAAGGGTAAATGGTCTTGGAGGAGTGTAAGCAGTATGAAATTGAGAGTGGTGAAAGATGACACTTCATGGTCCATACTTTACATTCCCACAGGAGGTTTGGTTGGTCCTCACTCGAGGAGTGTGTTCCCAGTTATATGAAGCCATTCTTGAGATAGAAATGTAGTATAACTGGAGGAGCCCTTGTAGAGGAGGGGTTATGAGTGCCTAGTGAAGCCATTAACCTATCTTGTTATGATTACTGCGGGTGATGGTTGAGTGATCATGACAGAAGGGTAAGATAGAAATGTAGCTAGATGGTAAGGTGCAATATCAAGGTGAATTGGTGTTGTATGAATTGTCCAATGCAGAGATGATTAATACTCTGGTCTGATGTTGATTTGCCAGAGTTTGTAGTATCAGACATATAGATTGTTAAGTAATGATCAAATGAGAAATAAAATTAAAATGAGAATGGTGAAAAGAAACCATAACCGTACATTTCATATGCATCTACAAACATAGATGCATCTCCCTTAAATTTCTCACCCTCATTTGAAATATGTGGCTCTAACTATTTCTCATTTTTCTCATTTCAATTTTTCTTCTCACTGGATCTCTTCCCATAGATTGTCTCATATATGATAAATGTTGGTTGTAGGTTTGTTTATGTTTGTATAAGATTTGGGAATGTCCAAATCTTTTGCTTCTATTTTTAAAAAGAGTAAACTCCAAAATACATCCATGTGGTTTACCCAGTTTCGCACCATACATCCCTCTCGCAAAATTTTCAACAGATACATCACTCCGTTAGTAAAAGTTAACCTATATACATCCCTCTGTTAAAATAAGGACTAACGGTGCAAATTATTTCTCCGTTATCTCCTAACGAGATATAAAGTATTTACACCGTTAGTCCTCTGGGTTAACGGTAATTGCACCGTTAGTCCTTTTTAATGTTTTCGCCCGTTTTTTTATGTTTTCGTCCGTTTTTTTACGTTTTCATCCCTTTTACGCTCTTGTCCGCTTTTACGCCCGCTTTTACGCCGCCCATTTTTTCGTTTCCCGCTTATTTACGTTTTGCCGCTTTTTACCACCGTTTTTACGTTTCATTCCGTTTTACGTTTTCGTCCAGTTTTTACGTTGTTTATTCGTTTTCATTCCGTTTTTACGTTTCGTCCGTTTTTTTACGCCGTCCGCTTATTTATGCCACCTTTTTTTTTACGTTTTAATCGTTTTTACATTTCGTCTCTCTTTTTACGTTTTCATCCGTTTTTTGTTTTCGTCTGCTTATTTACGCTTTGGCAAAACGTAAATAAACGGAAAAACGTAAAAAAACGGTGAAAACGTAAAAACATACGAAAACGTAAAAACGGACTAAAACGTAAAAAGAGACGAAATGTAAAAAACATACGAAACGTAAAACGGCTAATACATAAAAAACGGACGAAAACGTAAAAAAAACAGAAGAAAACGTAAAAAACAAACGAAAACGTAAAAAAACGGACAAAAACCTAAAAAATCCGGCCGAAAACGTAAAAAACGGACGAAAACATAAAAAATGGTTAATGGTGCAAATACCGTTAACCCAGAGGACTAGCGGTGTAAATATTTTATATCTCGTTAGGAGATAACGGAGAAATAATTTGCACCGTTAGTCCTTATTTTAACCGAGGGATGTATATAGGTTAACTTGTACTAATGGAGTGATGTATCTGTTGAAACTTTTGCAAGAGGGATGTATGGTGCGAAACAGGGTAAACCACAGGGATGTATTTTGGAGTTTACTCTTATGTTTTGGAAGATTAATATAATTCACCTTTGCAAAATAAAAAAAAATAAAAATAAAATAAATAAATAAATAAATCAAGATATGTAGATATATTTAGTTCGTTTTGATCGAGTTAATGTGAAACAACATATTACTTTATATAAATTAGTATTTATTATTTATAACAAGTATCAAAAGATTAATGAATGTAACGACTTTTTAAATAAATGAATAGTGTTTAGCGCAATTAATAGCAATGAACTAAATTTAATGTTTTTTGCTTGTTTATTATTCATTGCACTAAAATATTGACATGTTAAGTGCCGGATAGCAATTTTGATAAATGTTGCACTATTTTACTGCAAAAACTACACTTTTAGAGCATCAGGTATGGTGGCTCAAGCCAAAGAGGCACCTCAACATTTCTCATTTTCACTTCTCTTATCACTCACACACCAAAATACCCCTTCACTAGTCACTCAAAGCTAAAACACCCCTTTTATATCCCACAACACCTAATTAAAACACAAACATAATACAAAACCAAAACAAAAAAAATACTGGTTCACCGCAAGTCAAATATGTCACTCACGCAATGACGCCTAGGGGCGGTGTGGTCATATGAGCTTAGCGCATGTGCCAGCTAGGCTTGACGTTGGTCTTTTGTGACCCTACCTAGGGCTCTTAATGCTCACAGAGATGCTCTAAAGCTTTAAAAGAAGCAAACTAAGCTCTCCGTGAGAGGGGAAAAAGACAGCCTTGCTTGAATGAGACACCTTAACCCAATAAATTCATAAAAGTTTGCATCAAAATGAAAAACAAAGTTTCAGGGACATGAAAATGGCACAAGTTCAAGCAAACAACATCAGCTCAAAAAAAAGGACATACAAACAATGAGACTAGCTTAGTCCGTACAAGGCCCCATCTCGGTTCTAACGAGTTCGCGGGTTAATGTTAGCCATTTACTGGCCACGTAATACCTTGTCGTGTCCCAATAAAACCATGTGCGCGGGAAAATAACATGTATAAAACATAACCAGTGAACCTAAATGTTTCCACAACTTTAAGACCAACTCTCATGACAGTTTGAGAAAAGGAAAGCCTTTTTTTAACTCTCTTTTCTAATTTTCATGCATTAAAAAAGAATGAGAAAATGTTCAAAACATCATAGCACATTAAACACGTTCCTCAAAATCACCAAAAATAACCATCCGCTCGAATATCAGTAACTGACAAAAGTGATCATAAGCCGAAAGTTACAAATAGAAAACAAAAGGGGTACCAACAAATAAAAACTGGTGCACTCTTAAGTACAAGGATCTGTAACACATAACTGCATGCTATCAAAAACTCTTTCAAACAAGATTTATCATGGTGTAGCAACACTCACTGGAGATGAACTCGCCGCCACACATTGCAGGTTTTGGTGGCTTACACATTTGCTATTTTAGAACGGTGCGACAGCCAAAGGGGGTATAGCTTACAACTCGAACTGACAAAATTAGTCATCCAGATAATAATAAGATCCAGCAAGTTTCTGCTCCCTGTCCTTTGTTGAATTAAGCTTGTTGATTCTTGGGCGATAATTAGTTGGATCCCGTCTAAACGTGATGGTCAAATGCTGTACCAAACATATCAGACACCAGTTTTTAACGTTATCAACAGATAATTGCATGAATAACAGAAAAAACGTAGAATAAAAACTATACAGACCCCCTGAACAAATAAGAACAATAAATGAAGGAATGCAGAGATATAAAAACACGCATGCAGTTATAAGTCCAAATTCAGATAAAGTTAAAAACAAAATCTCGAGAATTACACAAAAGGTTATGTTTTATCTAAAATAAATCGAATGGGTTAAGCTAAATGATTTGACTGAACAGGAATAGGGTCAAATGGGTCAAACACATCAGACATTTTAACAGTCCTATGAGCTCTGAAATTTAGTCGAAAGTCATCAAAACCGCCAAAATCACTTTGCGCCCATTGAAAACTTATGTTTGGGACAAATGTGTATTTTGCAAAGTTTGCAAGGACGTATATAATATTCCGCGGTTACTTTTATAACTATAATCACAACAGCAATGTTTTGGACAAATGTGTATTTTGCAAAGTTTGCAAGGACGTATATAATATTCCGCGGTTACTTTTATAACTATAATCACAACAGCAAGTTTATACTTATAAAGTTCAAAAAGTGACCAGTTCCCCAACCCCCACCCAGTTTTCCACATTTACTAATGGTACATAGTCTAGAAAGTACGAAGATACTTGGTCCGGAGAGTTTAGATTATGGACCTAACTAAACCAAAAGTATTTAACTGGTTTTCTTGGTTCTAAGCAAAGCACATTCACACCCCTAGGAGAAATGTGGCTGATCAAGACAAGTTTTCTTTTCTTATCGATGGATATTTAAAGTTAGAAAACATAGTTAGATTAATAGCGATAAAGCAGGCACTTACCGATAGAAAGAGATTCATTCCGCTCAATAACGACTGAGGACAATTAGCAACACAATCAACAGACGGCTGCCCTTCATAAACAATCACCCTATCGGCTAGATAAGTGGCCATTATGAAGTCGTGTTCAACCACGAATGCAGTCTTTTTGGCGTGCAGTATGAATCTCTTTATAACCTTTGAAGCGACAATACGCTGCTCAGAATCAAGATATGCACTTGGTTCATCTATCAGGTAGATATCAGCAGGCTGAAATTAGAACACGATAAAGAAAACAAAGTGAGATCATATTCAGTTAACAACAAAATCATAATGATTAGATCTGAGTAAGAACAAAAAAAAAAAAAAAACAAAAGAACTGTCCTTTTTTTTAAACGAAAAAATTAAACAAGCAAACAAGAGGATTACTTACCTTTCCTAGGCACAGGCACAAAGCAACTCTTTGCAATTCACCACCAGAAAGATTCACAACCTCTTGATCCATTAGCTGCTCGATTTGAAGAGGCTTCATGACATCGGAAACAAACTGAGGATGCATATACGAATCACGAATCTTTGAATGTAGCAGATGCCTAACTGAATGAGGGAACTTGGGACTGATCTTTTGGGGCTTGTAAGAGACGTTAAACTCAGGTATCTCCACATCAGTGCCTTCCACTGTATCAGGCTTTAGTAAACCTGCCTACAGATTTAATGAATACAGACTTAGGCACCCAATATACACATGAAAACAGCTACAGGTGGCAATTTTGACCCATTTAGTTATAAACGGGTCAATAAAGTTTTGTTGTGTTATGCATAAAATCTCCTATGATACAGTTTTATTAAGAAGACTTTTAAGAAAAGATAGCATGCTTGTGCCACTAATTTTAAAAACTTTTTTCAAACAATTAAGTGTTCCACTTTGAACAGGTAAAAGAAAATTTGTTTTCAAAAAAGATGATCAAACGGGTCAAAGTTATAAAAAACCTCGTAAATCATGCATTAAAAACAGCTAATAGTAGTTTGACACACTAAGTTATGGACAATCTTCTTGGAAGAAGTGTTTCGGGTCAAAGTCAAACAGGTAATATTATTTGGAAAAAAGGCTTGAAAGCAAGCAGATCAAACAGGTTTGAATGTCTCACAAAATGCTTTTTTGAATGCAAATTAAATAATAATTAAAAGACCTTCTAAATTAGTTTAACTAAGGTAACTCTTTAATTTTATAATTTTGTAATTATGTTTGGCATACTAGCAAGCCAGATATTTGTTATGTCCATATTTATCTTACTACTACTTTCTGTTAGATATTCAAAGATGGTCACTCTATTCTTTTAGATATTCACTATTTATACAAAAAAGTTTGTGAGTTGTAGATAAAAATGTTTTGAGAAAAAATGTCTTATAACAATTGTCAATTCTTTTAAGAGAAAAATAACTCACCAGCATTCGGATAAATGTTGTCTTCCGGTTCCATTTTCACCAAGCATTACAATAATCTGCGAGTCTGTGAATTCACCCTCAACCACCTTTAATTTGAAACCACCCTGTGTTTTAGACATAGTTGGGTACTTGTAGCGTGTATATGTTTCAATTTCTCAGCACTCTCCTGTGTTGTCTCGAAACCTATTCACCCACAGAGCAAAAGATAAACAAAAATCAGTTATGGTGAAATCACAGTTATGGCGGTAAATACTAGTGAAAACATTACCCTAAAAGTAAGTGACTCATCATGAAACGAAGGTTTTCAGTGGGCACAAAACCGTCTAAAAGATATTTATTCCTTCTCTGACAGAGAAAGGTAGAGTCACAACACCATATGCACCAGGTTTCCCATACAGGCAGCAAATGAAGTCTGATAGGTAATCAAGCACACTTAAATCGTGCTCAACAACAATCACATAGCTGAAACATGAAGTTTCATGGGTTAGGTGTATTGATAACTTAGTATCAAGCATCTTCAATTAGAGACGAAAAACAAAGGAAAATATATAACCTGTTGGGTCTAAGTAAGGATCGGATAACTTGGGCAGCTTTAAGACGTTGTTTCACATCAAGATAACTTGAAGGCTCATCAAACATATATATCTCTGCCATCTGTATGGCAACGACAGCAATCGCAAACCTCTGAAGCTCTCCACCGGATAAGTCTCCAACATTACGATCTATAACCTGATTCAGCTCAAGATCAGCACAAAGCTCCGCCTTCGCATCTCTCTCATCCTTTTGCTCAAGGACTTGTCCAACGTTTCCTTGAACTGCTTTTGGAATATGGTCAACATACTGCGGTTTTATGATAGCCTAGTTTGACACAAGGAATATTTTTATAAAACATACATAAAATACAAAACATATTATCATTTTAGATTGTTGTTGAGATGTATAATGAACCTTTAGATTATCTTCCAGAATACGTGTGAAGTAGTTTTGCAACTCAGATCCTCGGAAGTAGGTCAAAATTTCTTGCCAGTCAGGAGGGTTCTATTCAGAATAATTAAAGTATTAACAACACTGAAAGAAGTCAGCCAAAATACTTATAAAAATATTATAGGGGATCAACAGGTTTACATTGAAGCGACCCAAATTGGGTTTCAGTTTTCCAGCCAAAACTTTGAGAGCTGTCGACTTCCCAATTCCATTTGTTCCGACTAAGCCAAGAACTTGCCCAGGCCTCGGACAGGCAACCTGCCATTAAAGTTTATCAATTCTGTGTTCATCTTGAAGCAATACATACAACCTGCCATTAATGGTTTAGAGAAGGTAACTTTTGTACGGTAAAAACAGGTTAGGTTGACCCAAAACAGATTTTTCCCATGGTTCTAGATTTTTGTGAAGAACTAGTGATTCATATACGATAACAAAATTTTTTAAAGATTACACAAGATGTTCCATATGGTTTTATAGTTTATACATTATGCATTATAACAGTACACTTTGAGCAACTTTTAAGCCGTTACGCTAATATTTATTACTTTGCGTGTTTGACCCAATCTGAGATATACATAATCGGAAACAATCCATTCATAACTAAATGAAATAGCAACACTGGTGTAACAAATCAGACAGGTTTACTAACTAACCTGTGTAACTTGAAGGTGTTGACCCCGTAACGGTGAGTTGTATCTTTTTCCAAATCTTTTGGTAAATTAATGATCTCAATCGCATCAAATGGGCATTTCTACATTAACAAAAACAAACAATATCATATTTTGTTGATATGGAAACAGAAACAATATTGAGAATTTTTACACGCTATACCAACCTTAACACATATACCACACCCTATGCAAAGCTCCTCAGAAATATATGCCACCTTGGATGCAGAACTGACCTCAATACATAGCTTACCTGGCAAAAAAAATGAATTTTTAGTGTATAACCATTGATATGTCTCTAGGTCCATAACGATAATTACATTTTCTTGTAGCAACATTATTAACAATGGTATGCGCCTATACATAGTATATTACATAGTATATCTAAACGACCAATTTTTGGGTCTGTCTAAGTATCCACTTAAATTTACTTATACCATTATAGGGCTCAAAAGATACAAATGCCGCCATCTAGCTCTAATCAACGACTCTTAAGATAGGTCAGAAATAACCTACGCTAAAGATGTTTGAGTAAACTCCATATTTCACCATACATGGCTCACTCACTAGTTATAACAATATTCGGGAGCACCTCATCCTGTGCTTTCTACTAGGCTTAAAAAAATGGTGCACCTCCTGCCTTACGAAAACACAACAAAAACCTACGAGTTAAATCTACAAGTAGTTCTTCAACCTAAATATACTAGACCACATAGGTTTCTTACAGCGATCATAATAGTTAACGGTTAACCAGATTGATTGACATTAACATACATGAATTCTTATAAGTTGTCATTAAACTGATTGCCAATTCCACTACCCCATCTGGTATGAAATTAAAACCAACTTTTTCAGGCGTCTTTGCTTAAGCTTATTTTGAGACCTATGGGTTTATATAAGCTTATTGTGGCATAAGTAAGCTTATATAAGCCCACAGGACTCAAAATTAAGCGGAAAATTCGAGCTTATTAAAAATAAGCCAAAATCACATAAGCCCACGAATAAGCTTAAAATACCTTTTATAAGTATTATAAATTTTCCAAACCCCCAATTAACTACCATCGCTATATACAAAAACAACTATATCACAATCTAACCAACACTAAGAGGATGTTTGAATTTGCTTATCTTTTAGCGCTTTTCATAACAAGGTAATATTTCTAGTCTCGTTAACCAAAACCCTTTTATAAATAAACTTGATTAAAGAAATTACTATTTTATCAAGTATTATTGCATAACAAGTAAATCCAAACAACAGTGCTAATTATTAAGCAGCTTATTTATAAGCAAACAAGAATCCCAAACAAATAAGTAAATCCAAATACTAAGTGCTGATTTATAAGCAACAAATAAGTAGATGATGATGATGATGATAAAGTACCAGTTTTGACAACAGGGCATGATTTCTTGCACTCTTGACGGCACTTCTTGGGTTTGCAGCGGTCTTCTTTCAAGATTGCAATACGCGTTAATCGATCAGCCATTTTTAGGGTTTCAGATGATGATTATTGTTATTATTAATGAATGAAAACCCCAAAAATGAAATTGTATCTAGAAAAGGGTTTTGTTTTGTGGCCAACACACGGACCCAATAAGTTTTTTTATTCGGGTTGCCTTTTCAATCAGGTCGGTGGATTTTACTTTATTTGGACTTTGGGATATTAAATAGCGAGTGTTGATATATATATACAGGGGTGTCATTCGGGCCGACCCGACCCGAACTCGATCCGAGCCGGCCAACCCGATCTAACCCGAGTTTAAAAGTCGGGTTCAGTATATTTTTTAGCCTTGACCGACACGAACCCGACTAACCCTACCAACAATACTTTTGAATGTAAAATACTCGGGTTGACTCCAAACCAAGTGACCTTACCGATTGACCCAACCCGAGTTGACCCGAGTTCTAAACAAGGTCGGGTTCAGGTATGTTTTTTTAGGCCTTGACCCGGTTTGACCCGACACGAGTTGACCCGAACCCGACCGGGTCAACCCGAATAACACCCCTAGATATATAGACCTAAAACATAGACCTACTATTAAACCTAGTCCATACAATTCATGTTGGGTTTTAGTTTTAAATTTAGGTTTTAGTTTTAGGCCTAAATTCATTTTCCTTAAATAGCAATATCACTTTAACACGTAGTTTTTTACTTTCATGTTTTTCATTATTAGTTTATCACAAAGTATATAAAATGACAATGACATACCAAATCCTGTCGGAGCGAGATATAAAGGAGGTGAATGTAGACGGATCTTACCTCTAACTTAAGATAGACTCGAGAGTAAAGATGTTTCTTCCAGAAAGATCTCCAGCAAGTGTATACGATGAGAGTGCTCATAAAAAAATCTGCGTGTGTGAAAGAGAGCAGTGAAAATGCACAATAACAAAGATAAGCATGCAAAAGACAAAAAGAAAGAACAAGCATACAAGCAGAGCCGAAAGGCAAAAAAAACCATCTAAAGAGCATAAAAAACAAACGTTGTAAGAAACCCCAAAAAAAAGAAATAAAAAAGCAACCAAGCATACAGAAGCATATAGGCAGAAAACGAACATGTAAAGATAAAAATCAAACGCCGCAAGAAACCTAGAAAAGAAAAGAAAAAGCGCGAAAGATGCAGGGGACACAAGCAAAGCATACAAGATCAAAAGCAAAAACGCAAAAACAAAAGGGGCAAGAGCACCAAGAAAAATGCAGGCAAAGAAAAGGAGCAAAAGGAAAAGAAGGCCGGTGCCAAAGAAATCAACAACAAACAAAGCAGGGCAACGCAAAGGGGCCTATAGCTAAGGTAAAGCAAAAGGGACAAGAGAAGCTACAAAACGCCTAAAGCCTAAACGAACTAGCTTAGGGGCTCTAAAGCCTAAAGGGAACAATCTAAGGGGTTCTAAATGTAAAAATGCAAGGGGTTAGGCTACAAAAAGACTCTTATAAGGCCAAAACGCAATTGACAAACCTCACACCCTCGAACAACCTAGCTCAAACTACCCACAAAATAATCTTGTCCTATCTGAGGTCATGTCCTCAGACAAGAAAAGCTTTTTCATGTCTTGCTTAAGTTAGTCTATCACAAAGTTTGTTGGTATGTATTTTACTTAATGTTAGGTATTACAGCACAAACTTTATAAATTAAAAATTACTAGACGAATATCCATACAAAGCGACGGTGTACAGCGACAAATAATAATACTTGCAAAATCGTGATTCTGGTTCGACCTTTTATGCAAAGCATGTCTTTTTTGAATTACAAAGCGTGTTTTTCAAAATTAATACAGTAAGTGTTATTGAAAAGTTGTCAAGTTTAAAATTGATCAAGAAAATACATAATTTAAGTTGCCTAGTTTTTGCAAAATTGTTAAGTATAAAGGTACTTAGGGGTAATTTAGGTAAACTACATTAATTTAATTTTTCAAGTTTCAAAATTCAAGAAAACACATACAGCCTTTATAAGTAGTAGAAATGAGACTACTTAAATTTAATAATTAATTGATATTAATTTATTTATAAATTGAAAAATCAAAACTTGCAAAAGAGTATTATTTGTGAAGTATATTAATTAATCGAGTACTGATTTATCATGGTCAATAAACTTAGAGTTAATTACATAAATCGTCCATGTGGCTTACATACAGTTGCACCTTTCGTCCCTAACTCTCATAATTACACTGGTCATCCATGTGGTTGTCCATTTTGCATTAATTGGTCCTTTGACTAAGGGTGTAAACGAGCCGAGTACTGCGAAGCTCAAACTCGACTCGATTACTAAAACTCGAGCTCGGTCAAGCTTGAGATTTCAAGCTCGAGCTCGGCTCGTCATCTTAAACTTGAGCTCGATTATTTTCACATCGAAAGCTCGAACTCAATGAAAAATCAGCATATCATGCTCGACTTGACTCGATTGTATGACAATTATGTAACTAAATGTATATAAAAGGGTAAAAGTGTAATATCACTGAAGCTCGATAAGGGCTCGCGAGCCGAGTATTTTCAAGCTTGAGAACTCGACTCGAATTTTTACTCGAGTAACTTGAGCTCGAGCTCGACTCGTTTGTATCAAGTCAAATTCGAGTAGTTTACGAGTCGATCTCGAATAGCTCACGAGTTGTCTCGTTTCATTTACACCCCTAACTTTGACCAAACGGCAGTTTGTTTTGCTCGTTAACTCTAAGGGTAATATAGTCCTTTCAACCCCAAGCTATGCCACAGTTAACTCGAGTTAATTTCCACCTCAAACCCACCTTTTCCCTCCAAAAACACCAGTACATTCATATACCCAAATCACAGTTTAATACCCAAATTCTCAATGGTGAGTCACGAAGAACCCTAAATACATTTTCTTTCTACAAACCCCCACAACTAAAACCGGATGACATTTTGCGATTGTGGGAATGATGAAGTCATTCAAACCCCTCATGGACAAACACTAATCTTGGTCGTAGGTTCATTATCAACAAATCTGTCATCATCATTTGGATCATAATCCAAATCCTCTTAATCTTCTGCCTCACTACTACTTACATCATTTGCTTATGTATCACTTTCATTCTCTTTTTTTGTCTCATTCTCCCTATCAGCCTCCACTTTTATAAAATTAGCTCCAACTTCTGTCTCATTTACCCTATCAGCACCAACAACAACTCTATCACCATCACCATCACCATCAGCAACAACCCTATCACCATCAACAACAATGACTTTTCTTTCCTTCCAATTGTTTACATACTCACCAAGTATATCATCAAGATCATCAAAAGGATTAGTCTCTTCTTCTAATTCTACAGTTGGTTCTTTACCCTTCTTTGAAGACTCGCCTAGAACTGGATCACAAAAAGCCCCTCTTCACCCCAGTCAAATGCAACCACCATAAAAATCCACAAAACAACATTGTTATTCTCATACCATATTACTTCATGGTTTAACTACTCTGCCCTTCACTTTATTGTTTAATGATCATGTTACTTATGTGGTTTTGATTGTTTATAGTTCATTTTGACCGTGTGGTCACATTTACCCATAACTTATGATTAGTGCTTATGTAGCACATATAGTATCTGAATTTATAACTTGATGCTTTTGCACCCTATAGACCTAAAGTGGTGATAAAATGTGTTTGTTATGCACATATAGACCCAACAGGTGGTGAAATGTGCTTGTTATGATCCTATAGACCCAAAGTGGTTAAATGTGCTCGATATGCACCTATAGACCCAAAGTGGTGAAATGTGCTTGCTATGCACCTATAGTATGCGATATATAGCAACGATATAGTTTATGACATGTTTGTAATCTTATGCTTCCGTTTACTCACTAAGCATTTAGCTTACATTTCTTTTTATATCATGTTTATAGATGAGCCAAGTAGTGATCAAAATGTTAAGGGAAAAGGGATTATGGAATAGCTTTCGGTGATGCTCGAGTTGTCAACGAGCATTCGTATCCTCCTCTTGATACAACTAGATTCGGCCCAACTTTCTTTTAAAGTTGTTTCAATATTTTTTTGTAAATGATCAAAGTATAGTATAGAAATTGTTAAGTATTGGGAGTTTGGAACAAGGTGTCGTTGAACCATTTTTTCTTGTAATGAGTTAAATGGGTCGTATTTGAAACTTTGTTGTAATACTATTTCCATATTTAATATGATCTTAAACATGTTCAGGTTCAATTTAATCTTTTTCAGAAATGATTTAAGTGCAGTTTTGGAAAATGCAGGAAACGAATCACACATGCATACGGTGTATGGGTGATTCTTTGTAAAAAAAATTATATAAAAAAATTAGCCGTTTCAATTTGAGATTGATATTGATGAGTCTCTAAATACTCATCATTTTTATACCATTTAAACTGCAAAATCATCTCGAAACACTCGTAAACACATCAAATGATCAAAATATCACAAATCGTTGTTTTATGTGTTTTAAATACAAAAATATCAAAATCGATGAAAACATATCAAATTTGCAAAATTGCGCTTTAGTCCCCAAGTTTCTAAAATTGTCAAAAATAGTCCCCGAGCACATAATTTCAAAAGAAAAGTCACCAAAGGTCCTTTTAAAATCATAAGTTGTCAAATTTAGTCCTTTGTTGAAAAATATCAAAAGTTTGAGAAAATTACAAAAATGGTCCTCCAAGTTTGAAAATTGGCGAAATGGCCCCTAAAATTGGAAATGGCAACTTTGGTCCTTGCATTATTAAACTTTGTCATTTTTAGTCCTTTGAGCATCTTTGCAAATTGGCAAAGAATGGTCCTTGTATTTTTAAAATTGCAAAATAGGTCCTGCAGATATTACCCTTTACACCTTTGCTTTGTCACAATCCTTTTGGCCTGCCTATCCCAATTGGACCCCTGTCAAAGTGAATTGTGAACCCCCCCTTGGCTTATTAATACTGCTCTGGTCAACCAATCCAGTCAAACCACCCTTGGCGCCCAAAAGTCTTCTTCTCACCTGCTTCTGCCTGAAAATCCTCACCTCCCATCCCCCCTCCTCAACATATTATCACCCTTGTCTCCTCCACCTCACCTAAACTACAAAAACCATTAAATGCCTCCCCTCTTGGCACTCAACCATAGCCAACTGTCAAAAATCCTATTCCCGCCAAATTTGACAAAAGTGCTAAAATCCACAAAAGTGACCCAATTGACCTGGAATCAAGTGGGGTTATCTCAGAAGGCCACGTGGAGCTGTTTGGGTATAAAAGAAAGAAGAAAGGAGAGAAGAAGAGGAGTAGTTAGTAGTTAAAAAATTTTCTTAATGTCGTTTTCTTTATAAATGTCTTAGTTAAATACAAAATGTTGTAATTTTAAGTTTTATGTATTACATTTAAGTCATAACAGCCTTGTAATGTGTTTTTGGTTATCAATCTAAGATTTCATATAAGTTTCAAAACTTCATGTTTACTGTTGCACCTTTCAATTTCGAATTCTCATGTACAAGCTTCTAGTATTATATTTTTGAGCTTAAACAAGTTAATTAAAGCTTTATAGCTTTCTATAAGCTCACAAGTCGCTTTTAATCAAATATGGTATATGGTCAATGAAAGTCAACTGGTGATTATTCTTGGTTTGGTAATGAACAATGGGTGATGCGTGTTTATTTGGATTAGATTCGATTAGGTAAAGTAGGTTTGGATTTGGTTTTGTTTGCAACATATTTGGACCAAGTGAGTATCTGCTTTTTTTTTAAGTTTCAAGTCATATAGCAGTTTTTTCTTTTCTGTGTATCTGTGGCAATCCTTAGTTTACACTTGTTTATAAAGTTGTATTTAGGTCTATGTAACTCATTTTAATCAGTTAAACCATTTGGATCAGTACTTAGCTTAGATTTGATTTCAATTCATGTTTTAAAGGGGTGTTTGGATTTGACTGCATAGCTATCCTAAGGTTTTATTCAGTGATGATTGTCTGTTGGTTCATGCTTGTTAGGTTTCTACTAACTCATTTAAGTCAATACTTTGGTGCCTTACACCTCAAAAGTCAAAATTCATGCCCTTGATCTTTAACAGGCCACTGTTGGAGTTGTAGCAAGTAAAAATCTTGTTTTTGTGTTTAGAATTTCATATCCTAGCTTTTGTCAACTTCATTTCATCCATTAACATCTAGTTCGGTCCAAAATCAAGATCAAAACTCATAATAGTCAACCTTTAGTTTTGTTCAAAAGTCAATTCATAAGTCTGTTTTGGGCTCGAACTGATGGATTTTTCATGAACTCAAATCTGAGTGAAATTCAGTGATTCTTGTTGTTTTTAAAAGTCCTCCTGGTCTAGTTGCTTATCTCTAATTTTTTACATTTTTGTGAAATTTCTTTAAGCTTCAAAAAGGTCTGTCAAAATCATGCCAAGTGTCCTGTGCAGGGCACTTAACCTGCACAGGTGTTATGCAGAAATTGCAGAGCCTGCACAGGTTCCATCATAGCTTCCCTAGGTCTATAAATTGGTTTACAGGTACTTAGCCAGGTCCTTTTCATGTCCCAAGTATTGGTTTTCCATTTCAGCTTATTTAGTAGCTTTTGCATAAGCTTAAAGTAGGCCCCCTTGTAACTGATTTGTGCTTATAATCTCATAACATCAAATCATTGCAACTGGCTTATCAGAGGTTATAACCTGTTGATTGTTGTTGCATTTGGTCCTTTTTAGCTTATT
The DNA here is from genome assembly GCA_022545495.1 of Chrysanthemum lavandulifolium. Lineage (NCBI taxonomy): Eukaryota > Viridiplantae > Streptophyta > Magnoliopsida > Asterales > Asteraceae > Chrysanthemum > Chrysanthemum lavandulifolium. The sequence goes on along the minus strand of CM040242.1, from coordinate 97,823,043 downwards.
GTAGCTTCCATTTCAGTTTGGTAGCTTTTGGACTTCATTTGCTTATTGGAAGTGCTTATTTTTAAGCTCATTCCTCATCAGTTGCATATCCTTCCACACAAGCCCTTGTTTTTCCATTTTTCCCAGCTTCCTTGTATTATTTTAGAGTTTTCTTGAAATTTTCAGATTTTTCTAAGTTAATTTGCTATTTTTCCTATTTTAAATTAGTTTTTAAGCCTTTTTAAATAGCTTTTAATACAAAAAATTAAGAAAAGGCTCTAAAAAATAATTTTCATTTTTCTTAAGTTTAGATAAATGTAAAAGCTTAAAAGTATTTTTCCTATTTTCTCCTTTTATTTGGTATTTTTAATAATTTAAATTAGTTTTAAATAGTTTTAATTAATAATAAATATATAAAAGTCTAAAAATATATTTTCTGTTTTAAAATTAGTTTTATCATATTTTAGATTTTCTAAGTCTTAACTTTATCTTTCTAGTCTTATTTCATATTTTCTTTTATTTTAGAGTATTATTAAATAGTTAAAAATAGTTTTTAATTAATAATAATTAGATAAATAGTTTTAAAAATAAATTTTCTTTTCTAATAATTTTCTTATATAATTAGGATTGTAAAAATGTATTTTTCATATTTTTAGGACTTATATTGTGTAAGTCTCACCTTTTATTTTGTACGTTAACGTAGTTTTTAATTTAAACGTAAGTTTTAGGTTTTAAACGTTCATCACTTTAAATATAGTGAGAGCGTTTATTTAATATCTTTTAACTTTTTAATTTTCTTAATTTGTATTTAAGTCGCTTTTATTTATAATCTTTTTCAGTAGTGTAATTATCATATCCAAATCTTTTCTGATCGCTATCATTAGTGATCATTCTACCGTCTGAATCAGTGTTAACACACCATTGAGTCTCCGTGGGACATAACGACCCGGGAATCCCCTATATTCTCTGGACTTCATTGCATTTGTGTCTGAGCAGTTTTAAGTCTGTTTAGACTTGACTGTTTAGCGCAATCAAAATTTTGTGATATCAACATGGTTTTGGTTTAAAAAAAACTGGGATTAATAAACTTGTTAAAATCAAACAATATATGGCAATAAAGGGTGATATATGAACGATATGCCGCGAATGCTTCGATATACACAAACCCTAAATCTTTTCCCTTTTCATGACAGCTAATAAAGTAATCATTTGACTGTACATGGAAGTCAATATTGTTTTACCCAATTGTTTCTGGATACAGAGGATTAACTAAAGTCTATACATTAAGAAAACTATAGGTAAAACAAGATGAATGTATGCACACAATAGTAAGATTTTCCTTAATGTTTATGTATTATATCACTCAGTAAAGTATATAAACCTAAGCTATGAATCAAACTTATCAGTCAATCAGTCATAGAACACCAAGTATCCTAGAACACTAAGTTACGAATAAGATCATTTAACATGAACGAATAAGCATATATTTTTCTTGCTTTATGAGGATCCGTAACTATCATGATCATGTTACTCGTAACTATGTAACTGATTTTGACTATCACTTATGCTAGTCTTTCCTAACATAAAACTTGGCTAGCATGCCGAATTATCTATGTCACATGAACACTTGCAAAATATAGAACCGAGAATAGCTATATAACATCTTACAACCCATAATAGGATAAATGCACACTCTCATACTCAATCACATAGGCGTATTCCAGATACCATTTACCCATTACTTGCCCCCTTCTCACTCACCTATTAACATGTTTACAAAATCACTTTAAGTAATAGCTAGCCTTGAGCACCTAAACACATAAACGTAAATATTCGCATATTACACATAGAAAGCTATATACTTGATATCATATAACTATCATAAACTTATAAACTTTATGATGTGCCCGGTAGGTGCAAGTTTTAAATTTATAAAAGGTGAATTACCAATATTACTAATAACACATACGAGCAAGTATACTCGTCTGCTATAGCAAGATTACGAAGGTAAGTCGGGATCGCTCTCATAGGATTTGAGTGAATCGAGCACAAGTTTGAATTAACGAGTCTATCAAAACATATAATAAAGCAAATAGATATAATGAAATTCAGATGATTAAAAACTACACTTGCTTAAACTAGTATCATATCAAAGATAAATGTGATTGTATTAACTACTTAACATGTTGGTTGTGATAATTAGTTGAAAACTAATCTATTGTTCTTACAAGTTAAACCTTCACAAGATTTTAGTTCATAAAACAAGCTTTAAGTTTAACCAATCAATTCAAGATCAATTCAAGTTTCATAAGTCTACTTTCATAAACTTAAACACAAAACATCCACTTGTTCATCAAATTGCTTAAGAAATGGTCAATACAAAAGGTACCGATCATAGACAAAAGGCTACAATTAATTTTCAACAACTAATCTTACGACCATTTAGATGTTTCCAACCAATCCAATTTGATAATCAAAAGCGTTTCTATTACAACTACACCTTAGTTCCTTTGTATAATCAAGAATAATGGGTAAAACAATCATCCATAGACAAAATGATTATGACTAGTTGAATAATACGAAGTTCTTCGACCCCAACGATAGTTACCAATTAGCCAAACTTGATTACCAAATGTCACTATGAAACTTTAGTACAATTGGATCTTAGAATCAACTTGAAATTGAATTAAAACATGTTAACACAATCACTAACTAATCATATAATAATCAACATCATTTAAGCAAGTGTATAAAGAAACTAGCCACTCATAGCAAACATGAACATAAACTCATAACTTTGATCATTAGAAACATGATTAAAAGTCTTACAATGCTTGGAATAAGATTACAAATGATGAAGTAATGATTCCCAAAGGATCGTGGTGGACTTCTTAGTGTTTTGGCTTCCAAGGTGGAACTTCGAACTCCAAACTTCTCCGGATTTCTAAGGACGAATTTCAGGAGGTTAAGGCTTGGTTTGATGAGTAGAGAGCTTTGTAATTGAAGTGTGTCTAATATGCTCACAATTAACCTCTATTTATACTAATTCCAAGGCCTAGGGTGTTAAATGCTAAACTTGGCCTCCAAGGAGTAAGGAAGGGACTAGAATACACCAAGAGAAGGACCTAGAATCGTTTGGATGCAAAGGGGAAGCTTAATGATGAAGATTTGACAACTGCAGCTTCTCCAACCGGATCGGTCATACGACCAACCGATCCGTTAGTCTTCAATAATAACATACCGACCGATCCGGTTGCGGGTTGCGCACCGATCGGTCGGTCATGGCAAAACATGTATTCGACCAAATGCCAACCGATCCCTGAAGGTGTAACCGATCCGTTGGATCTTCGAGACATGAAACTTGATTTTCTCTCTTCACTCGACTTGTAGAACTTGGTTCTTCAATCACTAAGGTCTTCAAAGGTACTTGGATTTAGCTTTACCGAGACGGAATCTTTGATTAATCGCATATTTCCACATTTTCCTCCATTTCCTCGCACTTGGTTATAAATACTAGACAAACATCTCTAGATACGATTAATGCTAAAATCACACAAATATAACCAAATAATGATATAAAAGTACACACAATGCTACTAAAACATGCACAACTGAGTGTTATCAAATTCCCCACACTTAAACTTTGCTTGCCCTCAACCAAATCTAGGACAAACATCCACCTGACAAGATCGTGATTATGAAAATGTGATGCAAATCAACCAAGTATAAATACGAGAGAAGATTCATCAATTATGCTTATAAAGGTGAAACATCAAGATGTTTGACAATATCCAACGATTTTCTTGCATGATAAACATTTCAAAACACCTCACGAAAAATAATGGAACATAATTCACTCAATCACTCATTTTTAGTGGAGTAACAAGATAAATCACACTCATTGCTCAGTCATGATTAGATTATTACCATAAGCTTGTACAAGAAACAAAACTCCACCGACGTGGCGTGAGCACCAAGTAAAAAAATCTAAAGAGGACTTTTATTCGGGTTATAATGATAGGCTAAGGGTTAAGGGTATGGATAAGGCATGGGAATGTTTAATGAAATTAGTGTAAAATAAAATGAAATCAAGTCTAATACCCATGTTGCTAGCTACCAAACATTCCACGAACCGTATAAATGATTATAGCTTTGCTTTCTCCTTTTAACTTTCCACGCCTTTTTGCTTTGCCATGTCGATTATTCTACGATCATAGCTCATTGGCTATTATTTCCATACTTTCAACACACATTTTTTTTTTTTTTTTTTTTTTTTAACTCATAACGCATGGCTCAATCAATCACACGGGATGTGGTACTCATAATCATTTGAACAATCTTCACTTTCCGTGTAACTAGCAACCAACCGTTAGACATTGATAAGGGTAGGCTAAGGTTTAAAGTGTAAAATCTTTTGTATTTTTCCGGGTGAAGCAAAATGAAAGGGATGGCTCGGAAGGTGTAACTAGGGTATCTAGTGCTAAAATGAGCACTACAAATGGGTCCATGTGGGTAGTTAACTAACCAATGAAGTTAGCTAATATATCATTAGATGTAAAATGGAAGGCCATTTGGGTTAAATCCTAAGGTGCCTCTTTATCACACGAATTCACTTATATCGCACTTAATGCAATCTCACCTGCGGTCTAGTAATGATTTACAAGCACAAGTTCTAGAATAAATAAAATCACCCAAGACACTCATAGCAAAAATCTAAGCATAAAAGATGTATGCTAATAAGAAATAGGCTCAAATCCTCACAATTTAGTGGAAAGGGTATAATATGTGCTAGCAAATGTTTATCGATCCCGAATGGATTGCAATAGTAATCGTAACACATCTCGAAATTTCAAATATTACCAATTTTACCAAAGGAATGATCCAGTTATTCTAATAGATAATCCTAAAAGTGTGAAAACAACTAGATCACAAGGCAAACAAAATTTTAAATTTAAGCGTGAAAACTCTAATTTTCCTATTCACCCCCACACTTAAGTTAGACATTGTCCTCAATGAAAAGCGAACTTCAAAGTATAGAAATAGGGAAAATAGAGATGAAACCAGATATGTTAACGAGTTTATCACTTAAAATTCTTTCTTCATTCCTGGCGCCCACTAGAGAAATCATCACCGCACACAATCTTATAAACAAACAAAGGTTTATTAAAGGTGGCACCCCCACACTTAAGTTTAACCAAAAGTTAAGACTTTGGGAGTGACCACGAAAATCAAATATGAAACACACGGGTTGCCTCCCGAGAAGCGCTTGTTTTATTATCGAGTCATCACCGACTCGATTCTTCCCGATTTATTCATTTGCAAGGGCAGCTTTGAACATTTTATAAAGTTCGGGATGTACATGAATTCTTCACCAAGATCTTCAATATCGTCCCGATGAATTCGAGCTTGGTTTCATGGGACGGTTTGTGGAATTCTTCCAGAAATGGTGCTACAAAGTGATAGTTTCAATTCATTCTCATGGTGTCTCCGTGACACCGCCATAAATGAAACTTCATTCGCTTGCTCCTTATCGTAGTATAACTTGATTCGTGTCCATTAACAATGAAACTTCCACCTTGTTTGTCATAGAGTTCGACATACCCGGATGGATATCCATGTTTAACGACATATGGTCCAAACCATTTTGGTTGTAACTTAGAGCTTTGAATTTGAATTTCATGTTAAAAGCGTAACTTTATCTCCGGCTTTGAATTCTTTTCAATTCGTAGCTTTTATCATGATAGGCTTTTGTTCGGCTTTATACAGCTTTGGAGTTTTCATAAGCTTGAGTCTTAATTCATCGAGTTCGTGCAATTGCGTAAATCTTTTCTCCCCGCCTATTTTGAGATCGGTGTTACATTGTCTCGAGCGCCCAATAAGCACCGTAAGTTATAACTTTTCACATACACATCAAACCATAACACAAGGTAGCGAATAGGATGGAATTCTAGAGAGAAAGTTAGAGGTTTAGGGAACTTAGTGAGAGAAAGTGAAAGATATTATAATAGCTCCAACTCTCTACCTTGGAAGGTAGAGTATTTATAGTCTTACATAACTCGCCACACTTTGGGTGTGGATCGGGCATACAGCTGGTAAAGACCCGTCTGTCCTCCACGGTGTTACTTAACTAAATTACTACTTAACTTAAAAGAACTACGACTACGAGCTTAACGATTACATATACTGAGGTGACCGACTCTTTAATACCGGAATTTCTAATTCCTAACAATCTCCCTAAGGAGGTCACCTCAATTTTACATCAAAATTACATTGAATACGATAGATATTACATTAACATTGATCTTGCATTCTTGATGTAGTCCTTTGCTCATAAGCTCGTAGTCATTGATTCTTCACATTGCATGTTTGGTTATTCCAGTGGAGGTCTTTACCGATCCACGTGATTATAAGTTTGAGCCATCTTTGGAGATCATCACTATCAAAAATCTCGAGACATCCATTGTGGTGTTGTGACTTTGGGACCGACATGCTCACATTCGGATCATGATATCTTCTCATCGAGTAGCGGAAGCATTTGTTGAATCACGATATTGGCAAAGCAGTAGCGTAAGCATGGAGTGAAAATATCGAGTCATTGATGCACTAATCATGATTTCTTTTGAGTTGAATGTGTTAAGTGAGCATGCGGCTATGGATTGACCGCTTCATTTTGATCACCGCAAACGTCGGGCGCACTCGCATACAACATTTAGCAACAAATCGCACGAAAGTGTCTTTGATCACTTTCGTTGAATCGAGGTACACGCCCACGGTTCCCCGCTGATCAAGACAAGTCTCGCTCGTGATCGTAGGATTCCTAAGAATCTCCTTGACAGGGTTTCGCAATGTTCTAGTTGTTCTCAAACCGAACATCTCAAAGAAGACAACACGGAGTGAGTGAACCAAATAATTTTAAGTCCATCGATCAAGAAAAGAGATTTGAAAACAATCGTATTGCTCAATAGAAATTGTTTTTGCAATACAACAAGGTTTTATTGAAAATCAATTATCAATCATAAAAATACCTTTTGGTTTGAAAAATTAGTACACATCGATGTGCTAAAGAAAAGAGTTTATAAGCACAAAGACCGGTTTTCAAAGGTATCCGTCAATCCCTAACTCGAACTGTGTTTGATTCAAGATATTGAATCGCCCCATTGTTTCTGCTCATTGTCACAAGGTTGATCTATAAAATAGATCTCACATGCCACCTACCGTGAGCTTGTTTGATGTTGGCTCGTAAGGCTTTCCATCTTCATTGTGAATATGTAAACATATCACTCGGATGTTCCGCAATACCACAAGGATAATGCGAGGACTCAGTTATAATCTCTTCCACATTGTGTGAAAGCAGAGTCTTCATTGAAAGTGTCCTAATGAGATTTATTGATGATCTCGTGGCTCTAGACTCAATTTGTGCATATTTGGATCCTATAACGGAGACTAGGAGAGGTCTCCTTTTTTTTTCAATATCAACCATCTCTAAGAGAAAGTCGATAGATAATGTCGGTTCCCGTGAGAATGAAACAAGTCCTTTTAAGAGGAACTTGAGTGGTTTGAAAGTTGAAGTGCGAAGCGCCACCGGGTCCATGACGCCTTGTCTTCAATACCGATGTTACCATCAAGAGCATATGAATTGAACCCGGTTTCGCCCTAAGGTTGAATAAATGGAGGGCTATTTGTTTTCACCCTTTTACATTCAATTCTTTTTAATTCTTCAACCCTTCATTGCTTACCGAGACTTCCTAGCTAGAACCTTGTTGGGTTTATTCCAAGACTAGCTCGCCTTAGACCGCACTCTTCCCATATCTCATTTTTCTCCTTTATCATCATACCTAAGGACTTCTACACTAACTAGTGGATTGTCCTCGGTAGATCCCTCCGATTCTCAGCGGATCATGGGAACACATACCTAACCTTATCATCCTTATATCACCGTACATGAAGTAAAGTTGGTCGGTCTATTTGGTATTGTTCATCCGCCAATGGATCCAATTGAAAACCATTTGAAAATCAATTCGGATACGTGTGATATATTATCAAAGCTTTTGTACCGAATTGTTTTTGATATTTTAGAACGAGAACTCCCTCAACATGTGCATCAAGTATTGAAAATGTTTTGCACACGGAGGCGTGAGAAAGAATTAACTTCTTTTGATTACCATTTTCTAAAGATATCAACATCACTTCCTCAACAAATCAAGTAGATATAGCGTTCCGGAAGGATGAGGTTTCCTTAAATTTGCTCCCCTCAATATGTGCCTCGAGGTTTGAAAAGAGTTTTGCACATACTAGAGGAACCCGCACATTGGGATAAATGATCATGTTTTAAATCGAGGTTTTAAGATAGATGCTCCCCTCAACATGTGCAAGTGAAAATTGAAATCGTTTGTCACATGTGAGAAGGACAAGATGTACATTCTTTTATAACCATTTACCGATTATCGTTTAAATCCAATTTAAATCACACATTCTCCCCGATCACAATTATCAAATCATTTGAGATTTGTGATCTCGTGATAGATTTAAATTGATTTTGAAAGCTTTTAAGGAGAATTGTGACTTGATCGTGAAAGTGTTTTAACCGATATGGATCGATTTTTAAGACTTTAAACTCCATTTATAAAACATGCATGTATATCTTTTGAAAACAATTTAATGCCGAATAACTTTTAATTTAATTGAAATCATTCTCCCCTCAATCAATGACGAGGTTGTTGATCGAGATAGAGATTTTGACAAATAAGTCCCGATGATTATCAAAATAGAGTTTGAGTTATTTTTCAAAGCATTTGGTTTTCAGCAGATAAATGTTTATAGAATCGAGCATGGAATTTGAAAACATGGTGAAACATGGCTCGTTCTTTCTTTTTAAAACCGGGTTATTGCTCGAAATGACAATAAACCATTTCTCTTTCTCCCAAAAGTTTTTTTTTTTTTTTTTTTTTTTTTTTTTTTTGTTTTGAATAACTATTTACAAGAGATAGATGAAGATAGACCTTTACTCCTCGCCTTCCTCCTCAAGACGTTTGAGAGTTTCTCGTTGAAGACTTTTCAAACCAAGGCGTGGAAGAATAAACTCAAAACGTTCTCTTGGAAGAGCTTTGGTGAAGATGTCCGCTAACCGATATTCGGACCTCACAAAATATAGTTCCACCACACCTTTTTCCAATTGTTCCTCGATGAAATGATGTCGAATGTCGATATGCTTTGCTCTTGAGTGTTGAACGTTGTTGCATGAGAGAGCAATAGCACTTTATTATCACAAGACAGAGGATTTTGTTGAATTCAAAGCCATAGTCGATAATGAGATCTCATCCATAGGATTTGAGCACAACAAGATGACATGGCTATGTATTCACCTCGTAGAGGAAATAGAAGTACTCATTTGCTTTTTTGAAGACCACTCACAAGCTTATCACCCAAAACCGAGCACCTCCGGACGTGCTTGACGTGTATCTTGACAACTCGCATGATCGGCATCCGCATAGGCCGTTAGTGACATACCGGTGTCCTTCGGTACCATAGTCCCATATTGATGGTTCCTTCGAGATACCGAAGACCCGCTTAAGCGCTTCAAGGTGCTTTTTGGTAGGCTTAGCACGGTATCTAGCACACATGCATACAGAGAATAAGATGTCGGTCTACTAGCGTGAGGTACATCGTGATCCAATCATACTCCTATATTTCGCTTGGTCAATCATGATCCCCGAGAGGTCCTCATCTAGTTTGGTTCGGTCAATCATGGGGTGTCAGTGGTCACTTGAATCAAATCCAAATTTCTTTAAAATCTCATTGCATATTTAGATTGATTAATGAAAATGCCTCCGGACTTTGTGAAATTTGTAATCCTAAGAAAATGACATTTGTCCCATCATTGACATTTGAAACTTTGAACTCATTTCATTTGAAAACGATCACATTCCATTGGGTCATCGAGGCAAAATAATATCATCAACATAAATTTGAACATGAATCAAATGTTTGCTCGACTTCTGGTGAACAATGTAGGATCAATCGCTCCTTTGATGAATCCGGTTGATAGAAGAAACTTAGACGATGTATCATACCATGCCCTTGGAGCTTGCTTTAAACCGTAAAGAGCCTTCTTCAAACGGTAAACGTGAGTAGGATGCTCTTGATTCACAAATCCTTCAGTTGGTGGACGAGACGACTTCTTTAAGATCTCCGCTTAGAAATGCCGTCTTTACATCCATCCGATAAACCACCATGTTCTTGCTAGCAAGATTAGCCGAAAGATTCGATGGCCTCGATTCGAGCAACCGGAGCGTAAGATTCTTCAAAGTCTATACCTCCTCTTGACGATATCCTTTAGCAACTAATCGAGCCTTGTTCTTCAACACATCACCATGCTCATCAAGTTTTACTTTGAAGATCCATTTAGAGCTATAATCATAGCACGCCTCGGAGCGGTACTAACTCCCATACATCAAGTCGATCAAACTCATGAATTTCATCTTGCATAGCATTGAACCAGCTATCTTCATTCATAGCGCTTTAACATCTTTTGGTTCGATCTTAGATAATACGGAGTTGAAGAAGCACCATAAGGCATCGGTTGCGAGTTGCTTCCGGGTTGATCTGAGACGGAGGGATTACCAATGATGTTGTCTAATGGATGATCGTGAGTCCATTTTCCGAGGTGTTCATGTGGCATTTGTTGAGGAACCGAGGTAGGCGAGTCGATGTCTCCAAGAAGATGGTTCTCACGATGATTCGTGAGTAGCAAATATGTTTTCAAATGGAGCATCTTCGTGAGTTGCAAAGGGATTAACTTCATCATTGATGCGGAAACATTTCCATGATGTACATTTGAAGAATGATGATTTGTTGATGAGATCAAGGATCGGCAGCAGTGCTTCTTGACTTCACCGATATTGAAACCGATGGATTGACTTCATTCATCGGAATCGAGCATCCTCTGTTGTAGGGATCAGACCTCATTAGTAGTAGACTCATACGTTCATCAAACATTGGATCAAACAATTTCTTTACATCATCTTGATGGAGGTACATATGGCGCTTCATGTGGGAGTTTGGAACAAGGGATGAACCAATAGGACTGCTTTTGAAGCGGGTCCTGAGTCGAGTGTCCAGAGCCATTTGACCGTCACTCATCAAACGAACGTGAATTGTTTCCATGATATTTCGGGTTCTTTTGTTGTAGATTCGGTATCCCTTCTTGTTTGGTGCATATCCTACAAATACTCCAATGTCGACTTTAGCTCTAAGTTTACCCAAGTCTTGACCTTCATTAGTTGGATAGCACAATGCACCAAACACACGAAGGAAAGATAAATTAGGTTTCTGTTGTGGACAAGTTCGTATGGAGTTTTTCCATGAATGGTGTGAATCAGGAACGATTTTGTGTGTAGCATGCAGTGGCAATTGCTTCACCCCGAGAAACATTGGAACCTTTGAGTAGATCAAGATTGTTCTAGCAGCTTCAACAAGAGTACGATTTCGTCTTTCAACTACACCGCTCATTGAGGGGTTCGTGGAACACTTCTTTGATGGTCGATTCCAACGCTTTCATAGAATTCACTAAGTTGTTTGTTGACAAACCCGCCCATTGTCTGCTCGATGATTCGACAGCTTTGTTTAGTCTAACTCGCATTTGTTTGATGAGTTTGATGATGATATCGTGAGTTTCATCCTTTGTCCTTAAGAACTTGACCCTGTGAATCTAGAATAATCATCAACCACAACTAACACATATTTCTTTCCAAAGATATTCTCGCACCCTCATTGGTCCACATAAATCCATATGAATCATATGAAGAACTTCGTGATGAGTTAGTAGGTTTGGGTTTATGGGCATACTTCTTGCTTTTTCCCAATTGACATGTCGAACAAAGATGATCCTTTTCATACTTTAGTCTAGGTAGACCTACAACTAAGTCCTTTCTGGAGAGATCGTTGATGGTGCCGAAGTTCAAGTGATTGAGACGACGATGCCATAACCATGACTTTGTTTTAGAAGCCTTTGATAACAAGCAGATTGGTGAAGCTCTCATCATGTCATCGATAGAGATAGTGTAAAGGTTTGAGCCACGAGTTCCTTTCAGCAGTTCCTTTCCATTAAGATCTCTAACAAAGCAGGTATGTTTTCTGAAGGCTACTTCTAGATCAGAATCACAGAATTGACCAACAGAGAACAGATTATGACCTAAACCTTCCACATAATACACTCTGGAGATGACACTATCACCAACAACATAATCTCCATAACCCATAATAGCACCGAAATGATCATTACCAAATCTACGATCCCGATGAATTTGCTCACGAAGTTCATGAGCGTGACCGGTCTCCAAATATATGCTTGGAACAAACTGAGTCCGGTACCACGAATCGATTTGAACGATCCGCAGTTGAACACGCATAAGAATGGATAGCGGATATTTGGGATCCCCATGCAAGAATGGGTTCCATTTGGTTAGTAGCAACAATTTGGACCACCCACATCGTAACTAGAAGCATTCATATCGCATGGTGAATTAATGGAATCATTGTGAATAGATGCAATACTAGTGTCTCAGATAGCCCTATTTACTGTGTGACCACTTCTTGCGGAATAGTTCTACCAAGAGGCATCCATTTTCTAGTGGGCATTATCTCGATTAGTCTTATGACCAACGTGTATCCAATAAAAGCCTATTCTCACGAATGTTCTTCCTGTGGGTTTCCATTGTTTTCTAACTCTCTTCGCTTTTGCCTTTTAGCCTTTTTAGCATGAATTTTAGCATTAACAACATTAATCGGACAATTAACATTATTAGGCAAAACATTAACATCACATTCATGATTAGAAAGCAATTCAAGCAATCATCGAAGACAAGGTTTGCAAGTAGCATCGAATTCAATTAATTACTGAGACGCCTATGGCTAATACTAGAATCAACACGATTCGTTTTATTCGATTCAAACTTAAGGTTCCTAGATTGTTCTTCACACTCTTCCAAAGGCACATTCTTAGCTTGAGAGGTCCTATCATTCCTTGTATTGTCTTGAGACTTTGACCGCTCCCTTTAATGTCACCGACACTCTGTAGAGGGAATGGGAACATTAGTTTGTTTTACTACTCTTTGCACCACTGCTTAGATGTGCTGGGATCCGAGCTACATCTTGAGTGCACTCGTGTTCACTTTCTTAACATTAGAGGTACCGAGATTAGTACCCTAGAGGCACATTTGAGTTCACTTTCCTAGTATTGACGGATCTAAAATCAACTACTCACCGTGCACTACTCCTCACATTCAAACTATTGGGAATCGAGTGCATGTCATGTTTGGCCTTAGGCATTGAGCATGGAATCAAGGGTTAACTCTCTCACCTAATGTCTTTGGGCATATAGTGATCAAACATTCTAAGATTTCTTGAGATCGTTTGGCATATAAGCATGCATGTCCAATTGCATTATCATGAGGTTTCTAGCTTATCCTCTTCAACAATCTCACGCAGCATTCTAAGCAATCCTTAAGGGATGAGAAATATGTTTGAATGGCAAGTTTGTTGTTCCTTAGGTGAGGGGACATATGTCACGGATAAAGTAGATTTATTACCGAGTGAACCTTAGATACAACATTCTCCGCATTGATCATTGGCATTTTCCCTTTTACCGACTCTTCGATTCTCAATTTCCTTTTGCAATGAAGTTATTTGTTCGTTGTGTTTGTTACGAGTGACTTTAATTGATTCGAACAACTCATTGAAATGACGTTTAACCTTTTCATTCTCTTCTAGAAACTTTCGCTTTCCTTTTGTAAAGCATTTACTAGGTTTTGAAGATGAAACGCTTGAGAATTTCGAGAATCTAGAAGGAGGCATTTGGGAACCCGTCATATTGTTCGCTTGACCCTTTAATTGAGAGATTTGGACTTTCAACTTTCGATCGTGTTACATCGAGCATGAATCGTTCATCTCGTTTGTTTATTTGAAAATCGCATCAAACTCGAACATCCGAAGATGTCTTGAAATTTGAAGTTTTGACATTTTCTTTGAGATGTTGATATTTTAGTTGTAGATTAAAATACTCAACTTCTAGTTTAGAAAAATGTTTAACCAAATTGTCATGATCATCCAGTTCAATTTTCTCATTAAGTTTAGAATTAGTTTTTCAAGCTCAATGACACGATCATGGGAGACTTTCAGGGCACAGATAGTTCATGAAATTTGGAAGCATTAATAGAGCAATTTGAAGCGTTGAAAAGACATCTTGAGCAACACATTCAAGAATAAGATTCTCATTCAATGTATGCAAGTTCTTCCTCTCGATCTCATTATATTTTAATGCACGCTCATAATCACTAATTTCAACTATTATTGCATCAAATTCCTTTTCCATTCCCTTAATGTCGGTTTCTATCCCTTTTAAGACTCTCAAAGTGTTCCTTTAAAAGTTTAAAGAAGGGCATGACCTCGTTAAATAACATTCTTTCATTTGTTCAAAACCCTTTCTCCTTCAAGAATGCCAGCTGGGTGTGATCCTTTTCTTGCAAGTTTTCTCAAAATCAACAAATAGTTGAAAAATAACGTATTGGCTAATTAAGATATTGCTTTTAGTGGCAATTGTTCTAGGAACAAGATGCATTGGTGTGTTGGGAGGATACATGTAGCTTTAGGCATTTTCCAAAGGGAGGATTTGTTTCTACAATATTTTCGCTTTTCGCTTATCTAAATCCATTTTCCGTAAGACTTGTTCGGGAGTCAACAAAGTCCGAGGCTTAAACTTGTTTAATGCAATCCAGCTTTTCCTTCTTATAATCATGAGGAGTGATATTTATGTTCTTCTCTTTGCATTTGGGGTCATCTAGTTTTTGTTCATCCTTTCCTAGTGACTTCATCCGATTTCTTATCTTCCTCTGCACTCAACGCAACTAGGTTTTCGCCTAGGCTTAAGAATTTCATTACCATCATAAATCACCTTATGAGCATTTCTAGCCTTTTGATTACCTCTCGATTTGGTTCCTCAACAAGGGGAATGCTATGCTTATCGCTTAAGACTCGATGTTTGGTGACCATGAGCAATCGAATGGTGTTTCCTTGTATGTACAACTTGTTTTCAAGTTTGTTTTTCAAAGTTTTGATTAGAAAAATCTCTCAAGAGCTTTGATTCTTTTGCATTAAATTCTTGCTTAAGCATTTTCACGTTTTCTTGAAGTTCTTGTTTTTGCTTAATGTTTTAGAAAGTTTTTCTTGCAAAGAATTTAATTCTTGTTTCAATACTTCTTCTAAAATTACTTTTTCTAATTATTTGTACGTACTTGGTCATCCATTTCCCGCTCACGAGTGGTCAACTCAAATTTTGCACGTTGTTCATAAATGGCAACACGTTCCTTATAGGCATTTAGTTCGAGAGATAATGGAATCATCGAGCACATGCGTGAATTCATCAAAAACATAGTCATTGTTGACCGCAGAAGATGCATCACTAGGTACAACTTCACTTTCACTTTGTTTCTCGTATTGATCATATGGGACAATATTGATATTACCCGTATTTTCAATATTTGATTCAAAAGTTTCGGTTGGTTGTACTTTGTCATGCATCGCTGCACATCGGCATCATCATATAGCTTTAATACCTCGAGATGAGTTTGTCCTTTGATGGGCCACCTTGTGGTGAAGAAGTGACCTTGGGAGACACCATGGGAGAGATGCTAGCCATAAATATTGTGTGTGCGATGGGTCCATCATCCACATCGTAGTCGTAAGCATCGCATCACCGACTTGAAAGGCATTTTGATGATTGTGACCTATCTCCGAATGGCCGCTCATCTACATCGCATCATAGGTCTTGGCATTGCCTTCAAGAAGAAAGCAGTTCCTCTTCATTCAAAGTAGCACCATTGTCCCGAGCTTGAGCCAACAACATCTTATCTCAAGTATTCGCATTTTGTGGACGCTTTGGAGATGTGCGCCTTGCAAAGTGTCCTCACCACCACGCTTAAAGCATTTGATTGGCTTAGCTTGACCTTGGTTACCATTTCTTCCTCGATTCGGTTTCCAACATAACCTCTCCCACTCCACCTCTCCCCGATCATCTGTCTTTCCGAATCGGTTGCACCACGATCCTTCCATCTTTAATGGTGGCTTGATTATGTGGGTTAGATGCGTTCGTAGGTTGTTGTTGGTTTGTGGGAGAGAGTTCATGTTTTGACTAATGAGTAGAGCTAGTTGATTAACGATGTTATCCACGCGTGCATCAAGATCGCCTTGTTTGAACCGAGGATCGTGGATGAGTTTGTGATTACCATTACCCGAGGAATGACTTGTGATGCTTTGGTTGTGATTCCAATGTTTGAGTAGAAAGTCGTTGAGTCATTAGACTAACTTGTCTCACCCTCGTTGGTTTTGAACCGATTGAGAATCAACTTTTCAAACATAGCATGTCTTTCATTCTCAAGGAGGAAGGCATAGAGTTGCTCATAGTTTGTATGCTTCAATCCTTTAGTGAGTTTCACGGATGTGACAAACTTGTGCCATTCGGATTCATGTTGTTCACAAACTTTGAGTTCAACTGAATGTTAGGCATAGTCATCTTGATGTTCCTCATGTCATTCACTAACTTATGAAATCTCACATAGTACTCATAGACACTCTCATCGGTTTCATCTTGAAGTGCTCAAATTCATCATAGAGTTGGGATTCCCTGCCTTCCATAGTTAATTTCGAACCCGAGAGAAGCATCTTAACGTTATCCCAAACGACCTTTGCATCGGTGTTATGATTGATCGACTTGTAGATGTCTTTAGGAAGACCTTGAAGAACAATGTTTGAAGCCCCGATATCCGCATCGAATCTCTTTTCTCCTCATTATCAAGCTCATTGTACATCTTAGGTCCATCCATTCCGTAGACAGAGTACCATCTTCATTAGTATCAAGTATGTCTCTAGTCGTTTCAACTCGATATGGTCCTTCATCAATGGATTTGAGAATGTTGACACCATTTTCCTTTCCAAGGCAATACAATCGATTCGTTGAGCCCAAGAATCGTAGTCGATTCTGTCTGCATTGGTGGACGAGTATCGAGCCACCGCTTGAACATCCTCAACAACAAAGTGGAGATGACAAATGGGAACAGTGGGAATGTTGGTAGACATGTTAGCAGATTATACGGATTTTATAACTCTATGATTAAACCGGAAATAGATTCTTTCACGGATTTTACTAAATCAAGAGAAAACCGTAAACAATCACTCAAGTTGCTAGATGATAAAGTGCTAACTCGCTACCAAATAATGCACTAAGTCGCTAGAAATTAGTGCACTAAGTCGCTAACCCTTAACTCGCTACACGCCTAAGTCGCTAGAATCCCAAGTCGCCAACAGAAGAGCAAGTCGCTAAGTAGTAACTCACATGGACTAAGTCGCTAGCCAAATTTGTGCGATAATTGCTACACAAGTCGCTAGATATGCAAGTCGCTAAAGAGCAACTCGCATGGACTAATTCGCTACCAAGTCGCTAACCGTAGTGGAGATTCCACTACTTGTCCTTTAACTCGCTAGCACTAACTCGCTAACTTTTAACACCGTAAGTCGCTATGAAGAAATGTTATCCGTGAGCTAACTCGCTACCATGAAAACCATATAAACACCACTTTTCAATCCAAAACAACCCAACCAAGATGATTCAAGCTACCAAATGAAAACCTAAACACTTTTGATGATTCTAAACACAAAGTACCAACAAAATTCAAACTTTAACACAAGAAATCAACCAAATGATGCAAAACCACTAAACTTTTTCAAACTCAAAACCACCTAAAACCACTATAAATCCAAAGATGTGCAAGATATGATCTAACCATGGCTCTTGATACCAATTGTAAGTTATAACTTTTCACATACACATCAAACCATAACACAAGGTAGCGAATAGGATGGAATTCTAGAGAGAAAGTTAGAGGTTTAGGGAACTTAGTGAGAGAAAGTGAAAGATATTATAATAGCTCCAACTCTACCTTGGAAGGTAGAGTATTTATAGTCTTACATAACTCGCCACACTTTGGGTGTGGATCGTGCATACAGGTGGGTAAAGACCGTCTGTCCTCCACGGTGTTACTTAACTAAATTACTACTTAACTTAAAAGAACTACGACTACGAGCTTTAACGATTACATATACTTGAGGTGACCGACTCTTTAATACCGGAATTTCTAATTCCTAACAAGCACGATGTTCAACTTGAACGGCAAATGACAAGTCTTCCCATACAGAGTCATGACGGAGTTGTACCAATTGGTGTTTTATAAGTCAGTCGAAATGCCCACGAGCATCATCAAGTTTCCTTGCCCATAAAGACGGATTGTCTTTACGGCTTTTTCCAAAGATTCTTTTGAGAGCTCGCTGGTATTTTCGACTTGTCCACTAGTTTGTGGATGATAAGCGATGCAGAAATCGATGATGAACTCCATATCTTTTCATGGTTTTTCCATTTGTTGATTGCGAAATGAGTTCCACGATCGCTATGAGTGCTTTGGGAATTCCATAACGAGCTAAAAGCTTTTGAGAAAATTAACGACGACACGAGCATCGTTTGTCGGTAAAGCTTCACTTCGCCCATTTGGACACGTAATCTATAGCAACGAGAATGTATTCGAATTTGTGGGATTTAGGAAAGGTCCCATGAAATCTATTCCCAAATATCGAATATTTCACACACTTGAATGCTTGTTAATGGCATTTCATCCCTTCGAGAGATTGGTGGTTCTTTGACAAGCGCCACGATTTTGAACAAGTGTATGTGCTTCTTTGAATATTGTTGGCCAATAGAATCCAAAGATCAAAACTTTCTTAGGCTGTGGTAGAAGGACCATAATGTCCCCGGTTGGGCCATGGTGACATTCGTCAAGAATTTTACGAGTTTTGGAACCAAAATACATCTTCGGATCATCCCATCGGACACATTTTGAAAAGATATGGTTCTTCCCAAAATAGTATTTAAGTTCAAAAGAATTTGCTTCTTTGAGCATGAGTTAGTCCTTTTCTCGAGAATTCCTCCCATGAGGTAGTTTGCAAAGTCAAGAAACCAAGGATCGTCATTTCATCGATGGTCATGAGAGTTTCATCGGAAAATAATCATCGATTTCTTCTTCTTTAACTCCTCAAGATTAGGATTTTCGAGACGAGATAAGTGATCGCCACAAGATTCTCTCGCTCCTTTCTTGTCTTTGATTTCGATGTCAAATTCTTGGAGTAACAAAATCCATCGAATAAGGCGTGGTTTAGCGTCTTGCTTGGTGAATGATATTCGAGTCTTGAATGATCGGTAAAAATGACATTTTGAGAGCACAAGATATGATCGAATTTGTCAAAGGCAAAACGATGACTAGTAATTCCTTTTCGGTGACGGTATAATTTTGCCGGGCACTATTCGGTGTCTTCTTGGCAAAATATATAGCCGAAAGTGTTTCCTTCAGCGTTGTCCTAAGACGGCTCCAACAAAGAAAATCGCTTGCGTCGCATAAGTTCGAAAGGTAGTGACCAATTAGGTGAAACCATGATCGAGCACTAGTAAGTTGAGATTTCAATGATTCAAAGCTTTATGCAATCAAGATCGGGTTAAAGATAGATTCTTTCTCAAGAAGTTTTGTCATTGGACGAGATATTTTGGAAAATCTTTGATGAATCGGCGGTAAAACCAAAGATGTCCTAAAAACTTCTAACGGCTTTGACGTTGGTTGGTGGTGGAAGTTTTGAGATGACATCGACCTTTGCTTTGTCGACTTCCATTCCGGCACTAGAGATTTTGTGTACAAGCACAATTCCTTGTTACCATAAGTGGCATTTCTCCCGCTTGAGAACAAGATGTGCAACAGATCTTCGAGCATTTTATCGAGATTAGAAAGGCAAGCTCGAATGACTCTCCAAAGATCGAGAAATCATCCATGAAAACTTCCATGGAGGTTTCTAGCATGTCTTGGAAGATGGCGATCATACACCTTTGAAAAGTTGGGTGCATTACAAAGACCAAAGGCATACGCCGATAGGCGTAGGGTTCCAAAAGGACAAGTAAAGGTGGTCTTTTCTTGATCGTTAGGATCGATGGAATTTGAAAATATCCGAAAATCCGTCGAGAAACAAAAGAATTTATTTCCGCTAGTCTTTCAAGCATTTGATCCATGAATGGGAGTAGAAAATGATCCTTTTCGGTGGCTTTGTTTAACTTACGATAATCAATACAAACACGCCAACCGGTGCAGTTCTAGTTGGAACTAGCTCATTTCGCTCATTAGTTACAACCGTCATTCCTCCTTTCTTTGGAACACGATGAATGTGGCTTACCCAAGGACTATCCTCAATTGGGTAAATGATTCCGAGATCAAGAAGTTTAATGATTTCCTTTTAACAACTTCTTTCATGTTGGGATTGAGTCTACGTTGACGTTCTACCACGGGTTTAATCCCTTCTTCGAAATTGATTTTGTGTTTGCAAAAATTAGGACTAATTCTCGGATATCGGATGTTTTCCAAGCAAAAGCTTGTTTGTGATTTTTAGCACGGAAACTAAACTTTCTTTCTCATCATCCTCGAGTAATGAAGATATGATTCTTGGAAGAAGTGAGTTCTCCTCCGATAAGCATATTCCGGATGATTTGGGAGAGGTTTGAGTTCGAGATCCGTGGGTGGTTCTTCGATAGAGGACTTTATTCGCATTTTTCATTGAAAGTGATTTCCTCAAAATTTTCTTCCTCTTCCTCTATTTCTTCTTCTTCCGAGTTATCTTCTTCAAATTCTACTTTCATGAAATCATCAAACTCTTTGTCAAAATCTGTTTCATTGATTTTTCGTAGTAGTCATGAATGGATCGGATTCGTTAAGTAATGCATCTAATTCCTCATCGGTGACTTCATCAATAACATCGACGTTAAAACAAGTGTCATCACTAGAATGTGGGTAGCATTGCTTTATCGATAAGAAAAGTGATTCGATCTTCCCAACCCAAGGTTGAGTTCTTTTCCTTTAACTTTGATGATTGCGTCGGCGGTGTTTAGGAAAGGTCTTCCTAAAATGAGTGGGACTTTACTATCTTCTTCCATTTCCAAAATTACAAAGTCCACGGAAATATGAATTTACCGACTTGAACAAGCATATTCTCAACAATTCCGGGATATTGATAGGAATGATTTGCCAATCGAATGCTCATTTTTGTTGGTTTCAGTCGTTGTTGCACAACTTGGAATAGAGTGAATAAGGCATCAAATTGATACTTGCGCCAAGATCGCTAAAGCATCACATTTAACGTTATTCCGAAAGTACATGGAATAAGAAAGCTCCGGGATCTCCGAGCTTTGGTGGAATTTTGTTTTGAACTATGGTCGAGCATTCTTCGTTAAGAAAAGTTGCGATATTTGCTCAAGCTTGCTTTTGTTATTAAGAAGTTCTTTCAAGAATTTCCGTAATTGGGCATTCCGCTATAACATCAACGAGAGGAACATTGAGTCTAACCTCCTTGATTATTTCGATAAACTTCTTATAACGCTCTTCCATCTTCTCTTTCTTTAGGCGTTGAGGATAAGGAATTTTCGGTGTATACGCCTTGACTGGTGGAATGTCTTTCTTTTTGGTGGTTTGAGTTGTGTTTGGTTCTTCGTTTTCATCCTCACTATCAATGGTGACAGGAGTATTAGGATTAGGTGGTGGATCGTACGAGAGACCACTTCTTGTGAAAACATCATTGATATGTTCATTTCTTGTTTGAGGTGGACTGAGACGTCTTATCATTTGATGGTTTTGGATTGGATTGAGTGTTACTTGGCAATGAACCGGATGGTCAGAGGAATGTTGGTCGAAAGTTCGCTAAGTTTGTTTTCAAGATCTTGGATAGATGCTTGATGATTTTTCCGTCCTTGCTCAACTTTGGCTTTAAGATTGAAAAATTGATTTTTATAAAATCATTTGCGGATTTTTGTCCACCACGAATTCTCTCATGGTTTTTCGAATTCGGTTTCTTCCGTCTTTTGTCGGAAGTTTGGTGTGGTGGATCGTCGGTTCGTGGTTGAGAATCACGGTTGTCATCCCTTGGTCGGCGATCTTGCCAATTTCGAATTTCGACCGTAATAATTACTACGATATCCTCCTCCACGGTATCCTCCTTGAACGTAATTTGCTTCTCCTTCTTCGGTCCACCCATAGGTTTATCGTCGCACTCGGACGATGGGTGATTTCTCCACAATTGTTGCATCCGTCTCGCATTTCTTTCATTTCATCTTTGATATCCTTGTATTGTGAGTTGATTTGTGAGGTTAACGCCCATCTTCTCCATGAGTTTTGAGGTATCGGTGTTTTCGACAAAAGCAACGGTTTTCGGAGAGGTTTGGTTTGGAATCTTTGGACCAATCAAGTTTGAGAAGTACTCGATCTTCGAGCAATTGATGTGCATCGTTGGGAGTTTTATAGAGAAAATTCCTCCAAAGATCAAGGATGCCTTGAGAGATTTCATCCAGGTCCATGGTAAAAGATTTGGATAATGGTTCCTTTTGATAATCCATGTCCATGACAACTACGGAAACAAATCTTTCATTCAAGCCAAGCTTCGACAAGTGATTCATTTGGGTTTTGGTTGAAAGCACGAATTTCTCCCATTAATCGATCAAACATGGCGGTGGAAAGAATCGCTCACAAAAGCTTGCCTCATCTCCTCCCAAGTATTGATGATTCCGGGTCAATTCATTGTACCATATTTTAGCATCTCCGTGAGTGATGATGGAAAAAGTTTGAGTTTGATGGCATTGACATCGGTGTCGCCATAACGAAACATGCCGCAAATTTCGATGAATTCGGCAATGTGCTTATGCTGGATCGGCGCACGGCCATCGAATTGTCGGTCTTTGATCATAGAAAGGTGATGTCCTTCACGGTGAAGTTGTCACCAAGGTTAATAGCAACAATAGCACTTTCGGTGTTGGTGCTACGGTTCGTTTGTTCCCACATAGGTTGATCGTCCGCCATGGGAAAAGGTAAATTGGTGAAAGGATTGTAAACAACTTTGGCTTCAATGAGGTTATCAAATGGTGGGTTTGGTACTCTTGGTACACGGTTTTCCAATGGTATGAAACGTGTTCTCCTTCTTCTTCGAATCAAACGCTCGGGGTTGGTAAGAGGTGTAATTGGTTCTATTCTCGCCGCCGAGTGTTCATACAATGCCCTAGAGAATCCAGCAAGATATCTAAACACACGGTCAAACAACAACAGTTTATATGGGACGGAGGAAGGTAACCGGATCGGTTCATGGATGCGACCGATCGGTCGAACTGATGAATGATGGGTAAACTCGAACCGATTCGGTTGAGGGCAACCGGATCCGGTTAAGGTTTCGTGAAGAGAAATTTTTTTTTTTTTTTTTTTTTAAATCGGTCAAGGAAATTCAAGAACTTGTTGAAACACAATCAAATCCCTCAAGCAAGCGCCTAAAAACTTGATGTGCCCGGTGGGTGCAAGTTTTAAATTTATAAAGGTGAATTACCAATATTACCAATAACACATACGAGCAAGTATACTCGTCCGTTATAGCAAGATTACGAAGGTAAGTCGGGATCGTTCGCGAGGATTTGAGTGAATCGAGCACAAGTTTGAATTAACGGAGTCTATCAAAACATATAATAAAGCAAATAGATATAATGAAATTGGATGATTAAAACTACACTTGCTTAAACTAGTATCATATCAAAGATAAATGTGATTGTATTAACTACTTAACATGTTGGTTGTGATAATTAGTTGAAAACTAATCTATTGTTCTTACAAGTTAAACCTTCACAAGATTTTAGTTCATAAAACAAGCTTTAAGTTTAACCAATCAATTCAAGATCAATTCAAGTTTCATAAGTCTACTTTCATAAACTTAAACACAAAAACATCCACTTGTTCATCAAATTGCTTAAGAAATGGTCAATACAAAAGGTACCGATCATAGACTTAAAAGGCTACAATTAATTTTCAACAACTAATCTTACGACCATTTAGATGTTTCCAACCAATCCAATTTGATAATCAAAAAGCGTTTCTATTACAACTACACCTTAGTTCCTTTGTATAATCAAGAATAATGGGTAAAAACAATCATCCATAGACAAAATGATTATGACTAGTTGAATAATACGAAGTTCTTTCGACCCCAACGATAGTTACCAATTAGCCAAACTTGATTACCAAATGTCACTATGAAACTTTAGTACAATTGGATCTTAGAATCAACTTGAAATTGAATTAAAACATGTTAACACAATCACTAACTAATCATATAATAATCAACATCATTTAAGCAAGTGTATAAAGAAACTAGCCACTCATAGCAAACATGAACATAAACTCATAACTTTGATCATTAGAAAACATGATTAAAAGTCTTACAATGCTTGGAATAAGATTACAAATGATGAAGTAATGATTCCCAAAGGATCGTGGTGGACTTCTTAGTGTTTTGGCTTCAAGGGTGGAACTCGGAACTCCAAACTTCTCGGATTTCTAAGGACAATTTCGTGAGGTTAAGGCTTGGTTTGATGAGTAGAGAGCTTTGTAATTGAAGTGTGTCTAATATGCTCACAATTAACCTCTATTTATACTAATTCCAAGGCCTAGGGTGTTAAATGCTAAACTTGGCCTCCAAGGAGTAAGGAAGGACTAGAATACACCAAGAGAAGGACTTAGAATCGTTTGGATGCAAAGGGAAGCTTAATGATGAAGATTTGACAACTGCAACTTCTCCAACCGGATCGGTCATACGACCAACCGATCCGGTTAGTCTTCAATAATAACATATCGACCGATCCGGTTGCGGGTCATGACCGATCGGTCGGTCATGGCAAAACATGTATTCCGACCAAATGCCAACCGATCCGTGAAGGTGTAACCGGATCCGTTGGATCTTCCGAGACATGAAACTTGATTTTCTCTCTTCACTCGACTTGTAGAACTTGGTTCTTCAATCACTAAGGTCTTCAAAGGTACTGGGATTTAGCTTTATCGAGACGGAATCTTCGATTAATCGCATATTTCCACATTTTCCTCCATTTTCCTGCACTTGGTTATAAATACTAGACAAACATCTCTAGATACGATTAAGTGCTAAAATCACACAAATATAACCAAATAATGTATATAAAAGTACACACAATGCTACTAAAACATGCACAACTGAGTGTTATCACTTTAGTAATTCTTAAACCTACTGTAACATACATGTTTATGTTTTGACCTTAAAATTGAAGGTGTTGGTTATGCTTTTTGTAAAAATGGTAAAGAACTCACAACAACATGCAATTACACCCAGCCAACCACCCCTTGGTGTATTTTATTTATCAACATCTATAGTAGATAAGTCCCCAATCGGGTGCTTACCAAACAGATACAAATACAAGTGTGATCTCCTTCAGAAGGACACCATAATAACCTCACTTACAAAGACACTCAACACTCAAACAATCAAGATCAAAGATGTTTGATCTTGTAACAATACTCAGAATCACAAAGTGTGTGAAAGAAAACTAGAGAAAACTGCTAAAGAGATAAAACTAAATGAGAGAAGATACTGAACCCTAGATCAGGATGTGAGATTATATACACTCCATATTTTCTCTTAAGCCCTCCAAAATAGCCATCTTGACATATCAGCTCTAACTTGACATATGCTATAAGCAAGAATGAGAAATGCCACAATCAGTCCCTCAATATTAGACAAGCAACTTGACCATTATCTTCAACACCCTTCCTCAAGCTGATTTCCAGAACCACTTTCAGCTTTATTATCATTCAAACCAGAACCAGAGTTATTCACACCTGCAAACCTGTCAAACAAACCAATATTCTTGCAAAGGATCTTATGTTGAGATTGACCAAGACATTTTGTAAAAATGTCTGCAGTCTGCTCATCAGTATGAACCTTCTTAGTTACAATAATACCAGCAACCACTTTCTCCATAACAAAGTGCACATCAATTTCAAAATGCTTTGTTTTCTCATGGAAAACAGGGTTAGCAACAATTGGAATGGCATCACTACTATCACAATATACATTCACAGGATACAACTCACTTAGGCCCAAACTATGCAACAGATTACCCAACCATATGACTTCACAAGCCACAGATGCAAGGCTTCTATACTCAGCCTCTGCAGAACTCTTAGACAATGTAGCTCGCTTTTACTCCTCCATGAAATTAATGAATCACCCAAGAAAACACAAAACCAAGAATGATTTTCTAGTTTTAGGACATTTAGCCCATCGCATCGTAGTATGCACTCAACTTATCATCGACTCTTTATTAAATTTCAAACCAGACCCAGGTGACCCTTTCAAATACTTCAAAACTCTTAAAGCAGCCTTAAGATGAGACTGTAAAGGATAATGCATATGTTGGCTCAAGCAATGTACAACATAGTTTATATCAGGTCTAGTGTTAGTAAGATATATCAGTTTTCCAACCAATTTCTGATAAGCAGTAACATTATTTAGACCCTTGTCTTTACTAGATTCAATATGATTTAACACAGTATTCTCAGGAAGAGGTGTGTCAACAGGCTTAGCAGCCAACAAACCATACTCATACAACAACTCTAAACAATACTTCCTTTGAGACATACAAACATCCTTATCATTTCTTAATACTTCAATTCCAAGAAAATATTTGAGCTCACCAAGATCTTTAATTAAAAAAATTGAGTTTAAAAACCTTTTAAAGCTACTAATCTCAGCCTCATTATTACCAGTGATCACAATATCATCAACATAAACAAGTAGAGCAACAAAAATAGACCCATTTTGTTTAATGTATAAAGAATAGTCAAATTTGCTTTGAACAAACCCATGTTCAACCAAGGCAGCAGTAAGTTTAGCATTCCACTGCCTTGGTGCCTGTTTAAGACCATACAAAGACTTATTAAGTTTGCACACTTTTGTCTTATCATTACTGTTATACCCTTCAGGCAATGTCATATAAACATCTTCAACCAGATCACCATACAAGAAGGCATTATTAACATCTAACTGATATAAAGGCCAAGACATTCTAACAGCAATACTAATCAGACTCCTCACAATAACCATTTTAACAACAGGACTAAATGTTTCATCATAATCAAAACCCTCTCTTTGATTATAACCCTTAGCAACAAGCCTAGCTTTATATCATCCACTTCTCCTCAGACTTATATTTAATTTTCCAAATCCATTTTGAACCAATGGGTTTTCTACCAGGAGGCAAATAACATTCACTCCAAGTATTATTTCTATTTAAAGCTTCAACTTCATTATTCATAGCATCAACCCAGTTAGGATCTTTAACAGCATCATTAAAACAAGTGGGTTCAACAGATTTATTCAAAGTAGAGGCAAAACATCTATTATACACACTCAGTCTTTTATAGTCCACATAATTCTCAATACCATATCTAAGTTTGGAACTAAGCACATAATCATTAAACCTGATGGGTTGCTTAGTTTCTCTATTAGATCTTCTTAACATAGGAGACTGAGTATCAGACTACACATCAATATTTTCATAACTGGTTTGAGAAGATTCATTTAGATTTTGATTTACATTGCCCTCAGACCAGTTTTGGTCACCATAGTTGGTTGCAGATTGCCACCCCTTCATGTTGCATTTGTGCAGCATCTGTATTAATACCTTGTGTATTATCTGCTGCAACAAGGGAAGGTGTCTCACTGCCATACTTAACTAGTGTATCTCTCCCATCATCATTGGGACTTTGAGACCCCAGATTATCAAAAAAATTCAAATGATCTGCTTCCTTTACACATTGTGTATCTGCAGAATCATAGGTTTTCATTTTTAGAGGAAAAACATTTTCATAAAATCTTACATCTCTGTGAAAAAACACATCCCTAGTATCCAAACTCAAAAGTTAATAAGCCTTTTTAACAGTGGAAAAGCCTATAAGAATACATTTTTCAGACCTAAAACTCATTTTATCATGATTATTTAAAACAATTGCAAAACAAAGACAACCAAAAGACCTCAAGTGGGAAAGATTAGGTTTTCTTTTGTGAATCATCTCAAAGGGACATTTACCATTTAAAATAGAAGATGGCACTGTTAATCAAATAGACAAAGCTTAAAATACAATCGCACTGAACTTCAAAGGAATTTCAAACATAAGACTCCTTGCCACATTAAGCAAGTGTCTATGTTTCCTTTCAAAGAATCCCATTTTGTCGAGGTGTATGAGCACAAGAAGTTTGATGTATTATGCCAAGTTCGTAAAAACTTGATGCATTTTTATTCACAAATTGCTCCATTATCGATCTTACGCTTTTGATTTTAGAATTAAACCGATTAGAAAACATGTTTATAAAGGACACAAAACATCAAATGCTTCATCTTTAGTTTTAACTAAGTATACCCAAACAACCCTAAAGAAATCATCAACAATAGTCAAAAAATATCTATACCCTTCTCTGCTAGTGACTCTGTATGGACCCGTCAGACAAAGGAAAAGGTTCCCTTGTTTGTTTGGCCTTATGACAAATTTCACATACAGGCACATAAGTATTCTTGGAGAAACCAAGATCAGACTAAAGAACATTCAAGACTGGATCAGCAGGGTGACCCAGTCTGTTATGCCACACAAACTTAGACACATTATACGACATGATCAAACTACAATTACTCACAGGATTAACAGGTTGCATATCAAACAAATATAGACCATCAGACTTGCTACTAGTCCCCAAGACATTCTCCCTTTTCAAGTCCTGAATATAACACTTATCCTCATCAAAACCAACAAACATTTTATTATATCTGATAAGTTTATTAACATATAATAGACTAACACAATAACTAGGCACAACAAGAACATCATATAAAATCACATTATCTGTAAGTTTCAGGTTACCAACATGACTAATAGTATCAAGAGTACCATTAGGATGACCAACAGTAATTTGTAAACTAGATATATCAACAATATTAAACATTCCTTTAGTAGAAACAGTTAGGTGCTGATTAGCACCAGAATCAATGATCCATCCAATGTAAGACTCTTAACAGTAAGACTAGAATTGGCAAAATAATATTTAGAAAAAATCATATTAAACCAAACATTATGATTGAAGAATGAAGCCCTACCTGCCATGTTGGCATGTATGCTTCCAGAAGGAGAATCATTAATCAAAGACAGAAGTTTCTTCATATGTTTAGAAGTAAAACCAGAAGAAGTGCTAGCAGAACAAGATTTGTCATTTGGTTTAACCTCAACATTAACATTAAAAGTTTGTTTAAAACCATTTTGTTTAAAAATGCCATTGGGTTTAGAAAAACCAGGAGGAACACCAATTATTTCATAACACCTTTCTATAGTATGGCCTATCTTTTCACAGTTTTTACAATTCAGATTAGGATTAGGACCTCTATTAATAGTGTTATTATTATTATTACTTCTAGTGTTACTATTATTATTATTATTAAATCCCCTTCTATTGTTATTAAAAGACTTAACAACAAAAGAAGAAGCATTCAGTTTAGACTCAGTAACACTAGAAGACTCAGGAACACCTCTATGAGACTCCTCTCTAGAAACAATGATATAAGCATCTTTAACCTCTGGGAGAGGATCCCTAGTTAACAAATAAGCTCTAACAGGTTGATAACAATCATCCAAACCCATGAGAAACTGCATTAATCTCAAAAGTTGCTTATACAAAACCAATTCTTTACTAGCAGCACAGGAACACTTAACTTCACAAACACATATAGGCAATTTAGTTAAAGCATCAAATTCTCTCCACAAGGAGTTAAGCCTATGATAATAATTAGCAAATGAAGTACCACCTTGCTTAACACAATTAATTTTCTGCAAAAGACTAGAAACCACAGAACCATCTACTTTATCATATGTTTCTTGTAATTCTTTCCACACACATGCAACATTATCAGAATAAACAAGACCCATATAAACATCTTGAGAGACAGAATTCATCAGCCATGTTAAAACAATAACATTACATCTATCCCATTGGGCAGCAAGAACATCACTAGTAGAATAAGATTCTTTAACACAAGAACCATCAACAAAACTGAACTTATTCCTAGCTTGTAAAGCTAACTTCATAGCACCAGACCATATTCTATAATTTTCAGTTCCAACAAGTTTAAATGGAATAAGAGCAGTACCACTATTATCTTTAGTTTGAATATGAAGAGGATTACCAGCATCAAGATTACTAATTAAGACTTCAGAATTACTACCACTAGGATCACCAATAGCTATAATAACAAAGAGATCAACAAATAACAAGAACTAACATAAACAAAGCAAGAAACAGAAATAAAGCAACAACTAACAAGCAACAAGACAAACAGAAATAAAAGAACCAACAACAACCACCAACAACAAAGAACCTATCCTCCAACAATCTAATCTTAATCAACAACTTCCAATAAATCCCAAGAACCTATCCTCCATCAATCTAGACACAACAAGACTAAATAACTAAAACAACTCACACCCAAGAAACAACAAAGAGTCAGTCAATTGAACTGGGTTTGG
This sequence comes from Chrysanthemum lavandulifolium, assembly GCA_022545495.1. Classification (NCBI taxonomy): domain Eukaryota; kingdom Viridiplantae; phylum Streptophyta; class Magnoliopsida; order Asterales; family Asteraceae; genus Chrysanthemum; species Chrysanthemum lavandulifolium. The sequence goes on along the minus strand of CM040242.1, from coordinate 97,792,531 downwards.
CCAAAGCATGTATCCACACCATTCAAGATGGAGGGTCAAGATGTTAACCGAACTCGTTTGCACTCAATTAACTAAACACTTGTTGATCTTAAGAGAGAAAAGATACTTACAGTGCAACAAATATCAGCAGCGGAAACCAGACAATCAATAACTCAAAAAAGAGTTAATGATCACCCAATAAGAGCCCTCAATCAATATCGTAAATGTGTAAACAAGAAACCCCTAAAACCAAATTAGGTTTCGTAAACCCTAATTTTCCAATCCACATAAATCCACCGGATCTCCCTAAACAGATGAATCACACCACGACCGTCAAAGAATACGAACTCAATTAACCAATACCAACACCAAATCCAAAAATCCCCAAATTAGGTAACAAACCCTAATTCAAGAATCCAACCAAGAACCACAAGATCAGAACCGTGGCTCTGATACCATGTAAAAATGGTAAAGAACTCACAACAACATGCAATTACACCCAGCCAACCACCCATTGGTGTATTTTATTTATCATCACTATAGTAGATAAGTCCCCAATCGGGTGCTTACCAAATGATATTAAAGACAAGTGTGATCTCCTTCAAGGACACCACAATAACCTCACTTACAAAGACACTCAACACTCAAACAATCAAGATCAAAGATGTTTGATCGTGTAACAATACTCAGAATCACAAAGTGTGTGAAAGAAAACTAGAGAAAACTGCTAGAGAGATAAACATGAATGAGAGAAGATACTGAACCCTAGATCAGGATGTGAGATTATATACACTCCATATTTTCTCTTAAGCCCTCCAAAATAGCCATTTTGACATATCAACTCTAACTTGACATATGCTATAAGCAAGAATGAAAAATGCCACAATCAGTCCCTCAATATTAGACAAGCAGCTTAACCATTATCTTCAACACTTTTCTTGATAAGAGTGAGCAGGTTAAAAAAAGAACAAGAACGCCTAAAAAGATAAAAATAAATTAAGGATTTAAAAAAGGAAGGTGCACATGTTTAATGATGATCTCATTTCACGAATGTAAGATCGCGAAAGAGAAGTATAAATAAGAAATAATCTAAAATAATATTTTTCTTAATAAACGTGAAAGTATGTTTAGTCTATTAAACATTTTAAGAGATTTTTTCTCTTAAGTTTATTTGAAAAAAATTCTTTTCACTCAGATATAAACGGTCTAATCAAACACCTTTTTAACTTCCCTGTTGACCTATCTCAAGTGTGAGGTTTTAACCAATGGTTTAAAACCCGAGTTGACCCGGTCGGTTAAACCGTAAACTGGTCGGATGACCGGAAGCCGATTTGAACAAAAAATGCGATTGAACCGTAAATCGAAAGTTCAACCTGGTCAACCGATTTTTAAAACAATTGTTTTAACTTTCAATGTCAAAACATATTAGGAGGACACATGATGACTTACCACTAAGGGTGTGTTTGAGAGAGGCTTATATGGGCTTAAATTTAAAAAATAAGCCATAACTTAGAAATAAGCAGTGTTGCAAAAAAAGGTCTACAAGGCCGATTAATCACCGATTAGGTGCTACTGGGCCATCGACCTTTCCGATTTGTGTAAATCGTTCAAACAAATTGGTCAACCATGGTCAACGACGATTAACGATGGTCAAACTTGTCGAAAATATGGAAATCTTACCGGAAATACCCTAAATTCGCCGTAAATTAGTTATAATCACTGTTTATATCTATTAAAAGATGTTTTTCAAGGAAAATCTTGCCGAAAATACCAACACTTGCCTTAAATACCTAAAACTTGCCAAAAATGCCAATACAATTAATCATCGATTCACAATTTTTGTAACCCTGAACAAATGTAATCACTTATAATCGCTGTTTATATCTATTACAAGATGTTTTTAAGGAAAATCATTTCGGAAATACCCAAAACTACCCAGAAATATCCAAAACTTGCTAAAAATGACAATACGATTAATCACCGATTAATCCCGCCTAGACCGATTACAAGCTACAAGGGGGTCGACCGCCTCACTACCGATTCACGATTTTTGCAACCTTGGAAATAAGTCTCATTTGTCATAGAGGCTTATAGAGAAACTTTTGAAATTATGAGCCCCAACCCAAAAATAAGCCTCAGCCCTGAAAATGAGGCTAAATTTTTTAAACGGGACTTCTAATATGTTAAATTACTTAATTAACAACAAAAATATCTAATATATACATATGTTAATTTAATCATATGTCTTGTTAGTAATTTTATAATAATAAACTCTAACTTAAACTAATTTGCCAAATAAGTTTATAAAAATAAACTTTAGTTTTTACATAATATAAGCTTCAACCCCAAGTTTAACTTCAGCCTCAAGTCCAACCCACATTTTACCAAGGGTCGTGTTACCGAGGCACCCCCTAGAATTATACTAGGGTGTGTGTGTTTTCTCTCACCTAATATTTCCGTGCCACCCAATGATTAGTGCATTACTTTATTTTATTTTTTTACTTTTACAATTTTTTTATTTTTTACAAGTTTTTTTTTGTAACTTTTTTACAAGTTTTTTACTTTTACACTTTGTTTTTCATTTTACTTTTACAAGACTATTTTTTTTGTGTTTAAGTTTTTACAAGTATTTTTTTGAATCGGTTTTAAACTTTAAAAAACGTAGTCGGAAAATTTTGAGGCTCATTCAAGGTTGCAAAGTGTGATTTTATCTCACTTTGTCGTCCATTCGGCTTTCATCATCGCCTCGAAATTTTAGGCTTAAAATCATCATCGCCTTATCTCGAAAGTATTTTTCATCGACAAAGTTCACATTCACGTAGTAAAGATTCTCAAACCGCATAAAGCAATTCGCAACAGTCAAGATTCTCAATCAAATCTGCATAAACCACCATTTTTATTCCTTTAATCAACCTTTAATCAAATTTATAAAAAAAAGTTTATGAACCTGCAATCTTTAAACAAGTACAACATTTTTTTTAAAAAACAATTAATCAACCTTTAATCAAATTTATAAACCCACGGTATCAACATTTAAAAAAAAAAATTATGAACCTGCAAAACTTTATGAACCTGCAATCTTTAAACAAGTACAACATTTAAAAAAAAAAATTAATCAACCTTTAATCAAATTTATAAACCCACGGTATCAACATTTAAAAAAAACAAATTATGAACCTGCAAAACTTTATGAACCTGCTTTAAACAAGTACAACATTTAAAAAAAAAATTAATCAACCTTTAATCAAATTTATAAACCCACGATATCAACATTTAAAAAAAAATTAATCAACATTTAATCAAAATTCATGAACCTGCAATCTTTAAACAAGTACAACATTTAAAAAAAAAATTAATCAACCTTTAATCAAATTTATAAACCCATGGTATCAACATTTAAAAAAAAAATTAATCAACCTTTAATCAAATTTATAAACCCATGGTATCAACATTTAAAAAAAAAAAATTAATCAACCTTTAATCAAAATTTATGAACCTGCAATCTTTAAACAAGTACAACATTTAAAAAAAATTAATCAACCTTTAATCAAAACTCAAAAACCCGAATCTAAAACTTTAGATGTAGGGCGCGTCGGTGAGAAATACCGCGCGTGCCCTATGTTAAAATGATCACCTTTTCCCGATCTATCGTTTGGTATATGGGGTGAAAAGTTCCGGTGGTGCGTGACCAAAATATTGGCCGGAGAAGACGCCGGAAAGAGAGAGCCCGAGAGAGTATTATTAGTGTGAGAGAGTGATATGAGTGAGAGATAATTATTAGAGTGAGAGAGTATGAGTGATATGAGTACAAAAGAGTGACAGACAAAAGGAGGGGTGGGTGGGAAAAACGGGGGGCGGCACCGGTTTTGCAAAACCGCTTTATATTTTTATTATTATTATTTTTTTTCTTCCAAAAGTAAATGTAAAATATGTGTAAGTTTTGTTAAAAAAAAGTTATTTGTAAAGTTGTTAAAAAAAGTTATTTGTAAAGTTATTTCAAAAGTAAACGTAAATTTGTGTAAGGTTTGTAAATTTGTGCAAGGTTTGTTAAAAAAAAGTAAACGTAAATTTATAAAGTTATTTGTGTAAGGTTTTTTAAAAAAAAGTTTGTTAAAAAAATAAAGTAACAATAAAATATAACTAATATAAAAAATGTAACAATAAATAAAGTTGTATTTTTATAAAAGTTTGTTAAAATAAAAGTTGTAAAAGTTGTTGTGTTTTTATTTTTAGGTGTTCGAGATGAAGTGGCTTTAATCTTGGGTGCGATCTCATCTTGAATCGATTGGTTTTCTTATTGTTATAGGAAAAGTAAAACATATAGGGCTATAAGTACTCTATCGAATATTTGTGTTTTAGACATTGGACGCCCCCACGTGAAGGTTTAGAAGATGAACTTGAACGCAGACTAGTACCGCTAAAATTAATTGCCCATTCAGACATCGCTAAATTTATAAAACGTCAAAATGATTGGATATTGAAGGTTAAGTGTCCGAGGCATAATCATGACTTTGTAGACTCGCTCCATGGTTGTTCACAGCCATGCGATTAAAAGAAAGTGAGTTAGTTTTGGTGAAGCGCTGACAAAACATCAAGTAGCACCACGAATTATACTTTCTTCACTAAAAGAGAGCGATCCAATAACGTGTTCGGCATTAGAACGGTATATAATGCACAAAACAAGATACAGAGAAGATCGTGGTGATTTGACTCGATACAATGACTTTTAGTACATTTGAGGCGTAAAGGTTATACTTATTACGAAAGGGTAAATGAGCACATCGATGAGCTCGAGGAAATATTTTTGTTCACCCGACGCCATATGCTCTGTGGACAACATTCTAAATCATGCCGATGGACTCCACATACAACACCACGTTGTTTAAACCGCCATTATTTATAGTTGTTGAGTTACTTCAACAAACAAAACATTCTCAATGGCGCTTAGCTTTTTGGACAAGGAAAAGAGCCAAATTTCAAATGGGTGTTGGAACGATTAAGTTGGTGATACAAGAACAATATTACCCATGGGTTATCGCCACCGACAGAGATTTAGCGTTGTTGGGGCATGCAGAGAAGAATTCCCAAACGCTAACAGATTACTCGTCGATGGCATATCAATCAAAATGTGCTCAAGTATTGCGTAAACAAATTGATACGGTAAAGGAGTACGAGTCCGTTAGATGGACATGTGATTTGATGGTTACAGCTCCGACCGAAGATGTGTTCAGGCATTATTACGAGCACCTACAAGAATTATTAGTCCAAAAAAAGGGTACTTACCCATTAATACATTTTTTTATTTAATAAATAACTACTCGAATTGTTTTCTCACTTTATTAATTCTTTGTTTTCTCAGATGTTTTGCGGTATTTCCGTAATTGGCTGCGACATTACGACCGCATGTTTGTGTCGTACATTACCGATCAATATCGCAGCCTTCGCCGACAACAACATGTAGGGTCGAGGGTCAACACGCTGTTGAAGTTATACTGGGCTCCACACGATCCAAATTTTAGACACGTTGTTGTGTTCGGTTGACAAGATTATAGTCACAAGAAACCTGCGATACGAGCAACTTTGAATACAAGCAAAATCAAGAAACTGCATGCGTGTAAGGGCACACTATTTGTCCGAAATACTCAAGAGCGTGATGAGCCTGAATATCCTGAAGAGCCTCAAGGGCCTGAAGATCCTGAATATTTTTCTTGTCAAGATGACGTACAAAAATTCCAAAGTGTTTTTACCAAAGCATCGTGGTTTGTCAAACAAAATATGTTAAACAGGCTCAGAGGTATATACGCTCCTGAATCTGTGTCAACCCAACAACCTGTTGTTAAAGACGATAATCGTGGACGTCCGAGCGCAAAGGACAACAAATCCAAGGCTAAAAAGAATATCCTGATTTGAACGAAGAACCCCCACTGTGGCACCGCAGAGCTACACAAAACCTAAAAATCCTGCACTTAAATGAAGAAGTCGAGACACAATTCATATGTGGAGAGCCTTCTAATGTCCCGCACTGAACGAAGGACCTAGCGAGGCGACTTAAGACACCACTTGTACGTTCGAGATGACATTAGCGAATATTTTATGGCTCAAATTCCACCTCTTTTCCAACGCTGGATCCCAGGGATCTTTAACGTGGAAGGTGATGGAAATTGTGGTTATCGAGCTCTTGCCAAAGGTCTTGGTCATCAGGAACAAATGTGGCCCATGATTCGAGCTATTGCCAGGGAAGAGATAGACACTCACGAGGAAGTTTACAGGCAAATGCGGGACAATAATTTTACAAATATTCGTAACTCGATGAATTGGTTTGAAGGTCCAAGACCTTGCTGCTATCGGATGACTATGCCGAAACAGGCGTGGCTATTACTACAGCTATTAACCGTCCTATTGTATGTATATCCAATTCACAATATGTTATGTGTCTTCCGCTGAGAGATGGTCCCAATTCAGCACAAATATTGTCCCCATTGTGATTCTTCGTGTGAGGAAGACCAGTCGGTCACTTGTTCAAGGCTTGATGAAAACTCACCACTCCCGTATAATCACCCACAATGGAGATGGTTCAGAAATGTCGTGGCCGCGAGATGGGAACATATGTTTACTCAACGACAGAGGATGTTTAGACAGACGTAGAAAACGATTATTGATTTATATTGTAAATGACAAAACATGTATAGACGATTATACAAATTCTCTAACAAGATTGCTTATTTATGTATTCGAAGCTTCTAATTTTGTGAACCATGATATTACTGATTTATGTTGTGAATAATTATACAAATTCTTTTGCCGATGCACCAAGAAAATCCTTTCTTGTGTCGTTGTCGACGTGGTTTTATAATTGAAAGAACATCTCACAAGCCCAAAACTCGTGCCCCAAGATATGCACGTCCTTTTGTCAAAGGTAAATAATTAAACGCTTGATTATTTGCGTAAATATATCAATAACTTGTTTGTTTAGAATACATTTTTATAATTGTTTCATCACGTAATGTAATGCGACTAAAGACTATGGGTGTCGATACTCATGCAAGGAAATATTTCAACAAAAGATTTCGATCGCTTCTTCTTCAACGCAGTCTCAAACTGCTAAACTAAAGATAAAACGATCAACACGCTATTTACTAAAACAATTTGTTGCAGCAAAAATAAAGACGTTGGGCGATCACCTGAATTGGCAGAAATCCAGGTTGATCACGCACGTCAAAGTTTAATACTCTATGAGCTATGTATTTACATTAATAATCTTCATGAAAGATATTTCGTTGTAATATTAAAAAAAAATTGTTGTTGTACTTGTTTAACGTTTAATATTTTATCATATTGTTTAATTAAACTAAACAATACACAAATAAATACTCTACATATAAAAACACTACACAAATAAATACACTATATACATATAAAAACACTACACAACTTAAATATACCACACAAATAAATACACTATACATATAAAAATACTACACAAATTAAATATAACACAAAATAAACTATACACACACAAAATAAACTATACACAATTAAAAAAAAAAAAAAAAAAAAAAAAAAAAAAAAAATTCGTGGGTGGCGCTATATCATCTACCTTTACCAAACATATCCTAAATCATTAGTTAATCACTTAATTTGTCACATAATTATGCATATTTCATTTTAGTCGACAGATATCCTAAATCATTAGTTAATCACTTAATTTGTCACATAATTATATGCATATTTCATTTTAGTCGACAGGCCAAATCAAAGTCGGCATATGTTCGCTTTTCGAAAAATTGAAAGCCGTAACAAAAGTACACGCGTCAAAATTATTTACTACTCCTAATTGGGCCACAACGTGTTTGTATATATTCTATTCAACAATACACACGTTAACGAACAAGATCCGAAAAAGTAAGTTAGTTAAACATTGTTGTTGTTTTCGGAAAATAATACTTATAACAAGAAGAAGAAGATTTAAGAAAGAAAGAAAGTGGCATTCAAAAGAAGAATTAGAATGGGGGATCTGATGAGGAGAACAGGGTTACAAGGAATAGGAACATGGATTCATAAAAAGATCGTTGACCCTTTTGTTGATATTCTTACTAGGTTTCTTTCTTTCTTTGTGTTTAATTACTTATTTTCTAACTCTATGTTGTAAGTTATACTAGTTTCTGCAATTTCACTCTAAATTGTGTTTGCTTGTTATTTTCACAATTAGTTACTTTAAAGGTCAAATTTATGTTTAATTATTCAAGTAGGAGTAATGGGATTGCGATATGGTGATCCGAAGCAATCTATGTGATTAGTCTCTTAAAGGAACTTAGTTGAGTTGATGTTGGGTGCAAACTCATCCCACATTGCTTATTGGTTTTAGAGTGGAACCATATGTGAGCTTATATGTTAGGCATGTGGGCTTAATAAAGATACTGACGTCAGATAGCCAGATATAATCTTGGCATAGGGGACTCAAGGGTTTTTTTTTCCTACATTTAAATACGTAGGTCATATATGCGTGTATCTATAGATTAGCCGATACTATGTTTAGGGGTCTGCACTTCCCCGTATATAGGAGACCAGGCAAGTCTCAATGTGCCACAAAGGCGGTAACAGTAGATAAAGGGCCTCTTTCTGTAAAGAAACGAGATGGGTGAGAAGATTTTTTTCTACAATTACAAGCGTGGTTTCTTGACAGAAGAAGCCAATGCACTTTGGCTTCATGGTGCACTTCCCTTTGAAACTTTAAGACATGAGAAAGTATACTTGTCCGGTTGTCCCCTTAGGGGCCTTGATTTATGCGCGTACTTTAAATTCGACTTCTTGCGCTATAATGAAAATAACGGAATTCGATTATTAAGTAAGACAAGTGATTAATGAACAGTTATTATGTTTCTTAATATGTTTAAGATCAGGTGTCTAGCTGGAACTGAATCTAATATTTATTACATTCCTGTTAAAATATGTAAGGTGAGTGGTAATTAACCTCTAATTAAAGTGCAAAACAAAAACTGGTATTTTGTTGTATGTTATACCTTAACGAGGAAAAGGGTTGCAATGTGGAAGTTAGTTGCAGTCTAAGGAGGCCTTTCTTGCATGATGTGTGGATAACAAAGTGTAACGTAACCTTTTTAGCGTCAAACTAGCTTTTTCATCGATTTCCTTCGTATTTGTGAATGTAATTGTCAGGAAATGTAAATATGGTAGTATGTTGCGAAACTCCTAGCATAATAGACTCAGCTATAAAATGTTTGCTTATATGTTATAAAAAAAGAGAGAAAAAAAGTGATCTGATGCTAATAGGATTGAGTGGTATTCCAACTTTGAAAGTAAAGAAGTGATTATGTTCAAATTTAATTGATTTAGTTTACGTTCTAAGTGAATATTTTGTTGATATTGACTTGTTTATATTGATGATGTGGCATTTCGCTTTTAGGGGAGCTGAGCCTAAGCAATTGGCATTCTCTGCAGCTCTTGGTCTTACTTTAGGAATGTTCCCAATTGTTGGTATGCTCTTGATTCAACTTGTGTTCATGCTTCAATATATGAACTGCAGTTCAGATTATGTGATTAAATAACCATTTCTACTTGTTTTAATAATCATCTATTAAAAAAATTAAAAAAATAAATAAAAAAATAAATAAAAAAATTGGGTGCATTTTCTAGTAATCACATAGCTGGAAAAAGGTGCATAGCAATTAGTGACTAGAAAAAGAAAGTTTTGACTTTTGACTAATACAGCCGATGTTTCTGAATGACAATGTGTTGTGGTTGCTTTTGCTTTTATTTCCTGTGAACATTTGTTTGTTAGGTTCAAGTGCAAGGGCTTTGTTTGTTATAAATGTTGAATGACATGAGTCCCCGCATTACACTACTTGGTCTTTCACTGAAAGGAATTTGGGGAAATCATTCAGATATCACATTAAGGCATGCCTATTATGGAGTGATTTTATGGGTATCTCCTGAATTAAATCAAATGAAATCCAATTTGACAAATAAGTCATGACTAGAGAAGTTCGAGTTATCTTCTAAGTCAAGTTATAACTATCTTTGACTTGAATAAAACAGATATTCCTTCTTCGATTTTGTCGTTTTTTCGTGCTTTCACCATATCTTCGTTTCAATTTACTCATGGACTTTTAAGACCTGTTTTTACTAGTAACAGTATGGTTGATCTCTTGAACATGCATTGTAATTGATACATGAAGCAACATTCCAACATGCCATCCTAAGACATTCTTAGGTACATAGTCCCCATTCTTGAAAAGGTCTCACATGGCATTTAATTCTATTTTCCCAAAAAAGAATTGTCAGGTGAGGATTAAGTGCGAAGGCGTTTTTGATCTTAATGTCATATTTATAACCCAAAAGCTTATGGAAACATATAATTTCAAATAAACGCTTTTGAGAACCTGCTCTCATACCACATGGTGCACAAACTAGAGATTGTGAATTGGCTGTCTTCGCACTATCGAAAAACAATGTTTCTCACGCTGAAATAAACTGCATACTCGACTGAAAACAGTGTCTTGGCACTAACTCGATGAACTGGGGAAACTTAGGGGGACGCGGTTTATATGTTTGAATACGAAAAATGAATAATAGGAACTAAAACGCTAAAAAGAAAGCTTGTAAGTAGTTAATTAATTAATGAATCAGGGAAAGCTAACATAAACCCCATGAGAAAGGAAAATAAACTCGTTCTGATATGCATCTACCTAAAATCTGGAATTTAAAACATAAGCACACTTCATGATATATTTTATAATTTTCCAAGAATGTCCATGTTAACGATTTTGGATGTATGATATCTTTTAAGTGATTAAAACATAGCAATTTTTTTAGTGAATGGGGCTTGTTTTTTGTGAATCAAAACTTCATGCTGTAAAGTGTATATCCGTCCACTTGCACCAGTACCTTTCTCTTTTAGGACAAACATTCATCATGCATTTTCCTTCGCTACCAATGTGCCATTCAAGACCATTACAGAAATCTTTTCTAACAACTAATACTGTCGCAAACTGGCACTTGTGAGTATTTTAGAGCCTCATAAACATAGCAAGGAATATGGCTGCTATAAATTCGTGAACTAAAGACAGTGACTCTAAGTAAATGAGAAGTGGAATCATTATTAATACAGTTGTTATCGACGATGATACCCATGACCTGCTCGAGTTATTGTAGAAGTTCCAAGTTCCTGAAAGTCACAATCTTTGCTATATACTTATTGATATATATATTATTTTTTTATGTTAATATCACTTAGGTGCTTCCAGAGTTCCAGAGATAAGTGAGGTCATGTGAGTTTAGTTGTACCTTAACTCTTTCTACATTTAGAATAGTATGAGTTTATCTTAAAAGGATCACTTTTTTAAAAAGAAGATTACCTATCCTGCTATGAACATACCCTACAAGATAATATGGTTTTGATATTTTGTATGTACGAGACATTGGTTACCCATTTTTTTTTTTCTCAACAGGAGTTACTGTGTTTCTCTGTGCGCTGGCTATAGCAATCCTTGGGAACTCTATTAATGCTCCAACTGTCATGCTGGCAAATTTTGTTGCTACACCAATAGAGCTGAGGTCAAGTCTCATTATTTTTTCTAACTTACATTTCTTAATTTTCTGCGTTGTTGCTACCTATGAAAAATGGTTCAAGCTGTCAACTTTTGGGCGAAGTAATCATGTTGACTTTTGTCAATAAAGGTTACACTTGCTCTAAGTATGAACCTATCTCATGCTTAAAACTCAACACTGCTTATTACCGGTCAAAAAATGGGTGGCTTGGTAGCAGGTTGAAATGGGCTGAATTGGGTCATATTCTTCTTGATATGTTATAACGAAACCCCCTAGATATTACTTCTTCCGTCATATATTTCCTCACTTTTAGTTGTTGGTCCTTAGGCTCATGATCATATTGTGTCGAAGTTGGTAACAAAAAGGAGCAAACTTAGAGACAATGTTTGACTAATGATCTGTAAAATAAGTATCTATAAATGACAAATTAGAGAAGTCTTGTTATCCTTTATCATGATAATGAGCAAGTCGATAACATAATCTAAAGACTTCCTAAAATAACTTGCTGGCCTCTTGGGATATATGAAGTGTTTTCATCATACAGCGGAGGCAATACTTACGCTTTGCTCATTGTTATTTTCTGATTTATGTCTCTCTACTGATATAGTTTGATGGTAGTGTTCTTACGCTTTGGTGAGTTTCTAATTGGTGGAGATCATTTTCCTCTAACGACTGATGCTTTTAAGAAAATATTGACCGGCAAAGGATCAACGGAGATCTTGCTGAGCATCGCTCGTGCGGTATGTTAAATTTAGATCATTGAATACAATAATTGCACCCCCTTGAAAATATAGAGGGTATTTAGATTTGCTTTTGGAAACTAGTTATACAAAGTCACAATAATGGGTTTTTAAAGTTTGAGTTAACGATTTCTATTGTTATTATCTTGTCAACATTTAACAAAATTGGTTGTGGGCATGTGATGCAAAATTATCATTTACTCCTTTTACACCTTATTTGAGAGGCTTTTAATTTCATTTCACATAAAGTAAGTTCTCAGAAGTTGTTAAACACTCAGTCGTGCCGTTTGATTATCTGGGTTACTATTTACTTCAGATAGTAGAAACACAGTTAAACACTTTTTCTGTGTAGAGTCCATATTTTGATTATGCTTATTTAATATTACATAAGTTAACTCGATTAGTAACTTATTCACATTACATGCAGATGTTCGGTTGGTTGGTTATGTCCCCATTTATCCTGGGAATATTATACATAATACTTGTACCGTGTTTCACTATGTTGGTACGTAAGTTCAGTACGACAGTTGTGAGCCCGAGGAGGGATGATGCACCATCTTACAATCAAGTGATGCTCAAGGTAAGGGATGTTTGATGTGTTGTGAATTAATAGACATTCGAATACAATGTATATTTTTCTTTTATGGTTGGCAAAGTTACAGAATTGATGTATTATGCTAAAACGCTCACGATAACAATGCTAATCATCCAAATTCACAAATTAGGATGTGTTCTTGTTGGATTATTCTGTTTCTGCACTCGTCATTTGACTATTCAGGCTCATGGTAATATATTTTATCTAAAATAAGACATGCAATGTACTATGATTAATAAGATTATGATACTACTCCGTATGAATTTGTTATGCATCTAGGGAGCTTTTTTTCCCCTCTTTTCCTCTTTCAGGATTTTGAAGATGAAAATTGATTATTTCGATAGTCTGCTTCATATGGGGTTTTTGAGACAAAATGATAAGTTTAGTCTTTACGACAAGTTTACTTCTATGGGCTTTTTATGTTGTTCCTAACTTGGCATATGTGATTACATTGACATAAGTTTTCGCGATTAACTCACTGAAACATAATATTGTTCTCATTCAGTCTTTGTGTGGAAAACTAGAAGGGGGGGTTGAATAGTTTTACGAATTAAAACTTCCTTTTAATCTATTTAGATCGACTTATGTCAATATATTTGGATGTGTGTGTTGGATGTTGATAAACAAGCATATAAAGTTAAGTAATGAAAAGATAAGAGTAAGAAGCACAAAACCACAACACGAGTATTTATAGTGGTTCGGCTACAAGGACACCTTCCTTGCTCTACTCCACCCCCGAGTCACCTACTCGAGTTCGTAATCACTACACCAATCTCCTTATGGCGGAGAAGCCTTCACAACGTCGCCTACCCTTTTTCCGGTGCTAGGCTAACCACCGGGTTCTTTCACCCAAGGTGAACCACTCCTACACAACGTCGCCTACCCTTTATAAGGTACTAGGCTAAGTACCTAGTTCTTTCACTCCAAGGTGAACTACACCTTCACAACGTCACCTACCCTTTATTAGGTACTAGGCTAAGCACCTAGTTCCATTGCAATGGAGGAACTACTACCACACTACACCAACGACTAATCCCAAAGGAGATCTACTCCTTTACAACATCATCAAGGATATCAATATCCTTGGATCCTATACTAGTCTATCTTGTACATCGAAACACACCATATCGAATGTACATCTAAGGCACCTTTCACTAATGCCTTTGACTAGATCTACAAGACACCTTTCACTAATGCCTTTGACTAGATCTACAAGACACCTTTCACTAATGTCTAGTGTCTTCACTTCTAAGCACCTTTCACTAGTGCTTCCTTGTCTTGACTTCTAAGCACCTTTCACTAATGCTTCTTTGTCTTGACTTCTAAGCACCTACCACAAGTGCTTATCCTATAGACGATAGATACCCTTCACTAATATCTTCGTTTTGACACTTGAGACATCTTTCACTAATGTCTTCAACACTACACTTCTTTGAAGAAAGAAAGAGATCATCAACAAAAGGACTTCAGTAGCCTTGATGATGAAGAAGCATGGCAACTCATGGACTTGAGCTTGCTCGACTTCAAAGGTGGTGATCTTGCCTTTAAGAGGAACCTAAAAGATCACACAAAACAAAACTACAAACATAGATCTCTTGGATCTAAGGTTAGTGAGATCTAACTCGTGGGAGAAAGTGTGTTAGAAAGAAGCTTGAAAAGGGTGAGAAATAATGAAGAAATGGCTCACTATTTATAGAGGAAAAATCCCTCTGTTCCGGATCCCATGGATCCTTCCACTGGGATCCGCTAGCACAAAGCTAGGGATCCGTGGAACGCCCTCTTACCCATGGGTATTTTTGGTTATGGGTCATGGGTCATGGGTTATGGGTTGATCCATGGTTTTCTTTCTAGATATAATGTAGCTTAAGGATACATTGAACTTGGTTAAGTGGTATATATAAAACCATGGGTTATGGGTCAAAACCATTTGCTAGTTTTATCTATTTAGTATATACTTGTTTTACCCATTTTAGTATATACTTGTTTTACCCATTTTAGTATACTTAGCTTAAGTATATGTTAACACAATATGTAAACACTAGTTGTTGTACATATATATGTCTAGATCATAGAATCACTTATACTTGTTAACCCAATATGTAAACACTAGTTGTTGTACATATATATATCTAGATCATAAAATCATTTATACTTGTTTTAGTGTTTTATGTGAAAATATGAATATGTTAGAAAACTATTAGTTCAAACTATTTACGTATTTTATTTGTTTCGTTAATATGATTTTACGTTTGTTATCGACAAAACATTAGAAGATCGTAAAATATAAATAAACGTTTTTACGGCTTATTTGTATTAACAATCTCCCTTTTGTTGATGACAAAACATAAAATTATTTTAAGGAAAAGCTAAAATTAAAAACGTTTGAATTTGTAGTTTTACTTTCTTCTCCCCTTTTGTCGAAACAAAAGTGTTTGAAGAAAAGCAACACATCGTTTTAAGAAAAACATGTGAAAATAAAAATAAAAGAGATGAGAGCAATTAACGGAAAGGATCTCGTCTTTACTCCCCAGACGAGTCCATCCCTAGGTAAGGCGCCAAGAAAGTAATTCTAATCTAGTTCATTTGCAACTTAACTTTTGCAAAAGATTGTGTCTATGTGACGGTGTGCTCCCCTAGATGATTGCAATTATGCAATGGGAAGACTCGTAATATAAACCTAGTATTGCAAGTAATTTGCAATGTATTGCTTTGACGAAAGCTCCCTAGCTTTGGGATGTCAAAGTCTTCACGTAAATTGAACAACTACAAAACAAAGGTTAGAAAACAAGTATAATTCACAATTTCCGCAAATGTGGTCCAAGTTAGTAGAAAGAAAGCTTTCTGTCTCACGGATCCCGCGGTTCCCTCCTAGTAGGGATCCGTATAGGCAATTCTGAGGGATCCGTATAAGCTGATAAATTTCAGCAAAGGTGATATAACAATTAATGTTACCACATAAATGAGATATGAATACAAGGTAAACATATGCTCAATCAAAATAACAAGTAGCATGTAATTCCACTTAATAAAACAAGAGTTATGACATACATGACTCTAAAAACTAAGAAAATAAGAAAATACATGATTCGGAATTTCTAAACCAACTAACGCTTGATGCTAGGACACCACTAAAATCTTCTAGCTCAAGTTTTGTTTAGGTTTGATCTCGTCGAAACGTTTGAGGAGATGATAGAACATGAAACGTTGGTCTTCTCATACTTCATGTATCAAACTTTCAACATGTTGACAATGATAGCAATCTTTGTCATGGCTAGGTAGTGGTGGTGGATGAAATGAAATGGCTTGATGCAAAGGATCAAGTGAAGCGGCTTGTGGAGCCTCAAACGATGGAGGGATTGGTGGAGGCGCATTTGAGAATGGCTCGACCAAGGATGATAGTGGTGGTAGAGAAGTGTCAACTTCCATAAGATCGGGTGGTTGACTTTGATGATTTCTTATAACCCAAATGGGATTATATGATGGAAACGCGAAAAGGAAGCTTGAGCAAGTGTTGACTCAACACCTTGATTTTGAATCATTATTCCTCCTAACGAGGAGAATGTTGTCATGAAGCGGATGAGACGACCTAGATGGCAAGTCCTCTAAATTGTAGAGGTGAGGTGATGATTGTGGGGATGTAAATGAGATAGCTCTAGGAACGAATAGTGATGGTTTAGTGGAGATGATATTGTTCGCCTAGGAGGTATGGTGGTTTTGGCATTGGTAGTTTTGTGGGTATTATCCTTTTAGGAGTTGGTTTGATTGAATGATGAAGGATCCTATCATTTGTTGGCTTGACCGAGATGATTCGTTGAAGAGATTTCGTGTATAACACGAGCCTTTTTGGGTGGTTCTTTGGTGGATAAGTTACTACTTGGGGTTTTCCTCATGATGAGATGATTTCAAGAGGTTGCAAGAGCTGAAAGTTAGGATGAGAGGATGACTATGGAGGTCCTAACAAGGTGGTTTATAAACTAAGAGATTTGGCAAGTGCATTTAAGCCTTAAGCCACTAAGATTCATTGGAATGTGATGATTTGTAACGCCCCGACCCGACAAGGGTAAAGGAATCACAAATAATGGTGTCATATCAAAGCAAACATAAATATCCAAAAGAAGTCTTAACATAAATGCTGAAATAATTCAAGTCAACATGACTTCAATACATAGGTCCCAAAGGAAAATAAACTCCAATAGAAAAAAAAAATCTGAAATAGTAAAGTCTTAAATGGCATCATAAAATCAAAGCTAAATATCTCTAAGGTAAGTCCACTCATGCACTCATCCCAAAGCAAAACCCAGCTTCAATGCTTAGATACCTGCCGGAAGAAAAGAAATGCGGCTGAGCTTCAAAAGCTCAGTGAACAGATATAAAAGCAAAGCAAATACGAAACGAAATCGAATACGGAATATAGTGAACGAAAGATAGCAAAATCATAATCATTTTCAGAGTATAAATCAGAAATATCGAATAAGGTTTATAGTTAACTACCACGAGCCCAGAAACATATATCAGATCATAATCATATTCACATAAGGCAACATTTGTAGGGGAGACCTACCAGAGTTATGAAGGACGTGCATGCACGCAGCATCAATCATCAGATAACAAATAATGATAATGAGATAATGATAATGAGATAATGATAATGATCTAGGATGCATCCATACGCCCAATGCATGATATTGGCCATAACATATAATTGAGCTCATAATGATAATGATAAGGGACGTGGCGAACATCACTCATCGCCCTAGAGTCATGTCGAGGTGCATCATCGACACGGACATGGAACCCCATGACTAGTGAAATATTTGGCTCGGTGTCAACTATCTTAGGTCAAATCGTAATGTCAAACCGATACGATCATACTTTATCATAAGGTAAATCATATTTCCAAAATCGAGTTTTCATATTATATAGTTCAAAATCGATGTTTCATAATTCGTAAATCGAGTTCGGATAAGCAACAACTCAAAACAAACAGAATGGGGTTCATAGCAAAGGCTTAGGAAACCCTAATATAAAAGCTAACGAAAAGAAAACGTTATAAGGAACCTTCTATCGAAAATGTCGAATATCTGCACTTATTCCAAAGCAAATGACCAAAAGCGTAAATACGGAAAGCAAAGGATTACTCCTTCTTCACGTAACCTATACACATTAACGGTCGTACATGTTATTTATGATTCCATAATCGTCGAAATGATCTTTTAATATTTGGTGTTCATACTTAGTATATTTAATGATCTTAATACTTTAGGGTTTTATAGTTAAATGAGAATTAAGTGTTTTATAATTAATATCGTAGATTAGGGTTCATCATGTCATTTATTAGAGTTTAGGTTTAAGTGTGAAAATAGTTTAAAAGTCATAACTCACACATGAAATAACGAATTAATATATTTAGCTTCAAACCCTAATCAACTCTCATTTATGTTCTAGGGTTTTCCCAATCTTTTAATATCATATTAATGTGCATTTACTTTACATGTTACGTCATTTAATGACTCATTACTTTGACCTAGCACGTATGAAAACAACCTTTCTTTTCATGCTTCACCACGCACACACTCACACATGCAAACACTTACTCATACTCAAATCAACTCACACAACTCATTAACTCTTGTTTATTTACTCAACACCTTCATGACTTTAACCATACGTTACTTATATACATATTATACGTCGACTTTTATACCCATGCACGTTTATGATTTCATGTGACAACACAAGTTACTTATCATCCGGATTAGATACACATCAACAAGCTCACTTGACTTACAAAACACACGCATGCTACACGGTTCACAAATCAATTGGTTCGGCTTGCATGGTTCGACTCACACATCACTTAGGGTTTAGGTTTTGCATGTTCTTTACTCCTTTAACACACGTTTACAAACATTCACATGGTTCGGCTAATATATATGTTTCGGCTTCCATGTTTTACGCAAACCCTAACTCAATACATATAACAATACATGCGGCAAATATTTATAAGGTCCGATTCATATGTTTTTGTTTCGGTTTCATATATATGTCGTACGCAAATCATACCTCACGGATTCAAACATATATTAACGTTACATGTATCAAAACAAGACGAAGTACTTGATTATACCTTAGCTTGTCGTTGGAACCAAACCTTCGACACCAAGAGTGGCAAAGAATCGAGAGAAAAAGAAAAAATGGAGGCAAAGGAATACCGAACTTGCAATATTAGGGTTCCAATTTGTGTTAAGGTGTTTGTATATATATGTGGTACCAATCGGATAAGGGTTTGATGTGTGTGGGCTTCGGCTTAACCCAACCGGACAAAGACACACGGTCCAAGTTTGGGCCCTCTTGGACTCTCGGCTCGCAACAACTACGGCCCAAAAGAAATCGGATGACACAAAATTAAACGGCCCAAAAGTGTTACAACGCGTGACGTATCTTTGTCGTACAATGACGATTTCTTAATATACTCGTTAGGTTTTAATTATTCATAAGTTAGATTTTAAATTTCGTTAAATGAATATAAATGTATTTTACGTATTTTATAATTTCGATTTCAAGGGTAATTTAGTCTTTATTCTATGTTTCAGATTTTCAGGTTTTACATGATTAACATGCACAAGAGTCAACTTCAGAGTTTGCACTGTTCTAGGAACTCATTTAAGATGAGATGGAGTGTCTGAGTTAGGAAGATGAGTTGAAATGATTGTTTTAGCAAGATTTGACCTAAACTGTCATCCGGATCCCACGGTTCCCTTCTTGGAGGGATCCGGCTAGGCTAATCCTATGGATCCGGCTCTCAGCAGTTATGACAGGTTTGAAAAGAGGTTTCTAGGAGCTAAAGACTATCTTATTTTGAGTGTTTCAGTCCTCCTAAGTATTTTAAATGAAGGGGTGCTTAAGTGCTTAAAGGCAATGAGTGTTGTAGCTAATGATTGTCTTTTATGGAAGGATTTGGAACTTTCATGAGCAAGAATGACACTAAGGATTTGGAGTGTCAATTGAAACTAAATGATCCTAGAGATCAGGTTGTGTTTTAGGATAGTGTTTTGGAAGACATCCTAGAATCTTTGAGATAGGAAAACTAGATTTTGATCAACTTTGATCAATTTTGAGGTGAGGATGATTAATGAGCAATTATGCCATAATCGAGAGATTTCTAAGGCTAGATGTGAAGGATCAAGTAGAAAATGAAGTGTGAGTTTGAGAGCGGAAGAGTAATGGGTTAAAAATAAAATGGTAGATCTACAAAAGTCTTAGAGTGTGATCTAGGTGAGTTGTGTGTGAGTAGGAAGGATCAACCTATTTTGATAAGGACTTAATTTGCCTTAAGATACTATATTTAGCTTAGTGTGAGATGTTCTAAGGATATGTTTGAAATATAATGCTTGCAATTGCATTTTCTGTTGGTCCGGATCCCACGGTTCCCTAAAGGTAGGGATCCGTCTAGTACAACTTTTGGGATCCATTCATCTGCTAGGCAGAACCTTTACTAAGGTATGCAATGATCTTGACAATGCATTATATCTCAATGATAGTCTAAAGTGAGTTCTAAGATATCAAATGTACGATGTTTTATTTCATAAAAGAATTGGATTACATTTAATAAAGCACGAGTACAAGAGAGTTTATCCTATTTTGGAGTACTAAGTTGCTTGAGTGTTTTCGCTAGATGGATCATCAAATGGTTGATGAGTGTTGGCGGATTCGTGAATGAAGAACGCCTTCATGTGAGAGATGTTCATGGTTCCATCATCTTGTTCACAAGTACGCATAACGGACTTTGAAATTGAGGATGGTGAAACATGAGATTATGATAAAGCGCGTCAAGAACATTCCATAAGGAATAAGTTTGTTCTTGGATCCTTGAAGATTTACAATTCGCCTTGCAAAGAAGTAGGCGAGATTGTATGGTTGTTGTGTTAGCGCACAATACATCATGCGAGCACAACAAGCGGAAGGATTTCTCGATTTCCTTAAGGCTCCAAACATTTTCACGTAGGATGAGCGCAAGAGGTTTGTACTCTTCAAGAATATCCCCCGTGTGGATGATGTTTGGATGAGAGTGATGAGGTTTGCATAAAATGCGGATTAAGTCTTATGGAGAAGGAATATGAGAGCAATATGGACTATTTTCTTCACGAAAGTTGAAAAGAGAGTCAAGAGACCAATCTTCGGTGAAGGCACATTGTCCATGATTGGGAATTTGGAGGATGTTGGCAAATTGCCCAAGGGTTAGAATAAACTTTTGGTTTTTTATCCAAAACCAAAGAGAAAGAGAGCGATCCTCGTTACGAACGAGTTCGACTTGGCGGAAGAATTCCAATATGAACCTTGGACATATTTTCTCGTTGATTTCGAGAAGACATTCTAGTCCTATGGTTCGGAAGGAGGTATTGATACCTTCTTCGAATTGTAGAGAGGTGTCTACAATACGTCCTTCATGGAAGTGACGAGTTTCGAGATTGTTGAACCCACGGACATGATTACCAGGTGTGTTGGGTTCAAGAGAGATGTTAGGAGTGTAGAAGCTTGTGAGGGAAAAATCAAACTCGTATTCGTGCGACATAGTTGAATCTAGAGAAAAGACGAGTTAATAGAAAGTGATGATTGTGGTTAACCAATGATTATCTAACGTTTTTATTAGATTTTTATTAACAATGGTTTTTAACAAGAAAAACACTTAACTTACTTATGATTTTGACAAATTAGTGGAGTATTACTTTTATAAGAAAAGTAGTTTTTAATTTGCATGAAAACTGTTTTCCAGTAACCCTAAACCCTAAACCCTAAACCCTAAACCCTAAACCCTACATTTTCTTTTAGCATGCATACATGACATCTAATGTATCACGAAAAGAATATAAAACAAATAGATCAAAAGAAATGAAACACTCATTATAACACAAACAACCTAGATAAACTAGATTATTAATAATATTGCATTTCAATGCTAAGAATGATACAAAGGATTGGGTATATGACCCCAATATAGATTAACAACACAAAGTAAATGTCTTCGTATGTGAACTTCATCATAGGGAACACACGTGCGATGAGTGTTAGGGCGATGAGCACGAGTGCGATGTAAACCGTGTTGATGACGGATCTTCTTGGTTTCGGATGAGATGGAATGAGGAGGAAGATGAAGTTTTTTGAATGAGAGGGAATTTTTGAAATTGGAAAATTTGAAAAAGTGATGGTTTGATAGAGGGGTCGACGGTGGAAGTATAAATAGGGAAAGGGGAATTTTTGAAATTCGTGTTTTGTTTTATTATTAGATTAAAAAGAAATAAAACATAAGTTATATATACTATGTGTTGATACAAAAGATGGGCGTTCCTTGTTTGGGGCTCCGGCTCTCATACCAATTGTTGATTGTTGCTTGAGACCTGCGCACTAAGAGACAGAAAACACCGTTAGGCTTATCGTGGGATTGTCTCACACGATTATCCTCCGGCGTGAGAGTAAGTAATCGGTTTAGGGTTAAAGGATAGTTAGGGTTTGTAGATCGTACCTTTAACGAGGGATGAGATTCCCTTTATATACACACGGAATCCTTGTTGGTTCCGTGTTCCTCAACCTTCGGCGTATCCCGCCTAAGTCGGTTGGGGAATGATTATCTCCATAATTAGGAGACATCCGATATCGTGTTCCATAATTAACATTGGGCTTGGACCGTCGTGGGCCCAAACCCTTATCGGATCAGCCCAGTTCGTGCTGGGCTTGTTAGTATCAGGCTTTGGTCGGGCTCATGACCCGACTATAGACTATACGTCATCACTATGACTATAGACGAGAAATATAACACGTATGTGAGAAAAAGGCTTCCTAACGAAGCTTCATGTAAATCATGTGTAAACACAAAAATTTACTCAAATAAATGCCTAACAAATAACACTTATTTACTAAACTAATATCATTTAGATATAAGTGGAAAGTCATACCTCGAATGCACTTAGGAATGTCTTTACAAATGACAAATGTCACTTAGACGATTCCTGCTCCTTTGCGTTTAAGATACCTTATTAAGGAAAGTATTCTTGTTACCAAGCAACTCCTAAAGCTTGGTGGTTATGAGCTTTGACTAATCAACATGACAAGGAAGATTAGTGCATTTAAATGAAAAGAAAACAAGAAAAATGTTGTTATCAACTCAACATCCAAACATATCATTTTTTGAAAAACATGGTGTTTGTTTTTATGGAAAAACCTTCTTTGTAGTTTTTAATTAACTATGGATCGTATCAAGTTTTTAAAGTACAATATACTTCAAGAAACTTGGTAACGAAGCTCAGATGCCAATTATGGAAAACTAGAATGGGGGGTTGAATAGTTTTACCAATTAAAACTTCCTTTTAATCTATTTAGATCGACTTATGTCAATCTATTTGGATGTGTGTGTTGGATGTTGATAAACAAGCATATAAAGTTAAGTAATGAAAATATAAGAGTAAGAAGCACAAAACCACAACACGAGTATTTATAGTCGTTCGCCACAAGGACACCTTCCTTGCCCTACTCCACCCCCGAGTCACCTACTCGAGAGTTCGTAATCACTACACCAATCTCCTTATGGCGGAGAAGCCTTCACAACGTCGCTTACCCTTTTTCCGTGCTAGGCTAACCACCGGGTTCTTTCACCCAAGGTGAACCACTCCTACACAACGTCGCATACCCTTTATAAGGTACTAGGCTAAGTACCTAGTTCTTTCACTCCAAGGTGAACTACACCTTCACAACGTCACCTACCCTTTATTAGGTATTAGGCTAAGCACCTAGTTCCATTGCAATGGAGGAACTACTACCACACTACACCAACGACTAATCCCAAAGGAGATCTACTCCTTTACAACATCATCAAGGATATCAATATCCTTGGATCCTATACTAGTCTATCTTGTACATCGAAACACACCATATCGAATGTACATCTAAGGCACCTTTCACTAATGCCTTTGACTAGATCTACAAGACACCTTTCACTAATGTCTAGTGTCTTCACTTCTAAGCACCTTTCACTAGTGCTTCCTTGTCTTGACTTCTAAGCACCTTTCACTAATGCTTCTTTGTCTTGGCTTCTAAGCACCTACCACAAGTGCTTATCCTATAGATGATAGATACCCTTCACTAATATCTTCGTCTTGACAATTGAGATATCTTTCACTAATGTCTTCAACACTACACTTCTTTGAAGAAAGAAAGAGATCATCAACAAGAGGACTTCAGTAGCCTTGATGATGAAGAAGCATGGCAACTCATGGACTTGAGCTTGCTCGACTTCAAAGGTGGTGATCTTGCCTTTAAGAGGAACCTAAAAGATCACACAAAAACAAAACTACAAACATAGATCTCTTGGATCTAAGGTTAGTGAGATCTAACTTAGGGGAGAAAGTGTGTTAGAAAGAAGCTTGAAAAGGGGTGAGAAATAATGAAGAAATGGCTCACTATTTATAGAGGAAAAATCCTACTGTTCCCCGGATCCCACGGATCCCTTCCACTTGGGATCCGGCTAGCACAAAGCTAGGGATCCGTGGAACGCTCCTCTTTACCCATGAGTATTTTTGGTTATGGGTCATGGGTCATGGGTTATGGGTTGATCCATGGTTTTCTTTCTAGATACAATGTATCTTAAGGATACATTGAACTTGGTTAAGTGGTATATATAAAACCATGGGTTATGGGTCAAAACCATTTGCTAGCTTTTATCTATTTAGTATATACTTGTTTTTACCCATTTTAGTATATACTTGTTTTTACCCATTTTAGTATACTTAGCTTAAGTATATGTTAACACAATATGTAAACACTAGTTGTTGTACATATATATGTCTAGATCATATAATCACTTATACTTGTTAACCCAATATGTAAACACTAGTTGTTGTACATATATATATCTAGATCATAAAATCACTTATACTTGTTTTAGTGTTTTATGTGAAAATATGAGTATGTTAGAAAACTATTAGTTCAAACTATTTACGTATTTTATTTGTTTCGTTAATATGATTTTACGTTTGTTATCGACAAAACATTAGAAGATCGTAAAATATAAATAAACGTTTTTACGGCTTATTTGTATTAACACTTTGTATATACAAAAATAAAAAATAAAAATAAAATAAAAAATGATATAACCATTAATGAATTTACGAACTTCCCAAACTAAGTTGGTGTATTGTTTAGATAAAAATTACGTTGTCAGGAATTTTTATCTTGTACTAAAGCTCAAAAACTAAAATTTTAAAGTACAAGTTATTTAACACACCTTTTTATTAAAACACTGCGGAAGCTCGAATATATTACAATAGTTGTGACGAGAGGTTTTTAGGTGGTTTTTCGATGATTCATACAACGAAATAGAAACGCCTTTTATAGGCAAACATACTAGGGAATATGCTATGGCATCTGGCATATTCATGCGCCATTATTGACTATACAAAGGCTCGCGATACTTCTAACATAATAGTACAATTAATAACATTATTAAAAGTAGATGCGGCACTTTTACTGATCTTTTATCACATGATCACATGGTAGACGGGCCCTCCTAGCGTTGGGGTAGAGACCTTTTTCCATAGGACGATTCAATTTTAATGCGTTCAGACAATAATCATCCCATCCGGGGACCACAATAAAAATTGAATCGTCATTACTTACGTCATCTTCTAGAAATCCTTCTCTGTTGTAGCGACATTTGTTGTCTTTTGGGCTGTAATTTTGGACTTTAGATGTTGCTGCGGCCCAATCGTTGTGCGAGGGCTTCCAGTTCGATAAGGATTATTCGGGCTTCTTTGTTTTGGATTCGGACGTCTTCTTTCTGGTCATCCCAATGGTTGTCTCTTGTTGATAATCCAAAGCAGACTTGGGCTTTGCATTGTATGATTGCTTGTAGATTTCGCATTGCTTTGACTGCTTCTTTTGCTGCTGATAACTCAATGTCTTGGGCGACTGATCTACACACATCATATTTATCCATTCTAACTAGGGTTTGGTTAGCCCTGAGCTGGTAGTGCTTGTACATTGCTCCTGGTTCTTCATGCGTAAAGATGGTTCTAGTGAAGATTCTTGGAAGTGGCTGAAAGTCTTCATGATTTCTTCCCAAGTGTTCTTCATATTCTTTTGAGAGGCATAGGGGGACTATAGAACTTCCTCCACTGAGTAAAGAGATGCTGTTGTTAATTGCTTCATTTCTCCGGTGCATTCTGCAAAACAAAGATTAACAAGTCTTGAGAGAGAATAAGCTAGTGTACTATGTTTCCCTTCTATATGTTCTATGTTGATCTTGACGCCTGTTCCTGTGACTGCATCTGCAAACTTGATCCATCTAACTCTTGAGGATTTGTTGCTATTAGCTTTATTATAAAAGCTAATAATGGCTTGGCAATCTGTCCTTAGAGTGACTTCTTGTTTGTCAAGGTAGTAGATCTTTAGCTTATCCAGAGTGTTGATGCAGGCATTAATTTCAACATCAATTGTGGATTGGGTCGTTGAGAACTTGCCACTGGCATATGCACAAATCTTTTCTGAGCTTTTCGGTCCTTCTTTGTTGTTTTTCCATTTAACCACTCCTCCCCATCCTTCCATGCACCCATCTGTTTCTAAGATGATATAAGCATCATCAGGTGGTATTTCGAGGTCTGGGAGATTTTGAACCTGAGTTTTGATTTTTTTGACTAATTCATAGTCGGAGAGCTTCAATCTTTTGTCTCCATGAGCATTCGTATTTTCATACAGTGGCCTCAGGAGTATCCCAAGTTTTGGGATATGACCTCTGACATAGTTAAGGATTCCTAAGAACGACCTTAATCCTTTATTCGTCTTTAATTCTTCTTCATTGAAGTTCACAATCTTCTTTATAATGTGTGGCTGTAATTTTATGGTTCCTTCTCCTACGACTGCTACCAAGAAGTCTATTGTTGGGACTGCTATCTTCATCTTTGTTGGGGATAAGAATAAACCGTTGTCTTCGCAAATCTTTAGCATCCTTTCCAAATGCTTTGCATGCTCCTTTTCATTCTTCGAGAAGACTAGTATATCATCAATATATACTGCGATGAATGATTCTGTTCCCTTGAAACATTTATCCATCTTTCTTTGAAATATTGCGGGGGCGTTCTTTAAGCCAAATGGCATGACAAGCCATTCATAAAGTCCTCCCGGAACTAAGAACGCGGTCCATGGAATTGATTCCTCATCCATGGCAACTTGATGGAACCCTGACTTGAGATCAAACTTTGAGAATATTTTTGCACCTCCTATTCTCTTGATGATAGTATTTATGCCTGGTAGGGAGTTTTGATCCTTGTATGTGTTATCATTCAAGGATTTGTAATTGAAAACCATCCTTTCTTTTCCTTTGGTCTCCTTTCCCGTCATGGGATCAATTATTGTTCCCGAATTTACGATCATTGCCATCGTTCTGTGCCTGATTTTGCTTGGGCGAATAGCACCAATTTTAAGATGACTATCAATGTGTTTTCTGAATGAATCTTCCATTGCTGGCGTCACATGCTTCAGCGGTCGGTCTTCAATTGCAACATCTGGATTAATGATATCCAGTTTACAATGTTCGCCATTCTTTCTCCAATGCTTTAAAGGCTCTTCTCCAATGTATCCTTGATGCTTCAACCTATCAATGACAGGTTTAAATTGTTCCAGGAATGCACTGTTTCTTTCTTGATTGAAATAAATGGATTCATTTATTTCAAAGAACTCTTCTTCACTTACTTCGAGCTTAGTAATGACAACTTTAGCAACTTCAGTTTGGTCTGAAAACCTGATCTTGGTAATCTTTTTATAAATTGTTATCTCATTGCCTTTTGTACGGATTCCTCCTTTCATGGCTCTTATGAAGTTAGCCCCTATTAGCATTTCAATAACATTGCTGTCGTGCATATCGAATGCGTATATAAGAGGAATTTTGAACTTGTTTCCTTCAATAAGAAAAGAGCCCTGCCTTAGTCTGTGAGTCGCTTGCTGTCTTGAATTCAGGACATTGAAGAAGACGTTGTGGGTTAACAATTCAAGTGCTTCTTCTAGGATAACCTTTTTGTTTATGCAACATGCTGATGCTCCTGTGTCAATTATTGCAGTGGTTCCAAATGCGGGACAATTAGGGATATCAAACTCAACCTTTACATTGTAAAGTGAGTTGGTTATCTTCCTAACTTTTGAAACTGTAGTAGCGTTTCCAGAGTAATGAACCTCTGCTTCCATGAATGGTCTTGCTACATGAACTTCTGCTTCCATGAAGGGTCTTGCTTTATGAGAATCACCTAATGGCGGAAATTCTTCCTTAGAGAATTGCAACTCGATTCTTCTTCTTTCTTTTCTTGCAGTTGTGCTTTAAGCCTTCTTATTTCCTCATCCTTTTGTTCTTCAAGCCTTATTTTTTCAGCTTTGAGCTGATCAACGATCTTAAGGGTATCTATGAGATCTCTTACTAACATGATTTTTTCAGAGTGCCATAGTTCTTCCTTCTTCTGCATAGCAGCTTTACTTTCATAGTATTCTATAGCTTGAGAAGCCTTACTTTGTTACTGCTAAAGTTCTTTTCTTCTTCTGATTTGTGCAGTTGTTTTCCTTTAACATTAACTATTTTGCCAAGGTAGTTTTTTGCGCTAAGGGCACATGTTGTAAGTTGGCATTTAGGACAATTAAGTCTTGACATATATGTGGTTAGTATTCCACAGTAATAGCGGATTGTAGAATTGGTGACCACATTTTCCTTCCAATCATGATCACATTCTTTGCTTTTTATTGGTAGTTCTTTGTTCGGCCTCCACGATCCGGCTGATTGAACCATGTCTGCTATTTTTGCTGGTGGTCCAGGATGGAACATGAAAGCATAATGACAAAATGTGTCACACCCCAAATTACTTTTGCAATGAATGGAATACACGGGGATGACTATCATAGCATCAAAGTTACTGAGTTATATCGAGCGACCTAAAGTGTCGTTTTGGAAATATCGTTTGATTAAGTAAAATAATCAGAGTTTACAAAACATAGGTCCCAAAAGATTTCCAATATACAAAAAATGAGTTTGTTACAATCAAACGATAGTTAAGTGCATAAAATGTATGTGAAACGCGTCGACACCGCGACTCTATGATAAGTCCACATGCATGCCATGAAGTGAATTCCTTAGATACCTGAGATAAAACATGCTAAAAGTGTCAACACAATGGTTGAGTGAGTTCATAGAGTTTGGTTAAAAAGTAAAGCTTTTAAAGAGCGTTCATGCAACAAAGGCAAAGTTTTTGGTCATTTAGAATAGTCCACAAAGCAAAGGCATTGTAAATCCACTCAGTTTCAAGTTCCGCCCATACAAAACTTGCAACATGTGTGTTCACAACCCACTGCCAAAATATGTATGTCTAATAGTTAAGTGCACATTATCATAATAGTTCATAGTATCGCACCACGTATATAATAATGTATGCCAGGCAAAGCCCCTAGAATAAATAATATGCGTCCCGTAACATAGTGGACGAGAGGTTGGCCGACCTCTAATAGCGCTATCCATACTACCTACTAATAGGAGACTAACAATGCGAATGTACGAACAAGACATCATACAACTATTATATACAATTAAGAACACTCCGAACATGGGAGAATTTGCACTCCATAGGGAGACACGGACCGGGAGACTTAGATTGAAAATGCTCCGTTCCCATAGGGAGACATTCCGCTCCGGACCGGGAGGCTTTAAGTTGCTCGAACAAGGGAGACTTTATAGTGATGCTCGAACATGGGAGACTTTATAGTGATGCTCGAACATGGGAGACTTTATAGTGATGCTCGATCATGGGAGACTTTAGGTCAAGGTCATAACACATCCGGTTCAATAAGTTCAAACAAGTCATAAGTTCGTATTTAAGTTCAAGTTCAAGTCAAGTCATAAGTTCAAATTTAAGTCAAAGAGCTCAAAACATATCAAAAGGTTCAAAATAGTTAAAGGGTTCAATATTATGTCAAACAAGTTCAAAATAGTCAAAGGGTTCATTATAAAGTCAAACAAGTTCAAAATGGTCAAAGGGTTCAATATAAAGTCAAACAAGTTCAAAATAGTCAAAGGTTCAATATTAAGTTAAAAGAGATTAATTATATGTCAAAATGTTTTAAATCAAGTTAAAGTGTTCAAATCTATGCCAATATGTTCCTATCAAGTTAAAAGAGTTCAAATATATATGTCGAAGGGCTCAAAATCACGGAAAGTGGTTCAAATAATAGTGTTCATAACATAGTGATCAATTTAGGGGCACAATCTACTTACTAGCATAAGTAATGAAACAATATTATTTAAGTTCATATAAATGTAAAGTAAAAGCAAGTAGTTGAGCATGTATCTCCCCCAAAGAGTTTATAAAACAATTAAACGAGTAAAAGTGGGGCTACGAACTCACCTGATGCAATGATTATGATGACAAAAGTAGATACACTGAAATGAGGTGCGATCTCTATCCGCAACCTAATATGAATGATGTGTTCTAATGTAAGTCATGAAACAATGTCGTGCATGCAAACTTATATGATATCCATACCACTTGTACATTTGAAAATAAAGTTTATCGTCGAAAATAAGTTTATAATGTCTTGTCAAGTTATAAAATACTTTACAAGTATTTACGTTGAAACAACATCTAACGATAGTCGTTTAGTGATTTATCAAGAAATTATAGCTTTTCGTCGTAAAACAATACACTTTGACAATTCATGAAAGTGACTAAATGGCCTCGAAAAGCTAGTCGTAAAATAGTGAATATCGAGTGTTAGGAAACAAACTCAACGGTTTTGGAAAGCTTGTAGCATTATTTCAAAGTCTTAGCTTTTAAATTTTTATAATAGAGGTCTCGATCATGGAGAAAAACATAGGTGAAGTAGGGTACTTGTACCAAAAATATTGTTTAAAGGTAGTTTTCGGTAAAGTTTGAGTGACCGTATTTTATTCATTACAACTCCGTTTGACGAACGGTTGAACATTTTGGAAAATAGGCTAGGTGAACTTACTTTTACTAGAAGACATCGTTTTCTTAAAAGTACTCCATCGATGTTAAAACGACTCTCAACATGGTCCTTAGCGACAACTAGTTTTTGTCTAATAGGAAAATATATGTTTTATACTTG
Organism: Chrysanthemum lavandulifolium; assembly: GCA_022545495.1. Lineage (NCBI taxonomy): Eukaryota > Viridiplantae > Streptophyta > Magnoliopsida > Asterales > Asteraceae > Chrysanthemum > Chrysanthemum lavandulifolium. The sequence continues at coordinate 97,761,511 of CM040242.1, read as the reverse complement.
TAATAAAAGTTACGTCAACCTTATTTAAAATGTGTAATTTAATCGTTATAAGTCCGTTTTTCACGTTTTATATGTCCTTAGCTTCGTGTTAAAGTATACTAATATATTTTGATAAATCGACTCATTTAGATAATGCTTAAGACTCATTTTAACCCTTAAAAATCTGGACAGCATGCTGAATTTTCCGAAAATATAGTTTTCGTCGTTAAACTTGAAAATAGCATAACTTCTTCGTTATAACTCGCTTTAACCCGTTCAAGCGACCACGGTTTCGTTTTAAAGTATATTTTCTGAATATCTAGCCCAAAATATTTTATAAACTGTCGAAATTTCCAGACTTAGCAAAATGATCGACCCTTATTTATAGTTGTCGAAATTGATTTTTCTCGTAATACTTATTCTAACCACTTCAAATCAACGCCAAAGCTATTCTAAACCTACCATACACCTTCTTAGGGTGTCATGGGTTCCTAGAAATCATCAAAATGATATGTTTCAAGGGATAATTATAGGATGATATATATTCATTATAAGTACTTAAAACAAATAAAGTGGTATAGATAATCATATAACTTGCATGTTTTCTTCAAGCATGATAAAATGACCAAAGTATGAATATGAAAGAAATAAAATGGTCATGAAATGCTTACTAGTGTAGTGATGAGGTTTAAAGAACAAGGTTTTTCCTAATACCCTAAGTTTTTATTTCAAAACCTTGATTAAGAGTATACTAGTGTTTATATTTTAGCTTGATCTTCCAAAAAATTTGGTTTCTTCTTGACCTTTCTCCTTGGCCGGTTTTAGAAGAGAGGAAATGAGAGAGGATATTTTTTTTCACCTTATGTATGTGTGTAATGTATTTGTTAAATATTGGTGTATAATAATAAAAAAACATGTGTATAGTGTTAGCTAGTTAAGAAGATTTTGTGTCAAAACTTGTTGTGTCATGTCCATTTGGTCGACAAGTAGGAAAAGAATGAAAGAGTAGTGTATTTTGTTGTATTAATGTATAAATGTATAAGTAATATTGGTAAGTTGTTTGTATAATTAAGTATTTAGGGTAGCGTTAGCTAGAAATAAATTTTAACGGAACAAAATAAAATATATCGATGTCATAAAATTATAAAAATACATTTCTTACAAAATTTAGTGAAATAATAATTATCGAGTAGTATTTACGAAACCGTCGTAATTATATAAATATAACAATTTATATACAAAATAAATTTAAAACACCGGTAAACTAATAATATAATTTTTATAATCTTAATATGAGTATAAAAATATATATGGATAATTTTTGGAAGTGTCGGATCAATTGTTCAAAATAAATGATTATGCGATAGCGTTTATTTAATAGGAAAAACGTTAATGAACTATGCAAACCCATGCATGAACTAATATTAATGAAATATAAAATTTTCTCCGGGATGAATAGTGTTTTGTGAATAGTAAAATTTTGAAATAACTTCTCAAAATATCAAATCGACTTCAAAACGATGAATAGTAAAATGATGAATAGTAACCGATGAATAGTAAATTCCCGAGATGAATAGTAAATTTGAAAAATGACCGAAAATTGAGAATTGTGACATTCTTCCCCTGTTAGAGGAATCACGTCCTCGTGATTCAATTAATGATAACTATAGTCCGAACCTCGACAAGGGTTCTAAAAGTTTATGCTCATGTATAGTCTAAATGATGATGTCAATGCTCATGCATATGAGTTCCTCATCCAACTAAGTACGTACTTGTGCTATCGTGACCATATCCCATTCTAAAGACATGCTCTCTTATGGTTTAGGTTTGTGAGGCAAGCTTTCCCATTCTCGAGCAAAACCCTCAAAAGACTTTTAGGTAACCGATTTTACTTAATCTCACAACTCATCAAACAAGAACTATCATACGATTAGGCTAAATCGGTTTGAGTAACAACTTGTTTCTAGCTTGATCTTTGCAACTCATCAAACAAGAACTGTCACTCGGATCAAACCGGAAACAAGTTGTTTGAAGAAAATCTTTGAAAATTTGGCTCGACACGAATTGCTTACACATATGAGACTACTACTCCCTTCATTGCATGATTCTTCCCGAATTAGACATAGGTGATCGTGCTATGTATAATTTAGAGTAACTATGCAATGCTTGGACTAATCGACTCATATGATGTTTGGTGTTGAGTCATAAACCCGCATGTATAATGAGTATGCACTTATAATGATATGATGAGATGCTATGATGATGTAGTTATAGTCTAGAGTCAATGATGCAACCTAGTTCTCTATAACCGATGCTCGATACAAATCATCATACCCCAAATTACATTTTGCGTGGAATGGAATTCTGGGGATGACTATCATAGCATCAAAGTTACAGATTATATCGAACGACCTAAAGTGTTGTTTTGAAAATATCGTTTGATTAAGTAAAATAATCGAGTTTACAAAACATAGGTCCCAATAGATTACCAAAGTACAAAATGAGTTTGTTATAATCAAACGATAGTTAAGTGCATAAAATGTATGTGAGGCGCGTCGTCACCGCGACTCTATGATGAGTCCACATGCATGCCATGAAGTGAATGCCTTAGATACACGAGATAAAACATGCTAAAAGTGTCAACACAATGGTTGAGTGAGTTCATAGAGTTTATTTAACAAGTAAAGTTTTTAAAGAACGTTCATGCAACAAAGGCAAAGTTTTTGGTCATTAAGAATAATCTACAAAGCAAAGGCATTGTAAATCCACTCAGTTCCAAGTTTCGCCCATACAAAACTAGCAACCGTGTGTTCACAACCCAACGCCAAAATATGTCTAGGTTATATTCAAGCACATGTTGTCATAATGAGGTCATAGTATCGCACCACGTATATAATAATGTATGCGTGCAAAGCCCTAGAATAAATAATATGCGTCCGTAACATAGTGGACGAGAGGTTGGCCGACCTCTAATGGCGTTATCCATACTACCTACTAATAGGAGACTAACAATGCGAATGTACGACAAGTACATCATACAACTATTATATACAATTAAGAACACTCCGAACATGGGAGAATTTAGATTGAAAATGCTCCTGCCCCATAGGGAGACATTATGCTCCGGACCGGGAGGCTTAGGTTGAAAATGTCTGTTCCCATGGGAGACATTCTGCTCCGGACCGGGAGGCTTTAAGTTTCTTGAACAAGGGAGACTTTATAGTGATGCTCGAACATGGGAGACTTTATAGTGATGCTCGAACATTGGAGACTTTAGGTGATGCTCATATCATCCGGAGACTTTAGGTCAAACAGGTCATAACACGTAAGTTCAATAAGTTCAAACAAGTCATAAGTTTGTATTTAAGTTCAAGAGTTCCATTCAAAAGTTCGTAATTAAGTTAAAGTGTTCCATTCAAAAAGTTCATAATTAAGTCAAAGAGTTTAAGTCGAGTTCAAAAGTTCAAAATGGTCAAAGAGTTCAATATAAAGTCAAACAAGTTCAAATAGTCAAAGATTCAATATTAAGTTAAAAGAGATTGATTATATGTCAAAATGTTTTAAATCAAGTTAAAGTGTTCAAATATATGCCAAGGGCTCAAAATCACGTTAAAAGAGTTCAAATATATGTCGAAGGGCTCAAAATAACGGAAAGTGATCAATTTAGTTGTTCACAATCTACTTACTCAATTTAGTAGTGAAACAAAAGGGTAACAAGTTCATGAGTAGTTCAAACAATATAGTTTAAGTTCATATAAATGTAAAGTAAAAGCATGAAGTTGAGCATGTATCTCCCCAAAGAGTTTATAAAACAATTAAACGAGTAAAAGTGGGGCTACGAACTCACCTGATGCAATGATTATGATGACAAAAGTAGATACACTGAAATGAGGTGCGATCTCTATCCGCAACCTAATATGAATGATGTGTTCTAATGTAAGTCATGAAACAATGTCGTGCATGCAAACTCATATGATATCCATACCACTTGTACATTTGAAAATAAAGTTTATCGTCGAAAATAAGTTTATAACGTCTTATCAAGTTATAAATTACTTTACAAGTATTTACGTTGAAATGATATCTAACGATAATCATTTAGTGATTCATTAAGAAATTATAGTTTTCGTCAGAAACAATATAATCGACAATTCATGAAAGTGACTAAATGGCCTCGAAAATCTAGTCGTAAAATAGTGAATATCGAGTGTTAGGAAACAAACTCAACGGTTTTGGAAAGCTTGTAGCATTATTTCAAAGTCTTAGCTTTTAAATTTTTATAATAGAGGTCTCGATCATGGAGAAAAACATAGGTGAAGTCGGGTACTTGTACCAAAAATATTGTTTAAAGATAGTTTTGTAGCTCTAGTGTTAGCTAGTTAAGAAGATATTTGTGTCAAAATATGTTGTGTCATCCCATTTGGTCGACAAGTAGAAAAAGAATGAAAGAGTAGTGCATTTTGTTGTATTATTGTAAGATAGTGTAAGTAATATGGATAAGTTGTTTGTATAATTAAGTATTTAGGTTAGCGTTAGCTAAAAATAAATTTTAACGGAACAAAATAAAATATATCGATGTCATAAAAATTATAAAAATACATTTCTTACAAAAATTTAGTGAAATAATAATTATTGAGTAGTATTTACGAAAACCGTCGTAGATATATAAATATAACAATTTATATACAAAATAACTTTAAAACACCGGGTAAACTAATAATATTATTTTTATAATCTTAATATGAGTATAAAAATATATATGGACAATTTTTGAAAGTGTCGGATCAATTATTCAAAATAAATGATTATGCGATAGCGTTTATTTAATAGGAAAATGTACGTTAATGAACTATGCAAACCCATGCATGAACTAATATGCAGCTAATGGTCGTAAATATAAATTTTTCTCCGGGGATGAATAGTGTTTTATGAATAGTATAATTTTGAAATAATTTCTCAAAATATCAACTCGACTTCAAAAACGATGAATAGTAATATGCTGAATAGTAATCGATGAATAGTAAATTCCCGAGATGAATAGTAAATTTGAAAAATGACCGGAAATTGAGAATTGTGACAAAATGCCCTTCTTTTCCACAAATAAAGCATTTACACTTTTTTACCCGTCCTCTATCGTCCTTGTACTTTCTCTTGAATGGCTTTTACATGGGAACTATGTGGCTTCCCTTTGTATGTTCTGGATTTCCTCATCCCCTACTTTTTCCTGTTATTTTTGTAGTAACCAGGAATTGGTATGGTTGAACAAAGAGATAGGTCTCTTAGTTCCTTAGCAAGCGATGTGTCTTTGCACATTTGTGAGACGAAGGTATGAGTGAAATTGATTGCAGGTAAAACTCCTGCACTGAGACCAGGATGCTTGGCCTTGAACGATTCTTCTATCTTTTTAGATAGAGAAGGTAGGAGCTTAGCAAAAAGCTTCTCCGTTGTTGAGGGAAAATATAATCTTCCAGATTTAATTGCCAGCTGCCTGAAATCTTCCAAGAATGACAACAAGTTCTTGGTTTCTTCACAAGTTATCCTATCCAGATCCCTGTAGGTTCTATCTTGTTCATCGGTTTAGCCTCGATACAGGTCTTCCATTATAATTAATAGCCTCACTTGTGATTTATGTTTTGTGGATCGTCTGCGATTGTTTCAAGCGAATACGCCGGATATGCGATTCGCCAATCCGCCACATTAACTTTTCGGTTTCTCTAGAAGGTTTTCCACAAGGCTATTTTGCCTTGTTGTCGGACCATGTCATTGTTGAGTCTGATGATTGTTATAGACTCCCATCTTGATATTAAATCGACCATAAGCCCGGATCATTGGTAAGACAAGCATTACCCCGATTTACGTCCATCTTGGCGGCAAAGTCCATTGTGAGTTGTGGTATTCACCATATCCTCCATTAAAAGTATTGCCTTTTTCTTGAGGGTAACCAAACCGGTAGTCCGGTCTATAAGTTGGTTGTGGATTTTGTCGTCTTTGGTGGATAAACCGCCGCCCCATTATTGCATCGGTGGAGGTTGGTAACTTGTACTAGATTTTGCATCATTGCGTGATTTGTGAATGCCTGCTCTTCTCGCTTATTGATGATTTGTGCTGCCAGTTGCTTAAAATTTCAAAACTTTGGATATGGCAGATCATCATCATCTTCTTTGGAAAGATGCAGAATTGTATGGTCCTCACCACGCTTTGCTGCGAATGGGTTTTCCCATTCTGATTCTGATTTATGCCTCTGTGTGGCAAATTGGTCATCCCATTGTGGTAAGTATTTATCAAGAAAGTTTTGCTGGTTTCTTGAATGTTCTTCTTGTAGGACAAGTATCTTTCCACCACTTCTTTCATCATCATCCCAGTCGCTTGGTTCGTCAATAATTGTTACTTTTCCTGGGGTGATTTCATCGTCTGAGAATTATTCTCCCGAGCTAGTTCTTGCAATTTACGCTATTGTAGTTATTGTTCTTTGGAGCATCATATTTAACATAATAGTCCCATTTTCGGATGGCTCTCCAAGAGTTGACCACCTATGTCTTGATCTCCTTGGTTTATTGGATCGTCTGGTTTGGTTCAGTGGTTCATCTTCTAGGATTCTTGCTTCTTTCAGGCATTCTTCATAGAAACATACATCATAAGGGATATGTTCTGTTTCGAGGTCTTGCAAGAAGATTCCTATAAAATGCTCCTCATCTTCATCCAGATGATCATTACCTAGTACTTTTCGATCATGTTGGTCAACAGAGTATCTTGCTGGTTGGGGTGCATGGCGGTATCTTTCAAATTGGAGGCTTAATGACCTGTTAATTTCATTCACTGCCACCCTTGATGGAACACGTACTGAGGTCTGCTCGGATGGCTTTAGGTTCCAGCTCATTCATTCAAGCTCTTCTACACTTCTTCTTCCACCCGGTATTGTTGTGATGCCATTCGTTGTGAGATGATCCACGACATTTTCCACGCTATACTGGAATCCCATATAGCTAGTGTTTGATAACCTGCCTATCATGGCTATTGTGACTAGCAAGTTGCTTTCTCCTCCTTGCCAAGTATCATATCCATGGGTCTGTATAGCAACTTCTACATGGTTGTGGAAATCATCAATGCTTAGAACCATATCAGGGAACATGTAGACTAACTGCGTTCCTGCAGAGAGGTCTACCTCCATTGTTTCAATAATTTGCCGACTGTCTTCCCATCTTTGTGTCTCTGAGAACCACCAAAGCGTTCGTACCAGCACTTCTTCGGTGTAACGCGTGTAGCCTAATCATGAATATACCCAAGTGGATATGTTGAAAGCCTGAAGTCCTTAAGTTTTGGTAACTTTTTTGGTTACATAATGGGAGGTTGGTTTGATTTTCACCAACGCATAAGATTCTTTGTTCAGAGTAGTGTTGGTACACCCTGTGTCTTGTTGTACTTCTGTTGTTTGAATAGAGTACTTCTGTTGGGACGAGGTTTGCTCGTCTTTCTCTTAATAACTCTAGCTGTCTTTCTGGATCCACTATTGATTCAAGGGTGAGATTATAGTTATTTCTCCCAAAAACCTTTCTTGTTGCTCTAGGCTTCAAAATAAATGATTATGCGATAGCGTTTATTTAATAGGAAAATGTCGTTAATGAACTATGCAAACCCATGCATGAACTAATATCATTAATGGTCGTAAATATAAATTTTCTCCGGGGATGAATAGTGTTTTATGAATAGTAAAATTTTGAAATAACTTCTCAAAATATCAACTCGACTTCAAAAGCGATGAATAGTAATATCTTTGAATAGTAATCGATGAATAGTAAATTCGAGATGAATAGTAAATTTGAAAATGACCGGAAATTGAGAATTGTGACAAAATGCCCTTCTTTTCCACAAATAAAGCATTTACACTTTTTTACCCGTCCTCTATCGTCCTTGTATTTTCTCTTGAATGGCTTTTACATGGGAAATATGTGGCTTCCCTTTGTATGTTCTGGATTTCCTCATCCCCTACTTTTTCCTGTTATTTTTGTAGTAACCAGGAATTGGTATGGTTGAACAAAGAGATAGGTCTCTTAGTACCTTAGCAAGCGATGTGTCTTTGCACATTTCTGAGACGAAGGTATGAGTGAAATTGATTGCAGGTAAAACTCCTGCACTGAGACCAGGATGCTTGGCCTTGAACGATTCTTCTATCTTTTTAGATAAAGAAGGTAGGAGCTTAGCAAAAAGCTTCTCTGTTGTTGAGGGAAAATATAATCTTCCAGATTTAATTGCCAGCTGCCTGAAATCTTCCAAAAATGACCACAAGTTCTTGGTTTCTTCACAAGTTATCCTATCCAGATCTCTGTAGGCTCTATCTTGTTCATCGGTTGAGCCTCGATACGGGTCTTCCATTATAATTAACTGCGTCACTTGTGATGTTATGTTTTGTAGATCGTCTGCGATTGTTTCAAGAGCAGAATACGCCTCGGGATATGCAGTTCGCCAATGCTGCCACATTAACTTTTCAGTTTCTCTAAGAAGGTTTTCCACAAAGGCTCTTTTTGCCTTGTTGTCAGACCATGTCTGACTGTTGAGTCTGTTGATTGTTATAGACTCCCATCTTGATATTAAATTTGACCATAAGCCTGGATCCGCTGGTAAGACAAGCATTACTCCTGATTTCGTCCATGCTGGCGGCAAAGTCCATTGTGAGTTGTGGTATTCACCATATCCTCCATTAAAAGTATTGCCTTTTTCTTGAGGGTAACCAAACTGGTAGTCTGGTCTATAAGTTGGTTGTGGATTTTGTCGTGCTGGTGGATAAACTGCTGGCCCCATTATTGCATCAGGTGGAGGTTGGTAACTTGTACTAGATTTTGCATCATTTGCAGCGGTTGTGAATGCCTGCTCTTCTCGCTTATTGATGATTTGTGCTGCCAGTTGCTTAATATTTCAAAACTTTGGATATGGCAGATCATCATCATCTTCTTTGGAAAGATGCAAAATTGTATGGTCCTCACCACGCTTTGCTGCGAATGGGTTTTCCCATTCTGATTCTGATTTATGCCTCTGTGTGGCAAATTGGTCATCCCATTGTGGTAAGTATTTATCAAGAAAGTTTTGTTGGTTTCTTGAATGTTCTTCTTGTAGGACAAGTATCTTTCCACCACTTCTTTCATCATCATCCCAGTCGCTTGGTTCGTCAATAATTGTTACTTTTCCTGGGGTGATTTCATCGTCTGAGAATTATTCTCCCGAGCTAGTTGCTGCAATTTCTTCTATTGTAGTTGTTGTTGCTGGAGCATCATATTTAACATAATAGTCCCATTTTCCAGATGGCTCTCCAAGAGTTGACCACCTATGTCTTGATCTCCTTGGTTTATTGGATCGTCTGGTTTGGTTCAATGGTTCATCTTCTAGGATTCTTGCTTCTTTCAGGCATTCTTCATAGAAACATACATCATAAGGGATATGTTCTGTTTCGAGGTCTTGCAAGAAGATTCCTATAAAATGCTCCTCATCTTCATCCAGATGATCATTACCTAGTACTTTTCGATCATGTTGGTCAGCAGTATCTTCTTGGTTGGGGTGCTGGCGGTATCTTTCAAATTGGAGGCTTAATGACTGTTAATTTCATTCACCGCCACCCTTGATGGAACACGATCGAGGTGCTTTCGGATGGCTTTAGGTTCGGCTCATTCATTCAAGCTCTTCTACACTTCTTCTTCCACCCGGTATTGCTGTGATGCCATTCGTTGTGAGATGATCCACGACATTTTCCACGCTATACTGGAATCCCATATAGTTAGTGTTTGATAACCTGCCTATCATGGCTATTGTGACTAGCAAGTTGCTTTCTCCTCCTTGCCAAGTATCATATCCATGGGTCTGTATAGCAACTTTTACATGGTTGTGGAAATCATCAATGCTTAGAACCATATCAGGGAACATGTAGACTAACTGCGTTCCTGCAGAGAGGTCTACCTCCATTGTTTCAATAATTTGCCGACTGTCTTCCCATCTTTGTGTCTCTGAGAACCACCAAATCGTTCGTACCAGCACTTCTTCGGTGTAACGCGTGTAGCCTAATCATGAATATACCCAAGTGGATATGTTGAAGGCCCGAAGTCCTTAAGTTTTGGTAACTTTTTGGTTACATAATGGGAGGTTGGTTTGATTTTCACCAACGCATAAGATTCTTTGTTCAGAGTAGTGTTGGTACACCCTGTGTCTTGTTGTACTTCTGTTGTTTGAATAGAGTACTTCTGTTGGGACGAGGTTTGCTCGTCTTTCTCTTAATAACTCTAGCTGTCTTTCTGGATCCACTATTGATTCAAGGGTGAGATTATAGTTATTTCTCCCAAAAACCTTTCTTGTTGCTCTAGCTGCTTGATATTTGCCTCTGGTCATTTCCCGGTAACCACGGATTTGATCTTCTTGAGTCGGAAGCTCTATTTGGGTTGAACTTCTGTTGAGGATATTAGGCCTTCTGGAAGTCATTTCTTTGACTCCTTTCCAAATTGCTTTTTAAAGATTTTGGTGGAATCTTCAAAGACGTATATCTGTCCGTCTGTCTTTTTTACTGGGAGTTTACCACTGATGGAGAAATTATCAAGTCGTTTAGATAAACTTGATATTGAACTTCCAAGATTGGTTGGTTCTTGCTCAAGAATAGTGTGGATTCTCGCTTGAGTTTATCAAACTTTTCTTCAATCTCAATCAACTTCTGACTTTGCTTAGTTGCTAGGTAAAACAAGGTGTCGTTTTGCTTTATAATAGCCTTTACTTGAGTGGCTAATCCTTCTTTGTAGTCGGTTGTTTTTGCGAAACCAACTGCTGGTGATCCAAAATCTTCGGTAGCTTGTATAGCTTCTTGATATTCAGTAGTTTCCTTTTGATTGGCAAGACTCATCCGGTGATGAGTTTCTTGACTTCCTGAAGAAGGAGCTCAACCTTCTGAGTTTTGTGACTAAGATCTTCTGTTAGCCTAAGGGCCTCCTTTTCTACTAGTTTTGGTTGTTTAGTTATTTCTTGGACAAGGTTCAAGACTTCTCTTTTAGTGAGTGGTTTAGATTGATGGACCTCAGTTGAGATTTGTTGAAAGCTTTTTCTGGTTTCACTTTAGGGTTTCTCTTAATAGTTCCTCACAAGATTTAAGCTTCTCTTGACAACTTTGGATTTTTGACTTCAAATCTTTTTGTTTTTCAGAAATATTTTTGAAATTTTTAAGTGCTACTTTAGAAAAGAGGTTTAAACTATTATAAACACACACTAACCTATTAACTAAATCACTGGTTTTTGGTTTAGGACTATCTTCGTTAAAGATGATATATTCAGGATCTACAGTTCGTGAATTATCGTACCAATACTGTATTTCTTGCTCAAAGCGATCGGACATAACATTAAAAACCTCAAATGTTATATTTACAAACTTGTTTAGGGATTCACCAAACGGTTAACTTCAAATTTTTCCCGATTCCTCGGTACTTTTTATAAAGAAGCAATTGCGCTGTCTTTTATCTAAAAACAAGTGGTTTTTATGAAGTTTTTAATAGAAACATTACCGTAGACATACAAGTAATTGATTAAATAATACATTTACTGCTTCTCCTAAATATATCTTAGTATTTTAGCCTTCCATAGAGCTAAGAATGTTTTGATTATTTTTTATCTTGTACTAAAGCTCAAAAACTAAAACTTTAAAGTACAAATTATTTAAACACACCTTTTTATTAAAACACTGCGGAAGCTCGAATATATTACAATGGTTGTGACGAGAGGTTTTTAGGTGGTTTTTCGATGATTCATACAACGAAATAGAAATGCCTTTTATAGGCAAACATACTGGGAATATGCTATGGCATCTGACATATTTCATGCGCCATTATTGACTATACAAAGGCTCGTGATACTTCTGACATGATAGTACAATAATTAATAACATTATTAAAAGTAGATGTGACACTTTTGACTGATCTTTTATCACATGATCACATGGTTCCTGAAACCTTTTTCAGAGACGGACCTCCTAGCGTTGGGGTAGAGACCTTTTTTCATAGCACGATTCAATTTTAATGCGTTCAGACAATAATCATCCCATGCAATAAACTACTTTTTCTCAATACCCTTGATTTGCATGCCTTCTTTTACTTTCTTTATTTTTTTACTTTTTTGTTGTTGGAAAAGAACTTAAATATATTTGTTAAGAACCTGAGTTGCAATTGAGAAAAGGGAGTGTCTTTTCAATCTACTACGGAGTAATTTTATTGGTAAAATTGTCAAACATCCACATGAAATAACTTGAAAATGACAACCTAACATTATGAACCTTGAATTTTGGGTTTGATTAGAAACGACATTGTGCCGAAAAATATGCTCCTTCAATGTGTATCAAAGTCACTCAATTCTGAACTAAATTTGTGACAGGTATTAATGGATCAAACTGGTACGAGCCAAAAAGAGTTGGGTCAACTTGGCTTGCCCATTCTACCTTATCACTATCTTTTTATGCTTTCATATTTGGTGATCAAAATGAATTTCACAAAATTACATATATAACATCACAACTCGCAAGGAATGGTAATCTACATCAAACAAAGATCATATTGCTTGGACGTATCACAATTTTCAGGAGCTTCTAAATCGCATAAAAAAAATAACCCGGAAGTGATGCCAAACAAAAAAACTTTGTTCGAAAAGGGAGTTATTCTTTCATTCTTTGTAGTTTTGTTGTACGAAAGAAATATAAATCAACCAAGTCGACAATGAACAATACGAGTTAGTGTTCAAGAGCTGAATACGTGTGTTTCAATCATTTCTGAATATAGAAGCAAAATATATTTATTGGAGATGAAGCCTTAAAGCAGACTGTGATGGGGACAAGGAACAAGGGATAATAAGGAACAAGGGTAAGAGTTGATCCTAGATGAGGAGGGACATCATGGCTTTGGAGTTCTTGTTGGAGGACCAAGAGGACGGTTTAATGGTCCTAGGGTTATGAATAAGAGGAATGAGGGTCGACATGGCTATGGAGATCGACAAGGGTACCGTGTTAAGGCCGAGATCTCTAATTTTCTTGAGAATATTGGCCTTGAGGCTGTGTTGGTATGGTTTTATGAGGTGGATAAGTTCTTTGACATCATGGGTGTTCCGGAAGAAGAAGCGAGCCAAGATCGTAGCCTATAAATTACGTGGAGGAGCTGGAGCTTGGTGGCAAAACGAGCAAGACAAAAGTAGGAGACAAAGCAAATATCCGATCAACATATGGCAAAAGATTAAAAAAAAATGATCAAACGTAGATTTTTACCCCCCAATATTGAACCAATTTTATACCAACAATATCATACTTGTATTTAAGGAAAAAGAACCGTGGTTAAGTACAGGAGTGATCCTAACATGTCAAGTCAACTCATAGGCCTCCTCACATTATTGGGTGTAGGCGCCATCTAGAGAATACCACAACACCTGCAATATAGTCTCAGGTTTCAAGCAAACCCCTACATAGGCGAGAGGAAAATCGAGCACACCCAATTGCTAGCTCATATGATGCCCTACTAGCTGTTTCAGTAGAGTTTTTCTAATAAATTATGTTCCATTTTTAGTCCTTTGTCCACATGGAGATTGAGCCTCAATACTTCAGAGTTCCCTCAGCTCGAGAACCAGCTAGGCTAGACACGTACACAACATTATAGTCTCTTAGAAGCATACCATCTTTAACTATACTTACTTGAATGCTAGAGACGACCTTTCATGCTCATCGCATGGGACCGGAAGTACCCTCTCTGTAAGTCTCTTAAGAAGCTCTGAAAGTCCACTCAGAGCATATATCGAACTCAATCCTAACATCCAACTGTTAAGGATGACGTTCAAAGAAAGTGGTACTGAAATTAATATTAGAGCATCAAATAGGATTTGTAAAATCCCGCCAACCTCACAAAAGCAATACTAGGTTGCTGGAAGATAATACCTTTATGCTGCTGTTGAAATTTTTCTATGTTCATACTAGAACACCTATCGGCTGACAAAAACACGGTTGCCTTCGTATTCTTTTAGACCTCAGAAAATCATATCATCACTAACTGATGAAGTAATTGGAAGTGGACCATCATCTAGAATCACCTATAGTGGCAATTCCTTAACTACCCGTCCCGTGCTATTAATGAGTTAGGGGGTGTTTGGCAACCCTTTGAAAACGTGATTATTTAATTATCACGTTTTCAAAACGTGAATAATCAAGTTTTGGTGTTTGGTTGCAAACGTGATTATAATTGAATTTGCCTTCAAAACGTGGTTTTGCAAACATCATTTATGCAAACGTGATTTTTACCCAAACACCCTTAGAAAGAGCTCTAGAGATTAAGGTCAATGATAAAAATTTGTGTGATCAACATGAAACTTGTCGCATAGTTTATAAGTTGTTGCACTCACATTGAACATGCAACTCTTGACATCTGCCTAAACTAAATACTGCTACTCTAGAATTTTGACCTCATTTATGTTTATGTTCACACATTCTGTATAATCCATTAAAAAATCACAAAATAAATATATACCATCTTCAACATGTGTTGTGTTGTGGACACTACAGATTAACAAACAGATCCTTAATTTTCTATAAATTACAAATAAATTGCATAATTTTCTCTGAATCAGGAAAATAGATGCAGACAAAATAAGAAGGAAACCAAACATGATTCAATAGCTAATCATAAAGTGAGGAACCTACAGTCCTAATAAAAATAAATCACCAGAACGAGAAGACATTTCTATAATTCTAATATCGACATATAGCTCATATACTTGAAGCAAGCATATAACTAATGAAATGCAGGATTATTGAAATGCAGACCTTAGACACGTACAAATAATTTGAATGCTCTTTTTTTTTATGTTATGCAATTGCTATGACTAATGTAAGTACTATCTATGTACACGACTTTACAAGGCCAGCAATATCTTTCTATAAGTTTACAAGAACCAAACCTGCTTCTTCAACTTCCCACTGGAAAACAAAACAAAAATCTAGTACACTACAACAAATCAGCAAAGCCACTTTTCATACTGTACAGGTTTCTCTTCTTTTTCCCAAAGAATATACAACACCACTAGAAACACAACTTACCCTGCCTTTTTATTGCAACCATCAATTAATAGCTTCTTCCCACATTTCAGTGGCTGATATATCTTCAACAATTTGTAAGTCGTCTAAAACCTGTTAAATGACCTTTCGAGAAGGACCCAAAATTCTACTCATCTTGTCCTGAATTTTCTTCAGAAGCAGGGCCAGCAGCAGCAATGGTTTCCTCCTCATTTGAGAGGCAACGAATAGGAACATAAACGAATCCTTTGGGTAACCGCTGATTTCTCATAGACGCCTGATCTGAAGTCATCACCAGCTCTTTCTCGAAAGTCTCGGTAGGCTGTCATGTGATCATAACAAAAGTTTAAGGGATGTTAACCATAATACATTCTTACTAAAGCATGTACACCAAAAATAAGAAGTTTGCGGGTATTGTTGCAAGATCCAAAATTATTGGTGATTAAACAAAATGGTGTACAAATTACCTCCCTTTATTTATGTAATAAGTGTTTGGCCCAATTCTGATGATTTCAGACGATAAACATAAGATGACCAAATTGGACATTTTTTTTAAGGGAGATATGCAACGTCATATAACAGTAGAAGTCACCCAAACTAGAAAAGGAAGGAACGTTTTACCCCCATGGATTTATTAGCTTTCTAGCAGTTACTGTTAAACTAATTATTCAAAAGTTTCTATTTCAACCACTAAATGAAGAAGCATATTATATTTATCCAAACATTAAAACTGTTAAAAGTCTCGGTATCAAACCATAAATCCAAACACCCTCTAGAAACATCATAAAGTATTTACCTTTCCGTAACGGAAGCACTTTTCCCCATCATCGGATGTGCTGAGTGACGCTGCAGATGAAGGTGGTCTATGTGGAATTTGTTTACCAGAAAGCATTGGCCTAGCTGTAGGAGTTTGTGTCAAAATTTGAGATGTTGAGCTATCGTCCGTCTTTTGGTCATTGTCCATTGCCACTTGAAACTTGATATGCCGTTTTCCGGCGACTGTGCTATCAATGGTAATGTCATCTGATCTTTGGACGGTGTCACTGCAAGACCTGTAACTGTGTGTGTAACCTCTTAAAGAGGTTGTTGCAGACTCAGAACTAACATCAGGGGATACAAAAGCAGGACAAGCACGCATTGATGAAGATATTGACTCTCTATTCCAATGGAGCATGTCTTGTGAACAAAGAACAACCTCACGCTGCAACGATTATAGTTAAAAAAATGTCATTAATTCTAAATAAAGTAAAAAAAAATAATAAATAAATTAATAAGAGCTATTAACAGTGGCACATACTGAGGTGGCTATTTCAACCCATTTACTTAACAATGGGTTATGTCTTATACTCTTATCTCGTTAGATGGATAGATTCGATTGTATCAACTGCATTAACTATTTAGAAAAACAAATATGTGTTTCTAATCAGCCCTGTTAAGGCTGGCGACATGCTTCGGCCCATATTAAAAAGCACATGTCTTGACTCAATTTAAGCCCACCCATTATGCCATCTATATACCGCACTAAGATGAAACCCATATTTCAACACAATGATTTGAGGGTGTTTGTTTAAGCTTATACATGGGTTTATGAGCTTATTTGATTTCGGCTTATATTTCATAAGCCCCAACTTTATGGCTTATTTTGAGACTTATGGGCTCATATAAGCTTGTTATATCGTAATACGCTTTTATAAGCCCATAAGTCTCAAAATAAGCCGGAAAATTGGGGCTTAGAAAATATAAGCCAAAATCAAATAAGCTAATAAGCCCACGTATAAGCTTAAACAAACCCCCCTTAACCATAACTGTTATTCTTGTTCTGACATAAACGAGTACTAATGGCAACATGGGCAAGGAGCATTTTAGTGAACAGGGACCACACGAGTAGCCATGCCTGGACACTATACCATGGTTAAAAAAGTAGAAGACCCTGAAGCTGTGGATAAATACCTTCAATTTCTCCCGTTTAATAACTCTTTCACAGATAAGGCGTAATCTCTCCAGTTCAACCTGCAAACAGTGTTTAAGTTTCGTTATTGCAATTTCATAAAAAGGGCAACTGTGCAGCATGAGGCCACAAGCTCTCTCACAATTTGGCAATATAAAAAAAAACGTAGTGACCAAAATTTGGCAATGATGACAAAAATTTTTAATTCATTATACAGAAAAACAATAGATGGTAACAATGCACATCATGTGGCATTTCGTTATTTAAAATTTGAAATTCATGTTATGGGATACTCGATTAGCGTCAAAGTATTTTCATAATCAATGACAGCCCAACGCCCAAGTGTAAAAAAATAACAGCCCAAGTTTGGAATTTTAACAAACAAGCTAGGATGTCACTGAAACAATGTTACAGCATCAATCAATCAATACATAACACATACACAGCACTGTAACTCACCCTAACTTTCTTCAAAGAATTCCATTCTTCAACCCCATGTTTCAGAGTCTCAGCCTAGCATAAAGAAAGACTTGTTAGGAACTAGAATTGTGTTTTATACCAACAGAAAAGTAAAAGACCTACACCAATTAAGATTAAGGAAAAAACATACTACCTTCGTTCTCTCGACCTGGCTATGCTTCTCACAGTAAGCCTTGTGTTGTATCTTTCCACCATTAGTCCTCACGTTCATGAAGAAACCAGCCCTCCTTCCACATGTAGGATGAAATGTGCTTGAACAGTGGCCATAATTGCACTATAGACGATATTTAAAAGCCATTATTATCACAAAGGATTTTACCAACAAACAAGAAAAGTAATATATTTACTGAAATATACAACTCTATTTCACCTCACCTTTATGCAGACACCCACTTTGCGGCTGCAAACAAGGCAAAAGTCATTCCCCCTTGTGACTGTCTCCTGGAATTGTGACATGACATAATTGAAGTAAGGAAGAGACCACTGAGATTACAATTACTAGCAGAGCCCACATGAAAAAAGCATCACGCCATTGTGACAAAATTTGTTTACATGGGATCCATATAATACTGAAAAGGTGATTTAGTCTCCCCTAAATCAACAGTTAATATACACTTACCGTGCCCTCAATAGGTTTCACTTGCCCCCTTCTGAATGTTGATTCTAGAACCCACTACATCATAAACATGGAAACAGAAAAATTAATTCACTCTGATCCTCATACAAAGAAAGGAAACATAATTAATATCCATAACAAATCAGCAAACTGATAGTCAAAGAAAGAAAAGTAGTTTACTTCAGCACAGAAGGCATGCACCCATTGACCATTGGTCGACTTCCTGAAAGCACCGGCAGTGCAACCGCATAAGCTACACTCAGCTACTAGAGACGGATTTTCCAAGTAACTCAAAGGTGGGATTCCCCTGCTTCTAGATGATCGCAGATCTTCACATAACTCACAAAACCATGGGCCCGTAAATTCTTTGACACTGCTATAGCAATCGATGTGGACTGAGACCTGTTAGCAGACAATATTCATTTAGCTCTTTGCCAAGGATGTAGGGAAGAAATAGACGATACTATACATTTCACGCATCTAAGTTTACGACCTTGCAGCTAGAGCACACGATAATCGGGTTCAAAATCATCTCTGCCCGGTTACAGACGTCACAAACTCTAGAATGAACTTTATTTTCTATAGTTGATGGTAATGAATCGAATTTCATTTCGGGTGAAGTCCAGGTTACAGACAACTTAGGGTGTGTCTCCTTTGGTCGAGGCACTTGATGAGCGTGAAGTCCAGATCTCCCACCAAATGCTTTAATTTTCAACGTATTCTGAAGAAACAACAGAATAAAAATTGCTTTATTTTCATGAAAATACAACTGATTATAACAGTTCTGTGAGCTGAACACCCTGTTAAAAATCCTTATTCTACAGCTTTTAAAATGAGATCAACCCACCTCTTGAGGAGTTGGTTCATCAATAGCATCTTTCCTGACAGATGAAAGTCTGGATGAAGCTGCTGCAGCAGCAATTGCAGCAGCAGTCGCAGCCTGAGCCTCCTTGTGCCTTCTCTCTTTTCTCCCCTGCTTTTTGACCTCTCTAACGTCAGAAAGATACTGACTAACCAACACAGCATCCCAATTTTGCTTTCTTTGAGCCTCAATCTCGTGTGGGAGACACTTCATGATCTTAGAAATCAGAACATCTGCATGTAACACACAACGGAAGGTAAGTCTAGCCAGCCATGTCTATACAGCAAAAAATGCAAGAACAAGATCTCAAGGAAAACAATTGGGCTTGGGCACTGCATAATGAGTATACAAAATACTAAAGTCCTTGAAAAAAGAAGAGGAGACCGTTTAAGTGCTTTCTTGCAGCTGAGTTGCAAAGTAGCTGATGCTGATAGTAAACCAGTTCTCCTTCCACTTCATCTGTTGGAGACATATTTATGATGCCCTTCCGCTTACTTTTTCCCAGCTCACTGACCACCTCACAACTCAACTCAGTAGATGTTGATTGTTGAACTTGGTGACCGCAAACATGATCCTCATCAGCTTTGATCTCTGACACTAGCTGATTTTGCGCGAGTATAAGCGGATGGACATAAGTCCCAGGTGATGCTTCTGTTCTACTGCATACCAGATAACTAGCTATTGGTACAATTGATGCGAAACCATATAATCACAAAAACATAAAACAAATATAGGTTCACTACCCCCCACCCCCGAAACCCTTGCGTCCCTCTAAATCTGATACTTGGTATGTTGTAGAATTTCAATTTATCGGAGCTTACATGGCATCAGGGCCGTCATTCATAGCAATTGAACACTCATGGTTCACCAGATCAGATTTTACCCGGGTGCCACCATTGGAGACAACAGCACCATCAACTTGACCACTGCCAGATTGCCTTGGGCTTGAGCACTCAACATCATCACCTGAACAAGGTGGTACATTTATTCCATATCATAAGAAACTTAATTGAGATGAAAATCCAAATAGACTGCATATTTGCAATTTAACTAATACTTAATAGACAATCATTCTCCACATAATTCACATAAGTATCATTTCAAGGCAAGTCTGGCAACGTTAAATGGAAAACAAGAAAAGAGGTTATGCATATTTAGAAAGCATTGTTGGATATAGCAAGCATAATAATCATGGAAACAGTAACCTCAGTTAGTAGAATGGTACAGTTATGGAATAGTGTAGTTAGGTTCGGTGAGGGACATGGTAGATGTGGACCTTACTTTTGTAAAAGAAGGTAGATATTGATTTGAAACATATTAGTAGTCCCATGTTTGGAAAAGATGTTGGTGTTTCCTCAACTTAACGACTGATGGGAAATAGTCATAGTGACAGATTACTAAAGTGTTTAAACTTTGTGCTTCCATCATTAAATATATTATAATAAATCATGCCTAACAGCTTTAGACAATAACAGAATGTTCTTTCTGAGAAACAGTCATTCCAACCAGTCACTAAAAAAAGGTAGATACTGATTTGAAACTTATTAGTAGCCACATGACAGAAATGTCTGATGCCTGATGAGCGCAAAGACTATTAGCAAACACACTGCTTGGGATTACTATAAGGACGTTTGGTCTATACAGCCGTGTGAATATTATACAAAATTATATCTCAGACATTCAGTCAACTGTGATCAACTGTTCGACAATGGGAATTGTCCGTTCTAAGAAACCTTTGTAACTAAGAAACCTTTGTAATTATATTTACCACCTTTACGACCTTAAGGGGTGAAACAAAATAGCAAGCTAAGTGAAACAAAATAAAGCATCATAAAGCTGCACCTTTATGGTCAGAAGTGTTGGCCGCCGATGGATCAGAAGCCAGACAAGACTCGGGCAATATCTACAGAAACAAAAAGTTAAAAGTTATCTAGATGTTACTTCTATTGAAAAAAAGAGCATCCAGAAGCAACAGAAAGATCATTGTCTTACGTCAAAACCTTTACGACCTAAAGAAGTGTCTGTGGTAGCTTTATCTGTCCGCCTTATGGGCTTATAGAAATTCTGAAAAGCTAATAAGCCCAATTTTTAGGGCTTGTGAGCTTATCAACTTGAGTGCATGAACTTAAATAAGCCAGAAGCTCAAATTGATAAGTTCATAAGCCCTGCATATGAGCTTATTAGCTTTTCAAAATTTAAGTTAGCCCATAAGCCAGACACTTGAGCTAATTTCAAAGTCAGTTGTACCACCATAATGGTGGGCCAAATCTTTTTGAATAAAAAATACTTGCACACAGAACAAGAAGCAAGATATCTACATAAACCTTGGAAAAAGTAAGATGCAACCCAGGGTGATCAAGACCAATGAGCTTCAGCAAACAACTACTCACACAGTCAATCTTAGTTACTAGCTCAAACATTTCCAGACAAAAACACATTTTCCACATTAATTAATTAGCATATCACGAATTTTAATCTCCTCAGTTATAAGAAGAAAGCATATATCAAAACCACCGACTTTCTATCATTATAAGCATAAGATAATGAACTCGCTAATCATATAGCTAAACTTGATTATATAATATAGCTAAGCAACAACCTTTTCCCTGGAATCAGGAGACGACTCTTCACTTCGTAAGTTCCGATCTACTCGGACAATACCACCATTTTTATCCTCATCCACCACAACTCCATCATCTCCGAAACTCCTTTTAAGAGACAATTTAAGACTGTTTTCCTTCAGCATCCTAATATTGGTTTTGGTTCTCCGAAGTGGTGCCGACTTCACAAGAGAATTTCCACCATTGATTTCTGATGCTCTAATAGCATTTTCAACACCACATTCTTTATCAACCTTGGATATGCAAGGGGACATAACTTTAAGCTTCAGACTTTTCTGCAACCCACCAACATGAGCATGATTTTTAAGCCATTTAGCTATTTTTCCATGCAAGTCAGGAGGCAAGCAGTCATCCTGCAAGAGGAATAAGAATCCCACAAAAGATACGATCATAAGAAAAGACATAGGCAAGTACAATAGACCAAAAGTTCTTTTTATCAGATATTTTCAGAATATATGCTAAATAAGAGTTATCAAATATAGCATTACAGCGAGATTTGATGCCAGCAGATTAGCAGAAACATTAATCTCTGAGGCCATGTCTTTCAAATTGACTTTTCCTCGATCAATCAGCTACAGAATCAACACATTAGGGCAAAACTGTTATACATGGAATTCTAGGGTAACTGTTGTTTAGGATTAGTGAATCTACCTTCTTCAGAAGCAGGATAAAATTAGAAGAATCGGACACTTTGACATCTTCGACAGTGCTGCTGCCTTTGAACGCCGCCCCATCAATGCTTTCTGGTTGAGTTTTATGGTTTGACCTAGTATCTGGCAGCCCATCTTCAAAAGTTGCATTGCCAAGCTTTAACTTGAGTGGTTTATTTGCCACAGAAGACAATGGCCGGTGCTCCAGAATGGTAGATGAAGAAACAACTCCCGCAGGGTTTTCCACTTTATGGGTGCCTTCTGTTTGGGTTTCACAATGCTTTAAGCAAAAAGCCCGCAACTCAACCTAAGTATATTTGCAAAAAATAACACGCCATGATACTTTTAGCAAGTTCAAGAAGAAACAAAACAGCTATAGCATTTTACAGCAGCATTTAATAATTAACTGCAACAACAAAACCACTGTATCTAGTTTTGATAAAAGAGGACTTACATCATCGCATCCAAATTTTCCCCAAATTTCCATTCTTTGTCTTGCCTCCCTTGCACATATAGGATGGAAAGAAGTTCGACAAGATCCTATGCAAGTATCCAGATAAAAAAAAAAATTATAGCTCGCACAATGGAAGGTGTAAGAACTAATAAGATATCCGTAAAGGAATTACAGGGTTTTTCAAACCAAGAAGGCTAAAGAAAGAACAGAAAACAGCAAACACATAAATAATATTCAATGATTTATACTGTAACTTTATTTTACGAATTGGCATTATTTTACGAATTGGCAATTATGACTCTGCATAGAAAGTCGCCGCGATATCCAGCTAAAATATGAAATTAATAAAGAGCTGCAAAGAGATCTGGGGTTAAGTTTCGTCATTTTCAACTTTTCTTACATATGAAGCAGAGGAAAGTCATGTCGTTAAGCATGGAAATTCTAACAAGTTTCTGGAGAGTGCAGTATGTCCCTCTAACGTCCATATACTCTAAAATTAGCTTTTAGAAACATGTGAATAACCACCAGTTACATGAAAGAACGAAATTACAGATAATAACAGCCTTGAAATATGCAAGAAAACTAGGGCCTGTTTCAGAGCATCATTTTGGAAGCTTTTTAGGAGCTATTAGATTTTTGTTTTGGAATAAAAGCTTCACTAAATAAAATCTTTGTTTGGTATAAAGGCTAGAAGCTTTTAATATTGTGAAATAGCTCAAATGTGTAACGCTATATGATCATGCGTTTAAAGTTTGCTAGAGCTTTTTACACACGAATTTATATCTGTACCCTCCATTCCAAACTCCAAGTTCTAATTCCATGTATATTAGTCATGCAATAGGATATGGCAAATATATATTAGTTCAATAACATCAACATTTTTTAGTAGCTTCAGGTAGGTTATTTTCAAAACTTGTAAAGCTAGCAACATATTATTTTTATATGTTGTTTATTTGTGTGTTCTTGATACATTTTTAATTTTATATATATGTATACACACACACACACACACACACACACATATATGTATACATAACATTTTATAATACAGTTTACAGTTTCCTTGCCTAACACTCTAAAAGAAAATATATTATAGCCTATAGTTACATTATATACATGTCATTTTATGTCATTTTACATTTTATAATTAAAGTTTACAGTTTCCTTGCCAAACACTTTTACAAAGTAAAATATATTATAGCTTACCGTTACAGTTTTTAGCTTACAACTAGTTTTGCTAAACGTACCCCTAAACAGGAGAAGGGAAAAAAAAGAACGCGTTTTCACTTCATATCCAAAGAAATCTAGTTTATTAGCTAAACAAAAAAGGGATATTGTTTGACAAAGAAAATTCTCCATAAGATAGCTGTAACCAGGAAGCAGCCACTTTTTACGGCATTTATGTTAAGGCGCTAGCAAATGACCTAGTAAATGGGTAAAGTCACCTACCATCCATAAAAGTACATGATAAATCATGCACATGCACTTCCCCCTTTGTTTGACACCTTACAGTTCCTCTGTAAGACACCTTTCCTTAAATCCACCTAAGCGGCTATTTATCAACCAAGGATTCCACTAACAATTTGGTTAATTACACAGACAGACCACCTGCTTAGCCTCTTGGGTCTAGCAAATAGCAACTAAACTAAACCATCTACAGCAAACTTAGCAGGTGTAATCAACTTTAATCCTTTCAGAGCAATTGTCTCAATACTTTACAACAAACTTAGAGTTTTAATCCTTTGAACTACCAATCAAAGCATCTACAATAGACTTAGCAACTAAAAAATAATGTCCAGATAGTATAGTTTTAATACATTACAGGTCAAACTTTGAGTTGATTATATGCTATCATGTTATGTATTTCAAAAACCCGCAGACTCTCCTGCTTATGCAGCCAGTGACAAATTACGCACGAAAAGTCACTCGGCCACTAAGCTCCACTAATGATTTTTAGCAAATCACACAAGTTTTTTACTTTGGTTTTTGGAACTCTGCCAAAATAATCTACCCAACACCTATTTTGTATTCGTAGATGGTTACCCACGTATGTTAGTGCACATTGTTTGTGCCTACGACTTACATACCAGCCGTAAATCTGTTACTAGATAAATCTACGATACACGTAAGATGTTCATGTTACTACTATGCTAGTAATTTCTTTTTACCTTTCACTTGCCAGTCTGTTGGCTACTTATTTTATGTCAGTTTAATTGTGTGATTGTAAATGCAAATTCAAATCTTGTGGTTTGGCAGACTGTTATGCACTTACATCTACTTCCCTTCTAACCAGTTTCAGCAAGACCCATGATGCTGGCATTTGATTTATTTCAGTGCACCGGCTCATCAGTCAAAGGATAACATTTATATCAGTAAATAGGCTTTTAGCCGATCTAGCACATGCATGCATAACACCTAATTAGCTTTGTGGAAAACAGAGCATATTGCCTGTTTATGCCATGAATAGCGCGAAACCAAAGCAGTAAGCATTTTTATTTAGACTAGGTATCAATAGCCACACACCTCACTTATTTTCGACTCCCCAGTGTAGTATTAGCATACTATTCTTAGAAAAAAAAATAGTGAAAACCGTTCAGATTAGATTCCCGTTTTGAGCAAACATTCAAGTAATGGGAAAGCTGCAGAGTGCTACACTCTTCACAACATTCAACAATTCACAGTAGAGCAATGAACAACCAAACCTAGAATACTACATAAAAGTGATGATTGAGATCCATCCGAATAATGTATGATATATATGTTCCAAAAACAGAGAAAACTGAATTTACAATTCTCGAAACCCTAGCAGTTGCTTATAACGAACTAATTACAGAATCTGCAAACCGTGACGCCTCTGATGGCACTTCAGCTAAAGAAAAGTACATGTTCATCCAGTCAAGAGTTCATACTTGAGATGGTCAGCTACCCCTCCTCACAAGCAGATCAATCACTGATCTGCTCATGAAAGCAAAGTGGCCAATAAAAAAAAGCACCTTGAGGACAATCATTCATCATAAGTTCTAAGTTGTCACGGTACTTATGTTGGACTTGGTGAATCGGTCGTAAATGCAATTTACATTGAAGTTGTGTATCAAGAGATAATGAAAAATTACTTTACCGGGATAAACCTTCACCCAAAAACAAGAAATAATGAAAAATATCAGATTGCTACTTAATTGAAGTCATTTAATTTATTGTTATGAGTGGAGCTATAACTTTTACTGATATGTTCGGCCTTCAAACAATACAAAAATACTAGGCCAGAATTGTTTCTGTATTTCCAGTTGGCTGCAAGTCCACCCCACTTGATCAATGGGCTGGTTATTCAAAATTTAACAGACATTCAAACGAAGACATCAATAAGAAATTTAAGAAGGTAAAATCAGTTAAACCATCCTCTTATCCTTTGAAAAATCTTTCGCTTCTGTAGTGACTTGATACATTACTAGTGCTATTATTTATGCCCAAGATTAATTAACAATATTGATTCTCTATTATAGATAACTATGTGGTAGAACCCAACTGATAAAGGGTACAATGTTCCTGGGTTAAAGAGCTTTATCACCTAAAAGGGCTCATACTGCCTGTCAAACTAAATGGGATCAACTCTGAAACCCGGATAAACTAGTTAGTCGCTAACAAAACTAAACTAAAATACCTATAAACACAAAATGATTGCAGAAACACCATAGTGACGTTTTGGGATTTGCAAAATTTTGGACTGTAACTTACCATTCGAGAAAACATGCAACCTAAACTGCAAACGTAACAAGGAAGTTTGGATGAAAATGGCCTGGCATGATTTGGTATTGTGTCATATAACCAGTGGTTTCTATTCTCTGCCCCTCTATCACTATTTCAAATACCATATTCCATAACTAGTGATTCACAAACGACAGCACGCACTCAACTCCTCATCAAAAAACTACTGTAGCATCACTTTCACGGGAATAGTTCATTTAACAACATCGAGACATGTTCTAGGTTAAAACTCTATAACAAAACATATGCAGATATGCAAATACTTCGAACCCAATTACAAAGGACAGGCTAGCTCCTAGTAGCCTGGCTTCAGTAAGGTAGATGAAAAAACCGGATTAGCCTAAAAGAATTTAAGACATAGGGAGCAACAACTTCAAAACGATTTTCATTATCCATCTATAAGTTAGTGGTGATTTTCCTTGGTAAAAGAAATTGCAAATAAATGTTTGAGATATCTTTAGTCCTAGTCAATCAAGTATTATTCCCTTCGTTTCATATAACACTATAGGTAAATGTACATAGAGCAGGTAGAAACACGAAGTATATGACATCTGTTTGGATCTAACACTAAAGCTTACTAATATGAAACTATCTAGATTATGTGTTCATAGCAACAGTGGATGATATAATGTACTATTGGACCATCGAATAAAAAAAAATGAAACTTATGTAACAACATACCAGAACTGCAACGAACACAAGCACCACTTCTAATCTTGCACAGATAACAAACCAACTTCTTCGGTAACTCCTTAATACCCTCGACGTTCATAATCGGTTCCATGCTTTTCGTATCCTCAATATAAACCTCAGGCATCCACTGACAACAAAACAAATGAGCAAACTCAACGACACCACCTTCATCATTCCCCACGCCTCGTTTCCGCACAGGCTTTAACGCACCACCCTTCTGCGGGCAAAGCACACAATTCCCGTCAATACCTCCATCCCCCTCTCCCTTCACCTTACACCACGAACACAACCAACGACCGGCCTCGTCATCCTGCTGCACACCGTAACATCTCTGATGCACAGCAACACCACAACGCGTACAAACAATCAATCTATTCAACTGATTCCCCGTATCCCCTAAACTACAATAATGGCAGCACGTTGACACCCCTTGGTCTCTTACCGGACGAACAACTAAAAGCTTCTCCAAACCCGCGTCCCCTCCCAATAGTTTCCGTTTCTTAGTCGGACGCTCGGTTGTCAAATAAAACTTATTCCTGGAACCTAACAACCACTCTACTCCACTAGACGTTTGCGGTACACACGAAACAATACTATCCTTCGTATCACGATCACCTTCTTGTTCGGTTTTTATAACATCTATATCTACTTCCATCAACTCCTTAACATCCTTCGTATCATTTATCAAACCGTTCACATTATTCGTATCATTTGTGTTATTTCTACGATACGGAGTCACGTTAGTACCAAACTTATTTCGACTTACATCATTCGTAACAATCGTTTCATTCGCATTATTTCTAGAACACGGAGCCGGAATCGTAACAAACTTATAATCATTACTAAACGACATGACTGCACGTAACCGCTCGACATCGTCCACACTCACTTCCCTAAAATAATCCTCAGTCTCATACCAAATACTACTCTTCCCTTTCTTATCCTTCGCCAAATAATTCTTCTTCTTATTATTATTACTACTATTATTATTCGCACTATCCGAACCACTTAAATGCGACAAAGACGACTTCTTGCGCCTCTTATGACTATCCGAACCACTTTTCGCTAAACAACCAGCTAAACTAGCAGGCAACACACCACCACTGCTATTTGTACTATTATTTTTATCAGCATCGTCTATATCGAAAGGCGAAACAGTCGAAAGCGCCTTACACGCTTGCGCGTATAAATCGATAGTACTACTACTGCCACTAGTATTATCCAGTGAATTAGAAACCCTAGAATTAGGCAAAAAGTGTTGTTCTTCAGTGCCGCAACCACCGTTGGCACTTCTACCCATCATTTTCCGACATTTTCCGTTAGTCATGCCATTTTGCCCTAATTTTTACAAACCCTAATTTTAGCCCTAATTTTTTTTTTTTTTTGGGAAAGTGAAATTGAAGGGGAGATAAGATCTGTGGTGATGATTGATTTGGGTGATTGTGATTGATTGTGTGAATTAAGGGATGAATTTGGGGGTGAATAAAAGGGGGCTAGGGTTTTTTTTTTTTTGGGGGTGAATTTTGGATCGTTGTTGGTGATAAAGTGGGGTTTGTTTTTTAATTTTTTTTTTTTTGGATTTGGCAGTTTGGTTTTCTCACGTTGGCGATTTTTTTATTGGAATGAGATGGAATAAAATAATAATGTGGGGAAAATGAAATTTGTTGTACTTGCCGTTTGTTTATAGAGAGGTGATATACAATAAACATGATGATACATATTACATATGCATGATTGTGGTGTACAAATTATTTTTTGTGATGTATATATCATCTCCTTTATTTATATTTGCATGTTACATCGACACTCGTCTATCGTTTTAAGCTTTTATAAATATTGGGTATGGTGGTGATCTGTTAATGGAGCATCACGTCAGCTTTTTTTTCTTTATCGACAATTTGATCACTAAACAGTTGTGATAAGATCATCAACTTTATTATCCAAACATACTCTAGTTGAAAAAATATATCTCACAATACACTTACACGCATAAATTACAAAAAATAAAAAGTAGGTCGTGCATACAATTGAGTTGTGCAAAACTCGGTTGATAACATTGTGGCAGTGACGGGACCAGAACACCCATGAAATTTTGTGTTATCTTGTTAACTTTATTAAAAAAAAAAAAAAAAAAAAAAAAAAAACTCTTAAATGCACCCAATCACGAAAATTATGTTTGTAGTATTATTTAGTTTATTAAGTCTGCACCCAATAACTTTGTTGCATAGTTTTGTCCTCGTGGTGAGGGTTGTGTTTTAGCACATACAACCATGTATTATATCAAGTGTAAGTTTGTTGTAAAATAAACCCTTTCATGTGGTGGGAAATTGTGCTACTATACATTTTATAATACAAAAATAAAATCACTTTGTTACCTAGTTTCGTCCCTCATTGTGAGGGTTGTGTTTTAGCACATACCGCATAATTAGGGGGATGACGCGTTCTCCAACCATCCGTTACACCAAGTACATATGTGTTGTAAAATAAAGCATTTCTTCTTGTGGGAAATTGTGCTATTATACATTTTATAATAAAAAATAAAATTAATGTGTTGTCAAACTTGATTATTTATGTTTAGTGCTTTACTATTTATATTTTCTTTTTTCAAACCTTATTCTCTAATGTAAACTTTTTTACAATTACTTAAGAAATGTATATCGTTGATATATATATGTGTATTGGCAATACATAAAATTAACTATATATGCATATATGAAAAATTATGAATAGTAATAGCTTTAATAGCTTATAAATAATAAATTTACTATTTATTATAATTTAAAAAAAAAAAAAAAAAAAAACTTAAAAAAACGTCTTCATAATACCTCTTAACGTATAAATATTCTCATAAAACCCCCTTAGGCTATCAAACATTTTTATACCCTTAAATATATAAACATTCTCAAAATATTTTCATATACATTTATGAAAAATTATGAATAGTAATAGCCTATGAATAGTAAATTTACTATTCATTACATTTTTTTATAAAACCCCTTAAATTGTTCGCCTATAACCCCTAACATACAAGTATTATCATATAAACTCTCGTATGCTATAAAACATTTTTATTAAACCCTTAAGTCTATAAACATTTCTCAAAATGTTTTCATAAAACCCCTAACGTATAAATATTTTCACAAAAAACCCCTTAGACTATAAAACATGTTTAGAAAATCCTCAAAATTTGTAAACATTTTCATAATTTTATCATAAAGAAAAACCATTCGTCTATAAGACATGTCATAGAAACCATAATATATAAACACTTTCATAAAGTATCCTTAAATTAACGGGAGAAAATATTATTTATTATTACTGTTATTTTCATCAAACTCCCTAATCTATACAAAAAAAATTCACAAATTTTTATCAAAACCCACTAAAACTATACACCGTTCTCATAAAACCCCCTAATATATAAACATTGTTGTAGAATCTTCCTAAATAGGTAAACCTTATAATATTTTAAAAACTTTGCCACAAATGAGTATATATCTATGAATATCTTGTTCTGATTTTTGAATTAATTATTCTAATCCACCACAAAATTACACAAACAATAAATCAATGACCCACAAAAAAAAAAAAATCAAGGACCCTCAAAAATAAATAGAAACCCACAGTGTATATTATTATAATAGTTGCTTAACCCGCCCAATGGGCGGGCTACTTTCATAATATTCGTTAGTAAAAACAGTTTAGTGACAAAGAGAGTTGTGAACAAAGAATTTAAAAAGAAAGTGAATAACTTAAAATATTAAAATTTTGCTTGAACAAATGTATGAAGAACAAAAATGAAAATAAAAACAACGATAGTTTCAAATCCTACGTAGAACTTCTTTATAAACTACGTTTGTTGTTTTGTTGGTGTATGAACCGTCTTTGTCACAACAAAGCACTTTCAATCCGTTTCTGCTTTTAACTCTTGATACCGCTACATAGAGTTGTCCGTGTGAGAAAACTGGACGCTGTAAAAATAAACCAACCTTGGATAGCGTTTGTCCTTGGCTTTTATTAATTGTCATAGCAAAACCTACGGAAACCGGAAACTGCCTTATGTTAATCCTAAAAGGCATCTTTGAGTCTGACGGCGGAATTTGCATTCTGGGTATTGCACATATATTACCAATCTTACCTCACGGATATTATTTTTGCTTCTATTATATTCACTCCCATCCTAAGGACCCGCGCCTAGCGGTAGCGGTGTCTAGTTTTCAATAAAATTTTGGTGGCGAATGATATTCTTCAGACAAACTCTATTTATAGCGTTAGGGAATTATTTTTGAAGAATTGTTTTTCTGATGGCATGGTTGCAATGAGTTGGTGTATAGTTTTCAACAAAAATTGGTAGCGACGATATGTTTGAATGAGTGTTTTTCGGATGACAATGTTTTAAACTGTAGTAGTCAATTGAGATTATAATGACAAAATATTCTAAGTGTTGTATCAATTAGATTAAAATTTGAACATGAATAATAAACATGATTATAAACATTCATCCACCAAAATAGAAAACATTAAGAAAAAAAATATTATCAGCAAATGAAATTTTGTGATGTATCATAATGTTCGATCCGCCGCTACCAGAACCTGCCCTTTAGCCATTGATTTTCTAGCTAAATGATTACTTAGGGTGCGTTTGGTATCCCGAAATGTGAATGAGGGAATGAATTTCATTTCAATCATGTGTTTGCTTAAGATACAAAATTTTTAAATATGGTAATGAATGATATATATGCTTCATACCGAGAGACCCACCATTACTATCAAACTCATACATATTGTAATTTATAGCGGCATACCAAACGCACCCTTAATAAAGGTTATAAGAGTTTCCACATTCAAGGTTAAAGATTTCAAATAGATGATGAACGTTATAATGGGCAAAATACGATGAGAATAATATGGTAAATAACGGTTCAGTTGCTTTGGTCAATTTATGATTTAACCATTTAACTTTTTTTTAACAGCATACTTTTTATCAATATTGGTTTTCATGTTTCTTTTTTATCATTTTAAGACAAACGATTATAATGACAATAAAGTAGTATTGTGAAGTAGTATATCATCTCGAGTAGTTCATACCTTGTCAATCCAAATAACTCAAGTTCTATATTTCACTATTTATGCTACAAAATCTAGAAATAATAATTTTATTAAAATATTATTTTTTAAAAGTTTCATGTCACTATACCTAGTCATGGTAAAGCCAACAACACATCGAGATGCCTTTTCAACAACTTTAACTTTTTTATTCAAATTGTTTAGAACGAAGAAAAACTTCCAAAATTAATATTGTGTAAATGGAGACACAATTATGTTTTTCATTCAAAAGAGACCATGACATCGCCTAGCATCTCGAGATGCCCTTTCAACAACTTTAACTTTTTCATTCAAATTGCTAACAGTAGATATTTTATGTGATGACTTTAAAAATTAATATCAGTGTAACAGTTTTCAATGCCATCCATCAACTTGTTTTTTTTCTAAATGGAAAACGCTTAATTTGAGTCTTCAGAAAATGAATTGTTATTTTGAAGCTTTTTACCAACTTTTTGTTAAAAGGATGGTACCCTGACATGTCATAGCTTTTTTTCATGTACTGTCACCTTTAACAGTGGAGTGGATATCAAGAATGACAGTCAAAATTTGAATTTGGTGTTAAAGTTCAAAATTTATTGTACACTCTCATTTTATTTTAATTACCCTGTCATACACTTTCAAAGCTTCACCACATTTCAAGAAGCATCTCAATTATAAACAAAACAGGAAAAGCAATTGTCCGATACCTTTTTTTAAAATTATTTTGATTCCATTTCTTTTTTAGTGGCGGGCCTCACAAACTTTACCGCATTTCAAAATTATAAAATTAGAAAAATTAAAATTACACTTTAAAGATTAAATAAAATTATAAAAAATATCAAATTCCAAAC
Organism: Chrysanthemum lavandulifolium; assembly: GCA_022545495.1. Classification (NCBI taxonomy): domain Eukaryota; kingdom Viridiplantae; phylum Streptophyta; class Magnoliopsida; order Asterales; family Asteraceae; genus Chrysanthemum; species Chrysanthemum lavandulifolium. The sequence goes on along the minus strand of CM040242.1, from coordinate 97,728,455 downwards.
TTGATTCAAAATGTTCTAATTTGTTATTTATCGCATTTCAAAATTTTCAAATTTTAAAATATTTCAAATTTCAAAAATTTAAAATTACTAAAACTAACAAAATTTTCAAGAAATGTATTTTCCAAGTAATAAAATTTTATATAAAAAACATTCGTAACATAATATAACAAAAAGTAATACCAAAATTTTAATAGGTTCAAAGCTAGGGTCACTTTCAAATATTTGTGTCGGCACTTTTGTGACGTGCTTCACTGTTTTTTAGTGAAATTGTCTTTTAGTGCACAATTCAAAAGTGTCAATATCTTTTCATTCGTACTACAACTATTTTTTTGTCTTTCAAAATTTGCAAAAGTGGCAATGGTGTCATTGGGACCACAACCATTATGAAAAGGTAACATTTTTTTTTCTTTCAAAATTTGCATATTAAATTTAAAAATTTTCAAAAGTGGCACTGTCTTTTCATAGGTCTTACAACCATTTTGTCATTTTTCATGTAAACCAAAACCACCAACCTAAACCATTGGCCAAAACCCCCATCAGATTCAACTAAAAAAATACATATTTATAAATAATAAGAAAAAAAAAGAAGAATTTAAAATGAAAAAAACATATTTGTAAAAGAAAACATTGTAAACATATTAATTGCATTACAAAATCAAAACAACGAATCAAGTTTATGGATAAAAAAAAATTACAAAATCGAAGCAACAGATTTATTGTAAAAAAAAAGAAAAAACCATATTTAAAACAAATACACTCAGGAACCTTTAATACATAAGAAAATTTACGTAAATAAACACACAAAGTTATTACAAAATTACACAAATAATATAACAAACTTGAAATAAACATTACAACAAATATTAACAAATAACTTTTAAAAAGAATCATACACTTCTCAGCGACACCAATAGTTGAAGTGGCGGCAACAGATAGTTCCAGCGAGGCGGGAGCGGTGTCAGGCGGCAGTGGCGGGTGGCGGCTGAAATTAAATAAAGAGCCAAAGGTATTATAAAACTAAGTATTTCTAAATAAAATCAACAATTGTATATCTCTAACAAAAAAACTAAAAGAAAAACCCCAGTAAACAAACAAATAATTCGTAGATCTAAAAACAATAAAGAAAAGAACCTCTAAACATGCATATAATGCACAGATATACCAAAAAAAAACTCAGAACTTACTTAAAACACATAGATCTAGCGAAAAAACCCTAAAAAAACATTAAGACATGAAAACCTCTTTTTTTACGTAAAGGTTTCGGCGGTGGTTAGTCTCGTTGGTGAGAGTTCTGTGGTGGCATGCGTTTCGGTGGTGGAGAGCTACGGTAGTGGTGGGTGTTCGGTAGTGGTGGGGTTCGTTGGTGGTGTTGTTCGGTTGTAGTGGTTTCGGTGGTGGAGGGAGTTGGTGGTGGTGGTGAAGAATTGAGAGGGAGAGGTTTTTTAGGTGAGAGTGTGTTTGTTTTGATAATGGTGAGAGGTTTTTTAGATCTAATAAAATCAAAAGATCTGCAAATAAAAAGTAAAGATCTAAAAAAAGTTAAAATTTTGATAAATGTACATTGATCTATTTAAAAAACTTAAAAAAATGCCTCAAAACATGAAAAACTCAAAACGGTGGTCGTGGGCCTTGGTGCCTCGTCGCGGTGGTTCTATGGTCGTGGAGTGTCCTTCGAGGTGACGTCCGGTGGTGAGGTTCTATAGTGGATGGTTATGGCGATGGAGCTTCGGCGCGTGAAAGAGGTGCGATGCGGTGGAAGGTTCTGACGTGATGAGGTTTCGGCTGTGGTGGGCTTTTGGTGGTGGTGGGGTTCGGTGGTGGAGGGAGTTGTTGTGGTGGTGGATGTAAGTGTTTATTTAGATGTGAAGATAGAGAGAGTTTAGGTGAAACTGTGTGTATTTTTTTAGGTGTGAGAAATAGGTGGAAGTAAATGGAAAGGGTTGAATGTTTGTGTGGGCATTTGTTTGTATTTTATGTGTACGAAACGCCATGTCATCAATGAGTCAGCAATGAGTCATCAATGACGTGGCAATGAATAGTTGTCATGCTCTCCTCTATTATATAGTGTGGAGATATATCTAAACTTTGAATTATTTTTAAGTCACGTAAACCAATAAGAAAAATGTAAGCATTTCACCTTTAACTAAGCATAATATCAAAATATGGCAAGTATCAATTTCTTTTAAAAAATCACTTTAAATCAAATTAAGCATTTTAATTTCGAAAATTTAACGATGAAAAGCTTTTTATTATGCGATTAAAATGAGTTTAATAATAAAGAATTTATGTTATGCTTATTTTTCTCAAAGTGAATCAATATATGAGAATATTAAGAATTGTATCAATGACTTACTTAGTACTACATGACTTTTGAGATAAACGAACATATTCTCATTTATAATATAAACGATGCTTCAGTTTTAATTTGTATAATATTTATAAGATAAAAATTTATTTCAAAAGTTATTATAATTATTTACATACAACACACATATTAAGTATTTGCAAATATCAAATTAAATCCATCATAATATATGATATGACATAATCATTAGTTACATTGTCTTTATTTAGTTTTTAAGTATGGGCTAACATACAAACCTAAAATTTAATCAATGGTAATAAAATATAATACTTCGTAACATATGTTAGGCCAAATTATACACAATTATACCTCTACAAAATTACAGCCAAAGGTTTAAAATTTTAAGTTTCGTCGCAACGTATGTGTTTTAAACTCCTTGTATTTAAACATTTTGTTAACAATGAAAACACATTTTTTTTTGAATAAATAGCATGTTACACAATAAAAACTTCATTGTATTTTTGTAAGCTTATTCTTTGCTATTTATTATTAGTTGAAGACTTAGCAAATGTCATGTTTTTACTCAGCTCAATTAAAACTAAATCTTCGATTAATACAATCAAAACATAAATCTAAAAAAATCAGTGGTCTAGTATCAAAAATCGGTCTATATTGACAACTAATTACCAAAAAAAAACTCAAAACCTAATCATAAAATGGGTAGCGCATTTATTACACTTACTGATGATTCATCAAGTTTGTGACTAATACAATTTCAGATGTAAAAATGTCCATATATCCTTTATAGCTTGATAACATTGCTTTCAATATCCTAATCATAACCTAAATCTAAAACCAAATCATACTCTATTAATGTAATCAATCATCTACAACTAAAGTCAACGTAACAGTTCAGAACCACTCATATGACATTAGAAACTAAATTTAACAGTTTCTTAGCTCAATGCTACAACTTCTATAGATCAAATCGGTGACCAAATGCAAAATAGGAGAGCTACACTAATCATATTTAAGCATAAAAGTCCACAAGATGTCATACTTGTCATACTTTACTTCAACACTATGTTATAGTTTTCATAGAATTATTTTATACTTTCAACATAAAAGTCAACATTAAACTAGAAATCAAACATAGCAACTGAAATATAAGATTTGTTGAACAAGTCTAGTTGGTAAAATCTTGTAAGATCAATGATGCAAATTTGCAGATAAGAATAACTTTTGAATGACAAATACATTAACTTTATGTTTTAAGCTAAATGATATGTTGGTGCAAATATGTACTTATATGTTCGAAAAAATTATACGTTTGGTTTTTGTGGTTTGCTCAGATTTCATGTTTAGTCCATAAGTCATTTTAATTACACCAGAGATACCTATTTTTGAAACCTTGCACTCATTTAGTCCCTTGATAAGGATTTGAAACGTACGCTTTTAGGGGGTCATTTAAGCCCTATTTCAACACATTTTATATATGATACTGGTTAATTTTGTTCCTTTTTACTTTTTAGGTCTTTTGGAAGCAAAATGTTGGAATGAAGCACATTTGGACGAAAAGGAGCAAATACATGAATAAAATGGCAAAGTCAAGATCGAAGCCACTCAAAACTTATCAACAGTACCTGACGACGTCCCACCCAAAAGGCGACGTTGTCCCTCTATGAAGACTTGATCTAAACATGCACGCGACCAGGGCCGTCTCATGGATTTCGCTGGCCCTGTGCCATGACTACACGGAGGCCCCACTAAATACCAAAAGTAAATGCATAAATATAAACATCCATTGATAAAACGTAAAATGTATTACTAAGATTCAAAAAACATTAAAACAACGATATTAAAAGAAACGTTTAATTGAGTTACAAGCATCAAAATTAACTATTTAAATAGTGCGACTCTTCTAACATTCTTAGAAGCAAAGTTGTTGATTAGATCATCATAGTTAACACTATCTAATATGTCATTCTCAATAGCTATCAGTGCTAATCCATTTAGCCCTTCTTGTGACATTGTTGACCGCAAGTATGACTTTAACAATTTAAATTTTGAGAAGCTTCTTTCTACAGATGCGACTATTACTGGAATAGTCAGCAATACTCTATATGCAATTATTGCATTAGGATAACAATCATCTTGTTTCAAAAAATTTAAGACATCAACGGGCCTCATATTCTCGGTTGGCAAATAATTATTAAGCGACCTTAACTCCACATAAAGTTCATTTGCATTAATATCAGATTGATCACCATTCTTGAGTGCGGCTTCAAGACGCCTACAACATGATTTAAGACAGTCGTCATCGCAGAGCTTCAACTTGTCACAAGCAAATAAGAAACCAAACATATCCTCATACTCTTGATATTGTTCGAATCTTGTTGTAAGAGAAGCAATTGCCTGATCAACAATGTATAAGAAATAATTGACCTTAAATGATTCCTCAGGAGATAATGTAACATCTTGTTCAATAGAATCCTCATCAAATTGTCTTTTTCTATGAATAACGCGCTTCTGAATGAACAATGGATTGATATCCATTTCGATGGAAATTTGCCTAGCAACATCAATTGCGTTAGAAAACCCGGTAACTCTAAACTCCTTGAAGAAAGAAATTAAATTTTGCACTTTTGTCATAGCAACATTGATTAGCATATCATCAGACTGTAACTTTTTGCTAACTAAATTTACCTTGTGTAATATGTCAAACCAAATTACTACTGCCACTATAAACTTAAAATCACCAAGCTCATTTGTTGCTAGAGATTTTGCTTGGCTTTGGACTATGGAATCGTTATCTTTCTCTGAAACTTGAATTAAAGCTTCTTGTATGTCTGAAAGCTAAAATCTGATGGCTTTGACACTCTCAACACAACTCTCCCAACGAGTCATAGACAGTGACTTAAGAGTCAACCCTTTCACATTATCTTTCAGAATTTGCCATCTCTTAGAAGAATTAGAAAATATTATGTAAATGCGTTGTATGATTGAAAAAAAATCTTTAGCTTTGGTACAAGTGTTAGCCATGTCACATAATGTAAGATTAAGGCTATGACAACCACAAGGAGTATAAAATGCTCTTGGATTTATATCTAAAAATCTCTTTTGTACTCCACGATGTTTCGCTTTCATATTTGATCCATTATCATAGCCTTGACCACGGACATCATCAATATCAAGATCAAGAGCCTTTAATTCAGCTTGTGTAACATCAAATAATCCTTGACCAGTGGTATCATCAACGTTTAGAAATCCTAAAAAGGATTCCTCGACACTAACACAGGTGGAGGAGACATTCACATATCTTAATATCAAAGACATCTGTTCTTGGTGACTAGTATCAGGGGTACAATCAAGAATCACAGAGAAATATTTTGCTTGCTTTTTTTTTCTTAATAATGCCTAATTTCATGCTCTTCAACTCATTTTGGATATTGTGACCTAGTAATGAAAATGAACCTCTTCACTTGTGATGCGTCGCATGCTAATAATAAGCGGGTCAAACATTTCCAACATTTTAATCAAACCCAAAAATTCCCATTGTTTCTTTGATAGGGGTAATACTACCACATTTTTGATTAATGCACCGCAATTTATGCATTACGGTGTTATGCGGTACAAGCGTAATGCACAGTTCAGGTGCATTAATCAAAAAATGTGGTGTAACTATCAATTCTCTTCTTTGATGCAACCTCTCATTTGAACCACGAAATGCTAAATTATGTTTGGCAAGAAATTTCACAATGCATATAACTCTACATATAACATTTTTCCAATGATCCCTCTCCTTCTCAAATTGCTTTTGCTCCACTTTATCAATTGTTTCATTCTTTTTCAATCTTCGATGCATCTCAAACCATTTAGCCATATTATTTACATGTTCAAAGCTAACTTCATGTTCTTTTAGTCTATTACTTAGATGTTTCTAGTCTCCAAAACCCTCGTTAGCAAGATGACCTTTTGCAATCCCTTTTCTATATATTTTGCAACAAAAACAAAAAACCTTGTCAAGCTCTTTTGAATATACCAACCATTCTCTATCAAACCTCTAATTATTTGGTAAAATTCTAGTATAAAAAGTGGCTGAAAATCGTCGTAAATTTTTATCTTTCGGACCTTTTTTGATAGACTTATCTCTTTTAGGACCCCCTGTCACTAAAACATTAATCATGTCTGAAGTAAGACTATCCCAATTTTTGGAACAAATATATCAACATGATCAACATTAACATTAGCATCATGATCCTCAACCTCATCATCATGATCGTGATCATTAGCACCAACGTCAACATCAACATCATTAACATCATCATTAAAATTAATATTATCAGCCTCCATATTATCGACATTAACATCGTCGGCACTCCCATCATTACTATTATCACTGTCGCTATTTTCAGTATCAACATTTAGATTCTCGCTTGTAACATCTGACTTTATTTTAACGTATCTATGCATAGACCCATATTCTTTCTTATTTGACTCTTCAGTTTTTCTTTTCTTTAAACGCTTTGAATGTCCAGATGCGTGTTTTCTCAATTTAGGTGGCATGATTTCTAAAACACATCGAAACAATAACAACAAATATCTAATTAGTACTACGGTGCTAGCTTATATTACGGAGTATATAATACCAAAACATAACATCTTAAATTAAATAGTATGTCTTAGATCTAAAGAAGTAATTAAGTAATCTAACTAATAAATATCTAAACAATTAACGATTAAAGCATATACTAATATTAATAAAAAAGCTGAAAAGTAAGTTTGAGAGTTACCTGATAGATTAATAGCAAAACTTTAGAATAGTCGATACTCTCGATAAGTTGATAGAATAGATACTAAAAAAAATATTGCCGCAAGAGTCAAGAGCCAAGATTCAGAGCAGTTTTCTTATTCATCAATTAATGGGTCCACAATAAAACAAACCATACACGCATACAAGGAAAACTTGGATACTGTTTCAATTCTTTAACTTTGGACGTTTGTACTTTTTGTATATATATATATATATATATATATATATATATATATATATATATATATATATATATATATATATATATATATATATATATATATATATATAAAATATATTGATCCTTAACCTATTGGTCTAGTAGTCTACTCTCACATTTATACGAATTGCTAGTTTTGGTACCATTCTATTCGGATAATGACAAAACCATATATACTATAGTAAAAGTTTACAACTTTTGGTGTCCCCCATTTGTTTGTGGCCCTGTGCCACCGCACGTGTCGCACGTCTTGATAGCCGGCCCTGCACGCGACGTCTCAGTGGAAATTTTGGTCACATAACCTGACGGCGTCACGCTTTAATTATGGAGGGCGTCACTCACAATTTTCACTCCAGACGGCCCAGATCTAGAATCAAGACAACGTCCCAACTGAAGACCGACGGCGTCATAACTCTAAGGTGGCGCCTTCCCATCGATGACTTGGCCTGATAAAACCCTAATGAGCGGTGACGGCGTTCCATGCAAAGGTGGCCGTCATGATTGTAAATATATATATATATATATATATATATATATATATATATATATATTCGATTTTTACGTATTTGAAGAGGTAGACTTTTGGAGAAAAAACCCTAATTCGTTTGTAGTCCGACTTTGACAGTATTTTAGGGTCCCATACCATATTTTACACATCGAGATAAGTTTATTAATCCAAATTATCATTATTTCTATCTCATATTTGATTGATTGTGTGTATGATTTCTTGTCTATCATGTCTAGCTAAATTACTTGTGTGTTTGCTTAGATCTATGAAACCTAGTTATTGATTATTGTTAGGTTGTTTCTTGTCTTAATTGAAATTGGCTTAGGAGTGCAACTAGGCATCTTCGTTGTTTTAATGCTTGAGTATGCTTTATGATGATATGGTCTATGGATGAAATAGCTTAGGCTTGCCGACTCCGTAGGTCATATCTGAGAGGTAACCTCAAAGAACTAGGGACCACGCATACCCTACGACCTTTAGGAATACAGCGTTAAGATAAAGGATGTGACAACTCAACCGACTAATAAAGGTAACTAGGAGTAATAGTATCTAGGTGAACACATCTTTAATCATCATCGAGCACACTTCAATTATACATAGCTACCGTAGTAATTAGATAATGGGAAAATTAGTCAAATAGACGTATGCATACAGTGCATATCACTTTATAGACCACACTTTTTGCCTTACGAAATGGACTTGTTGCCCGACTTTCTTGTAGCCAACCAAATGGTGCCGTGTCAAACACAGTGTACAATGTAGTACATATTTTGAGCGTATTTGTCATGTATTGTTTTATGGGCAACCAAAATGTATTTTCGGGCAACTATATATTATTGGGCAACTTGTATTTACACAAGGATAATATGGTCAATTTACAATGGTTGTATTATAAAAGTAATATTAATAAAGTGAAGCGTACTCACACACCATCACGCGCCACACACAATCAAACATCTTCTACTACAATTTATGACTTCTATAATTAAACATCTTCTTCTAGATCACGCTACACATTCCGAACCACATCTTATTCACGAACTCTCTAACCCCACAATTAATTTCTTGTATAATTCGTGTATGACAAAATTAAAGTTGTACAATTGTAAAATCATGATTCGTTCTACATTGAAGTTCTTTGCGGATATTAAACAATCGCTTGTCAAAGAAGCAAAAGGAAAGGTTGTTTAGGCAAACGATATTTGGTCCATGGTTGGATATAAAGTCGTGCGAGAATAGCGCGCCGATGCATTATGTTTTGCAACACGGTATATGTTTCTAACATCTCCTCGATTCCCTCACTAACATTCCAAATATGGGAGCATTCGTTAAGTTTTGGTCGGAAGAATTTTGTTTGATATGAGGTTTCGATTTGGCAAAGTTTCAAAAGCGAAAAAACGATCTAGCGCTACGTGATCGTGTATTTCTGAAAAAAAGTAATGGTGTAACAAATGTACATGCCATTGATCTTTTGGAACTTGTTAATGATTCAAGGATGGAAAAAGGTGGTTATCGCTTTTCGATGAGGATCTTGTTAGGGTGTGTACATTGGTAGCCGCAGAGTGGTGCTTATGGGAAAAGAAAAGAATTGCATCCATAATCACTTACATCCTTGGTTGATGATTTTGAGGCACTGGAATGTATTTCCTTGGGGTGAATATATGTGGCATAAATTTTATCAAAGGACTTATCAATATTGTTCATATTCATGAAAACATCATCTCGTTAAAATTGAAAAAAAAACCCAAAGTTGATTGCATACAATCAATCTATGGGTTCGCTTGGGCTTTCAAGGTTTGAATTGTCATAGTTTGTACTAATGTATGCATGTCTTTGTTTGATAACACGTTTGTTTTAGAAAGCAGGTTATTAAAAGCTTTTGATTCTATTTTGTTCAATCGAAAATTACCTAAAAATAATGATGTTTTTAATTGTTATGCAATGCTTGTCTTTGATGTGTGTCACGTAATATAAATGTTACCGTAATTTAGATAATAACAATGTTATAACACTTTTTGGTTTGCTTGATTTTTTGTAATTGTCATTATAAGCGTATTGTTTCATCATAAGCGATTTCATTTATCTTGTTAAAACTTTAAACAAATTAAAAATGATAAGCGCATAGCTAGACATTTTAACGATGACCGGTGTGCCTATTCTGATTTGGATTTTGGAGAGTTTTCCTAGAAGCTCACTTTGGTTGGTCAAAGACAACAAGGTGATTCCATGTGCTCTTCCTTGGTCGAGAAGTTGCAAAGTTTGAAAGCATGTTGTTGTAATCTCTTTGGACCCGGTAGGCATCCACAGTCTTATTATGCGAGACTATACTAAGTTATACCTAAATTTGTTCACAATATCGATAATTGTAACTCTTTTTTGTTCTTAGGACTCAAGTCCCATTGTTGAAATTTACGCAACACAAAGCGAAATGAACCAACCAGTGGTGTATTCTGATTACCGATATATAGATGGTTTGTCATGCGGAACACGACGGTTAATGAAGATCGCACGCTGCTGTAATCAATTAGTGGGCGCTTTCAATTTACATCTTGTCATGGAAAGTCAATTCTGAGGGTTACACAAAGCGTTGCAACTCAACATTGAGCAACAATATTCTTTAAATGGTGTAGCAGGGGACCACTCTTTCAGCGCGGTGTAATCGTGAGTTAGTTGATTTGGATCAAAAACTTTTGATGGTAGAAAATGGAATTCATTCCGTCGAAACACACCGGTCGTACTTGATGTGTTTACGGATGTCAGCGAGTTTCAAAAGTCTGACAACCGGGTCTTAAAAATGATGCGGCCTTCATTCACGAAAAATCTAAAGTTGTGCCAATACAAATGACTCGACATTAATCACGATGATCCGAAGGTTTGTATTTACTTTTAAGGTTGCCTCTAATGTTATACCAAACCCAAATATTTGTTTGTGTACACTTATATCAAACCTTGGGCTCTACAGGCCGTCCGTGTCATACTCTAGGCCCTAACGGGGATAAGGTCGTCGATGCGGAAGGTGCATGAGACATTGACAATGATGATTGCCTTAAAGCGCTCTGTGTAACCTTGGGATTCTTGTACAAGCTTGTGCCATGACCAAACATGTCCTCGCTATGGAATATGGAGGTGATCGTACTAGTCAACTTCAACCGGTTGCACCAAATGATGAAAAAAAAAAAACCACGGTGACCCCATTATTGTATGTTATCTTTCATTTAGACTTTACATATCAAGTATAACATATGTCCATACTTATGTATATATAACTAAAATTCATCGGGAACCGGATTGTGGTATCGATTGGTGTCGTACATAGCGACGATAAACTTTCGTGTGATAATTACGTAGATGCAATGGTTGTGATAATCAACGCCAAGATGTGGTTGAAACAATTGCGTGTGGAACTGAACAGATTAAGAATATTGTTGGTGTGCGAGAGAAGAAGAACACCAACCAACGAAGCTTTGAGGTATCTACATTAACTGCGCCGATAAATAAAAGTTTTTAATGTCTTGTTTTTAAGATACTATATTTTGAAATCGCGGTTGAAGACAATAACTTTGTCGAATGTAAGCGTGGTTGCGAAAATGACACACCTATGTTGGGACGTGTTTCCTCAGGAATAATTTAAACAAAGGCCTCGATAAAACATTGTTTGTTCCGTCTTTAGATTTAATGGTTTTGATGAGCAAGAATTGAATGTGGTTGAGGAAAACTCGTTTGTTGGCCTCGTGCGGTAACAATGATGTCGTGATGTTACCCGAAGAAACACCAACAAAGAAAGACCACAAGCCCTAAATCTCGAGTTAAATCCAACAAATTGTCATTTGTAAATGTGGTAGGTCTAATGACAAACCTCCATTGGAAGAACTTTTCTCCCATAATAATACAAAGAAAAGAAAGAGAGTCAAATTGAGCGACAACCTCGGTAAAAAAAAAGACATTGTAAAACATTATAAGAAGATGGGCGATTCTGTCAACTCGCCTAAAGGCCTATCAAAAACATCATTCTCCTTGCGCCGTCTTACAAGATGTGAGGTGTCATTAACGAGCTTTTATCCGGTTGCAGGTTCGATGTAAAGCACCGTATTAAATTCTAGCGAAATGAATATTTTAGGTTTATGCCTTATTTTCAAGTGTGTTTCGGAAAATCGAGGAAACCCCAAAGCAGCGTCGCGTTAGTCACTTATATTAAATCGAAATTGAACCGTTTGAGAGGTATCTCACATTTGTTAATCCATTAACATCATTATCATATGGTTAATGTTATTCAAAATATATTTTTTTTTTTTTTTTATTTATTTAATTTTTTAAGGAACTTTTACGACACAGAAATGCAACAAGGAGAAGGTTCACGTGCTGATTACCTTCGCACCTATTTCAAGCTTAAAAACCATTACTTTATCGTTCCTTGGGGCTCCGGTCCGTTGTTGTTCTGAGGAGTTTTGGGTAGCCTTGGCATGTGTTGAGATTGCACCAACGGGTGGCTTCTTGACTTAGTTAGTAAACACGATTTTATCTTGTCTCCACACATGTTTATTATTTCGTTTTGTTAAATTGGAACCGAATGTTATCAGTTTTGATTTGCTTTATATGTCATGACACTTGGATGTATGGCTTGATTTGATGTGGTTGTTTAGACCGGCCGATGCTGATTGGGCTTTGGCGGTGTAATTCTGCATCGAATCCTAGATGGCGAACTACCTACAACTTATTGAGATGGCACAACATACATCACTTGGCGAGATGTTGAAAAGGTCGGGTTTGCGACCTCTTCTGGTACATCTAGCACTATTGTTATAAACAACTTATAATATTCTTCGATTGGTTTATATATCGGGTGTATTTTCTGTCAATGAAGCGAAAACCACTTGGGTACTCGATTGTGCTCCATATCCGCCTGGAGTTGTTTATGTTTATGACTCTCTTGGGTCGGTCGGAAGGAGTTCACGGTGGTGGCGAGTTTGAAGAGATTTACAAACCTGACTTCAAATTTACCTAACAAATCTTTGAGTCTTTGCAAAGTAAGGGCATCTCACTGAGGATTATAAAATCACATACAAGTTTCCAAAAGTCCCACAACAATCAAACTTGTATGGCGATTGCGAGTATGGGTGTGCAATATATTGTCTGATTGCTCGTAACCGACCTCTCAGTAGGCGACCCTCTCTGACGGCGTTAGCTTCTGTGAGCGGATGTGACTACTTACGGAAGCACAAGGTTGAATACAAAAATTGTCGTGATCTCTCAAGGTACCATCCTAATGTCCTATTGACCCATAATTATTGTCACATGTTTACTTGTGAAAGATTTTCTATCACTAGCGATGGTTAGCATAGCTAGCGGTTCTTATTTTACTACTAGCGGTTGTAACAATACAACCAACTTCGGTTTGACTACCTACCGGTTGTAAAAGTAACTACCCGTTGTAACTATACAAGCAATTCGTTTTATGTTTTGAGATTCCTAATCTAAGTAATCGAGCATAAAAGCGGTCTGACTTTTTACGTTTATTTGAATTTAACTACTCGACATTTTAATTCATAAATACAATTTCTTTTGTACCTTAGGGACTCTTTGAATATCTTTTATAAGCTGTTGCATTTCCTTTTTATTTTATTTTTTATACCGGTACACATACACAAAAAGGCATATGGTTTGTAAACCAATTCTATATTGGTTATGTATATCTTATGAATATTTGATATATACGAATTAAATATTATTTGGTTGCCCTAAAGTACATCATGCTACATGTCCTTTAATGCCTCTGTTCCCAATCTCTTTCTTGATACAAATCTTTCTAATTTTCTTTAACAAAATTTTTCTTTCTTCTTTTAGTCAAGCCATCTTTATCTCAATCTTTACTTTTCTTTAACTAAATGTCGACAATATCCCCTGGATGTTCAACTAGATATCATTTGTAGGCTACCTTTTAAGTCTATACTCCACTACGTCTTGTTTGCAAGTTATGGAAAGGCTGGTATAGATTGTGGAAGCTTCATCTTTAATTCGGTGTTCATCGTAATGATGCGTGTTTTACGCTAACATTCGATGCAGGTGAGCAAGGGTTTATGTTAGGTTTAGATGAAAAGCTAATCGCTCGCCACCAAATGCAGTTTAAGGCTTTCATCTTTGATTCAGTTGGCAATTCTAATGGTCTTTCGTGTTTTGTTTATTGTTCTAATCTAATGTACATTATTTGGAACGTGATCAAAAATCACTTGCAATAGTTGTCCGTTTACGCATCAAATTGAATCTCAAAAGATTTGTTTTGGTTTTGGCGTCAGTCACGACACTCTTGACCGACGATCGTGAAGGTCTCTATCTGTTTTCCAAAGTGGTTTACGGTATGTATGCATCTTTTCTTTAAACTCTTCACGGTGGACACGCGCCGAAAATTTCCACCCCGTGAAACAATCAAATTGAAACGTAAAACTCGAGCGGGTTGTGGTCGTTATATCTATTAGATGGGGTGAAAAGTTAACTACTTGAGACGATGTTACCTACAAGATTTATATGTTGATTTCTTTTGATTTGGTAACGGCCAATTCAAAGTTATCGACATACGCATATTTTCAAAAATGAACTCCCAGTCCCATTCTATGTTACGGATCTTGGAACTTCTCGGTCATTTCGGTATGGTCATTGGTGAATGGTTGTTCCATAAGATCATTTAGAAGCCTATTCTCCATCCTAGCCTAGTTTGGTTCATTTGCTTGGCTTTACAAAGCATCATACTCCAATAGTGGAAGCTTCTGACAATCATTTGCATCGCTCTGCATTTGTGTACAACCAAGAACTTGAATTATTAAGTCACCATGGGAATGTTAGGAGATCTTGGAACTTTCTACATCGCCCCATACAAAGAATCTATTCTTTTGTTAAATCACACATATCGTCTTGTGTATAGTTATTTTTTATTTTTTATTTTATTTTTTATTTTATTTTGTTGTAACAACATTCTATTCATATTCCTTTAAAGATTATCACTTTACTTGGTTAATGATATATGAAGGCATTTTCAGCAGTGCGTCGATTACGAAGTTATCGATCATGATTAATGGGAGCGAGGCTTTGTGGTTTTAGTCTGTTGTCTATGGGAGGAAGCATGGGTGCTTATCTTTTCCTAGTCATTTGAAAGTTATAAAGCGCGTGGTTCTATAACTATGTAACCATTAAACTTATAATTATGTAGTACGCTTAATATGATGTTGGTTGTGTCTATGAAGCGTTGTAAGTCAACTTCTTTACTATTTCCGCGTTTATGTATTCTTGGCAACCAACAAGCGTACTTAGGGCAACTTCATTTTCCTAACAGCGACTTTTATAAGCAAGTAGTCCGTTTACTCGTACAATTCGTATTCTACAATCTACTAATACCTACAAGCTCTTGACATAAACACTCCCACTAATACCTACACACTTGACACAAACATATTTAACACTCGACACTAGTACAATTTATCTAGCGGTAGTCGGGTTTAATATGGGTGGCATCATTTCCTGATTTCTTTCACTAGCGATGGTTAACATATCTCAGGTTCTTACTTGACTACTAGCGGTTGTAACAATACAACCAACTCGGTTTGACTTAATCTGTTGTGGCACCATTTCGTTGATTTCTTATCTCAGCGATAGTTAACATAGCTAGCGAGTTCTTATTTTACTACTAGCGATGAGTTAACATAGATAGCAATTCTTATTTTAATACTAGCGATGATTAACATAGCTAGCGAGTTCTTATTTTACTAGTAGTTAACAGCCATTTGTACTAGTAGTTGTTGTTTTACTACTACGATAGCAGTTTATGAGCTAGCGAGTTCTTATTTTACTACTAGCGATAGTTAACATAGTGCGTACTATGATTTTCTATCCTTTTGGTATTTGGATAGCGCTTGTCCACAATTATAAACACTTTGAATTTAAGTACTTGACCTTTTAATTACTTAAATACCATTTATTTGTACCTTAGGGACTCTTGATTATTTTATTAAACCACACACAAAAACACGATTTTTGCTTCCAAAATATGCAACTTTCCATTAAAAGCGGATGCATTATTAAAGTTTACATCGCTTATTCCATACTATATTTTCAACAAGCACATATGCCACTTCACTTATTCTATTTGTCTTGACTTCTTAAACAACATGTTACAAGCTAGAGTTGGTGTTGAGGGTAATCGCATCATCCGGCATGAGCGAGATAACTTGTCGAGCGTAGTAACCACATGAGCGCCACCTGCTTCGTACAATCTCCAACTCGTGACGGTGTTTCTTTCCATTCAACGTCCTCTATCGGGCTAAAACATGCACTTCATCCACACCTCTTATCAACTCCTAGGCAACTGCGTCGGCTGTCGAAAGCCATTTAACGCTGTTGCCAAACGGTTTCAAATCTTCTCTATCTATAGTATGTAGCAAGTGACCCAGTGTTAAATGTAGTTTCGAGTCCGTCGGACCTCTTGATGGTAATTACTGATGCCACCATTTCTCAAGTAAGCGTTCGTGCACTATTTTTTATTGTAAATTTGAAGTGCATGATCTTTGCCCCATCGTATCAAGCACAATCAAGCGGTTTAACCTTTCAATCCTTTGTTTTGGATCAATCCTCTGCCTCTTTGGTGATCCTGCTCTAAATCATCAAAAGCTCTTTTGGAACTTCCTTCATCTCTCACTGTACCTTTGTTCATAAGGTTAACTTATCGGGCCTCATTCTAAACTTTTCAAACATTTCTTTCACTTTATCATAAGTTAGCCTCCATGAGACATTTACTTTATGCCTCCCATCCTCTCCAAGTACTCACACATGAAGATTTTACATTCTTTCTTCGTTGGTGGCTTTCGGATCCTTTCTTGTGCTCCTTTTAATGTAAATTTTGCCTTTCTATCAATATTTTATCAAAAGCTTCTTTTGCTGTTCATGTTAGGATTTCAATTTCTTTATTACGCATCCTAGATGCTAGTATCTCATCGGCTTCATTTGTTGACCTAATGTAATGCCAATGTGCCAGCGACTTCTGTCTAGCTACAACATCCGCCTTTCTTTTCCTTTTAACCCTTGCTCTGTCTTTTGCATTGGGAGAATCTCAAGGTTTTTTCATTTGTTGCTTTTTCGATTACATTCTCGCTGACAATCTTATCGACTAATGTGCATCGATTTGAAAGACTTTATCCTCTTTATTTTTATGCGTAAAAAGTAATCATGCAACTTACCGGCTACGTCGTTATCGGACTTAGTTTTGTTTTCTTTAGATAAAGCGTTTGAATCGGTAGAAATAATACCTTGCATATCACTTGCGCTCTTGAAGATGCTAGCCCAAGTTCTGCGGTCCCAGGTTTTGTTTCATCACCTCAAATCTATCATTCTTTGCAACAACTTGTATGCACGTCAATAACGTTACCAACATCTCCGCTTCCATAGTTTCCACACTAAGTAATTCACTTTCAAGCTGTAGCACCGGCATAAACATATGCGCATGACATCCGTACCTTTGTTCAAAATTGTTGTTGGTGCATCATCTTGTTCATTGACGTTTGTTTGATGATATTTCTTTGAGTTGTAATGGGCGTGGTTGCACCATTTTTGTAGAGGTGGTTGCGGCGGTGGTTGCGGCGACACTAGCGGCGGTTTCGAGTTGACCATTTACGGTACGCATCCGTAGTCTCTTTCACCGTTGTGTTTCTGTTGTCACATCGGTCATATGCCCAACAAGATCTTTTGCGGCATCATTCTTGAATGGCGATTCACGCTTCTAGTCGCATGACTATCATTAATGTGATTGAGGTTCACTATTTTCACTTGGAGGAGACTCCTCATTTCCACTGCGGTGAAATATTTATTAATCACCATGATAACTCTGCATTAATATCGTCATGTTCAAGCTGTTGCTTTTTACATTTCTGCTGCAGCGTCATAAGCAGATATACAAGACATCGATTACTTGTGACAAAATCTTTGGTTTTGTTGAACAAGCGGCAATTATCTGTCACCGTGAATCTTGGATCCCGGTTTATCGCCCGATTGATGTTTAGCATTGTGCAGCAAAAACATCCTCCCAGCTGCGATGGCAATGGTGTAATTATGGACTAGTCAAGCCAGTGATAACCATGCATGTACACATCAACATAATAAATAAGAATAATGACAATAATACCTTATTTTGGAACCAAAATAGACAGCAACCTCTTCAATGATCTTTTTAGTTCGAACTACATTCTCTGCTGCATTAGCATCATCCATTGAAACATCTACATCCACCACGATCTTTACATGCGATTACGGACTAGTCAGCATAAGTGACAACCACGCATTTACATACTTAAGAATTGTAAGGGACGCGTACCTTCGTTTGAATCAAAGATACGCTTACATCTTCTGCAGGTTTACTACTTTCAAATGTCTCCTCCGGTCCGATCGTAGCCTCCTGAAGCATCCTCATTCATGGCGCGTCTTTGTACAAGTACTAACTAGTCACGACCAGCGACAACAAATCTTTTACATACGAACATACTTAGCGGAGTTGATGACACTTACCTTTGTTACGACTCAAATGAGACGCAAGCGTCATGAACATTTGTATTTGTTTGACGGTCTTCTCCACTACATCCGGCGCCTCCCATTGAACCATCCGCATCATTCACGGCCGTTACGTGCAATTCCGTTGGTCAAGGCGAAGCGACAACCACGCATTTACATATGAACATACTTAAAAGTTTGAGGATCACAGCATACCGCCGTTTTGAATCAAGAAGGCGCTTACATCTTCAACGGTTTACCACTTTCAAATCTCTTCCGGTCCGATCATGACCTCCCACAAGCATCCTCATTCATCACGGTCGTCTTTGTACAATCTTGACTAATCCTGGCGACCGACAACAAAGCTTTACATCGACAAATACTTAGCGAGTTGATGACCGCATACCTTTGTTCGGTGTCAAATGAGGCTCCGACAGGCGTGATCAATTTTAGTAGTTTCCACGGTCTTCTCCACTACATTGGCGCCTCACGAACCATCCAGCATCCTCTACGGCAGTTACATTGCGTACTCAGTGCGACTAGTCAAGGCAAGCGACAACTATGCATTTACATATGAAAATGCTTAAGAAATGTAATGACACGCATACCTTTGTTGTCGCTTAAATGAGGCACCAACATCGTGATAACGTATTAATTTCAGCGGACTTATCAAGCTGCAACAATGACCTCCCAGACCATCTTCATTCTTTTGATGCCTCCCGATTGGTAGTATCCTCCGCATGATCACAACTTGCTTCTTCAGAAATGACTCAACTACGATGTTTCAGACCTTCGCCAAGCGTTTTATTTTTGTGGTACTGCCTTTTCTTCTCTAACGGCTTAAACTTCTATTCAAATATTTTAAATCGCATGTTGTCTTTGAAGTTTTCTTTGTTAATTCACATACTGTTTACTATAGTTGATTACACTTTTCCACGGTTTACTTAATATCGGACCAACATCACTGTCTTCCAATTGTGTTAACTCGGCGAGGTGAATCTTGAGGTGTCGAGACCTTATCTCTTGCCTACCATGAGCAGAAAGATCCCCGTATTTTCCGCTTGGGTGGGTTCATCGTGAGAACTTGTTCCACTCGAAATTGATTCGGTTTGAAGTTTCATTTGTTTGGGATGTAGAAGGAAGCGTCCGGGTGTGTTTGGGATTGAGAGGACTTCTGATCCTTCCCAAGAGTCGAAGCGTGGCGCCATGTGTGGAACAATGGTGTTAGTGTCCCATCAAAATTATTGCCTGTCTTCTCTTGTGACTCATAAGTTTTGAGTGTGAGAAGGGACATGCCAAGTTTTTGAATGTTTGGGTGGTGTCTCAAAGCAGTTGTCAAATAGCAGTTGTAAAACCTTGGATAAATATAATATTTTGCTTGCGTATCCGACAAATTCTTGACTAAACCATCAAATATCATTTTGGATAAATTGAATTTCTTATTAAGAGCTACCAAATCATAAAAGATGCTATGTTTGTACTAAACTCATTCTAGGAAGTTGTCTTTGGACTTGAACCTGCAATATGGTATGGATCAAAATTTCCATTGTGGGGAGAGCGGTGGTTTAAAAAATTTAATTTTGGTCCTAATTCACCTCCATACCCCAAAGCGGTAGTGTTTCAAAATGGTATCGTATCTAAACACACAACACCGTCGGCATCATCTAGAGAAGATCTCTCTAATTGATGCCTCGATAATAATTATCTCGCATGCCATGCGCTACCATGGTTGTACTTCCTCACCGATAGTTTTAGTCTTTGCGGTGACCAAAGCTGCTTCATACAACAAGCGTGAATATGATTTGACGGTGAGTGCATACAAAGCGGGTGTGCATTCGGAAATCAATAATTTGTTCAAACCACAGTAGCCTCCTTTGTTTTTTCAAAAAGCATAATCATGTTGTGACTTCTAGCAAAATACTCGCGCCATTCTTGTTTATCTCGAACTTGATTGCAAGCTGAAACTTGATTGCAAGCCGAGATGTTAGGGGTTTCGAATGACGCTCTCGTGGGTCTAAACTATGTCATGACCAGCGGTTGTAACACTTGTAGTGATTGTTACAATTTATTTGCGTAGTTATCGCTATGTCTCTATTTTTTTCTTTATGATGTAATAAGGATTATTAATTTAATACATAATACATAAATAAACATGTAACTCAACATCGTCATCTTCTTTCTATTATCGAGACACAAAATGTCGGACTACACACATTATTACAAGAGTTATCTCTCTTTCCGCATCAACAACTTGGTAAGAAGCCCAAACAAGTACACACCCGCATTATGAGTTTTTTTAAGTAAATACGTTTTTTGTACATATAATCGGTCTTTACTTTAGCGATAAGTTAATTTTTTATTTTATATTTTGCTTATTATTTTGTTTATTTACTTTTTTTTTGTAACATGACTTACTATATAGCACACAATTGAATAACTACGCATAGAATACATACGATGTGATCACAAATATATACAAGTAACATAAAGGGATCAATTTCATAGGTTAACATAACATGAGCGAGTATACAAGATGAGACAAGTGACTCAAAAATATAACAACGATCCCCAACAAACAAAAGCCACCGGCTCAAAGTAAGCAATACATAGCACATCAATCTCTATTGACTCCAACATTTGGATGAAACCATTGGGTCTTTAACACGGTCATGTTTCTTAAACAAAGTAAAAGTAGTTTGGAACTCTCACCGGATCTCATTTTGCATCCTTAGGAGGTGATTAATAGTTATAACGAACAATCCAAACCGCATAGAAGCTCGACTTCGCTATCATTAGCTGTCAATGGTTGACACGGGCCCTAATTTCAACGACTTTCCTCATTTGATCGCTTCTTCACGTAAAGCAACATCGATTCATCCCTATAGTGCGATCGTAATCTCTTTTAGTAATTTATCACATATAACCATGGCGATGAACATTGTTAGACACTTAGACTAAACAATTTTGGGACACTTGTTATGTTTGTTTTCTAACACTCTCACTAAAGAGATAAAAATAAAAATAATAAGTGTTTTAGTAACATATATAATCGGCAAAGCAACGTTAGCATCATACATTATCGAGACACAAAAAATTCGACAAACAAGTTATGACATTTATACATTTCCCATGGACAAGTGGATCACAACCCACCATAATCTATTTTTATAGCGAGTTTGCTAACTCTTTGCTAGAAAATAGTAATTTGACAACTAATAAAGTGTACAAATGACAAGCATGCTCTGATACATATAATGCAGTGATGATGTATGCAAAATGGTTGGTGGTTGAATGTTTTTATTTGCATTTCGGTCAAAATAAAAAATAAAAATTAGTACTAGGTGTACTCAGTGGTGACTAGTTGAATTTATTATAAATATTGAGTTCTTGAGGTTTGTCTCATACTGAAACAATTTTATTGGCCAACAAGTTACAACATAAAAGTTTTGGGCAACTAATTACAGTTTATTGGGCAACTAGTTACAAAAGTTGGGCAATTTTTAGTTAGCTTGCCAACTATTTGTGGCACATTGACTAATATTTTACATTCGACATGTACAATTCTTTCTACAATGGCCAATTGTAATATTGTCACACTTAATATACGTACCACAATGCATATGTGAGTGTTTACTTTAATAATTTTAGTAAATATTCAAAGTAAATCTTTGCCTTGGTTAATAAAGCGATAAATTTATATTTGCGTAGTTGTTGTACCTCCGACTACATTTACTCTATGATGGAACAAAACTATTTTATAGACCATCACTTATTAAAATCATCAACATGTTGAGTTTGGCGTAAACACATAACGGCTTGGGTTATCGGATGTCTAGAGTTACATTGATTTGAGTTTATTGTTTGAACTTTATGTGACTTTCCTAAAGCGTTAAAAAATACGAGACTACTTTTATGCTCGATTACTTAAATAAAATATCTCAAATTATAAAATGAAATGGTTGTATACATACAATGCTAGTTATTTTACTACGCTAGTTATTTTAAATAATAAAGCGAGTTGGTTGTATACTTTCAGCTCTTGGTTATATTAACTCTGCTAGTGATAGAAGACAAGAACGAAATGATGACACATTTTTTAGAGTAAATTTTCCACTTTACACCAACTTTTGTACTTGACTACAACTGCAGAACTGCTAGTAGGTCATGCTTTTTGTAAAATTAGAGCCACTTGTTTAGTGGGCCACAGTTTTAGTTAATTGGCCATTCGGTTTCGTTCATCAGCCAACCTTTTTATGTTGTAATAATGATGTAATTGGCCAGTTTATTTTGGACTTTAAGGCCACCCTGTAATTTGCAATATGCAATATGGGCATCTAAATGCCATATTTGGGCAATATGTCATGTACTAACGGGCAACCATAATTCTTAACCATTCCACTATAAATTGTAGACGTAACAACATAAATCTAACATGTTATGTTACGGTTGACACTATCTCATGGTTGGCACGAGAAAGTCAATTACAAGCTGCTAGTTTTCATTCATATTTTTAAACCAACAAACATTCATAACGATTGCAACCATACATGTAATTATCCAACCTAAAACAAAAGATGAAAAATCGAAAACAAGCAAAACAAAGAAAACATGATAAAAATATAATAATAATAATAAAAAAACCATCATCGTGAGCTGCTCCACCCACTTCCATTTCAAACCAAGTTGTTAGAACCTGACTCTCTTCATGTTTTCCTTCATTTCCTTCTGGCTTTGACTTGTTGAAACAAAATTTCAAGGCTAATCACATTTTCCGGATCATAAGGGGCTTGAAACCCAGTTGTTGCTCCTCTGGTTTCTTTGCACTTAGCATTTATGCAGTCGACCAATTTCTGCTCATCCACCACTTGAATTTGAACCACCTTTGCACCCTATTGATCATCCTCCTCATCATCTTCATCTTCGTTCGTCCTCCTCCGGATCATTCATTCCATAAACCTCATCCGGTAAAGTCTTTGTATAGAGCCCGTTCAAAATTATTTTCCTCGTCCTCGTATCTACCTCCTTATAGGACCCAATTACGAAATGGGTTCCTCCCGAAAGCATCAATAACGCATCAAACAACAAATAGTTGTTTAACACAAACAGCGTATTCTTACGCATCATTTTCAAAGTAACAATTTGCGACCATTGATGTAGTAATTTTTGTATGGGAATCGTGTTTTGTACGTCTATTTTTGGTATACAATCGATGCTATAAAGATGTTGTAGATGTAAATGGACGTTTTTTATTTTTATTTTTGTGGTTAAGGGTTACCCAAAGTATTGTATGTTGATGGATGGTTTCCAAGACTTTAGGTGGAAAAGCGGACTAAAGCCGTAAAAAAAATATTAAGGCAGAATAAAGCTTCATCAAAAAGCTTTCAAATAAGTGATCAAAGAACTAGTTATGCGCATGATTTGTGGCCAAAATAAAGCGAAAAGTAAACATTATTATTGGATTGGTGATTATGGTTTGAATTGATAATAAAGCGAACACGAGGGTAAACAATCGGGTTCATTCATTTTGAGTAGACGGAATAATTGTTTGCCGTTGCTTTCGATAATAAATAGTACCTCTTTGTTGCGACTAGATATTCACTCGAGTTGGAGCAACTTAAAGTTTAAAAAGGTATAACAATTGTCGAATTACTACTTTTAAAACAATTATTGTTATATTTTGTTAATGATGGAATAAGTATTTTATAAGTGTGTGCCGCGATTTTTGGATACAAAAAGGAACAAGCGAGGCCTAATGAAGTATTCACATAAAGCAGCGATGAATTAGTTTGAGTTTCTTGTAACCTACAAACACGATCATTTTCTTTGCTATTTATGATCATTATCGTAACCTTTGAAGAAGCACATGAATAAGCAGAAGGTTAATCCTTTCCTTTGAATTATAGTTCATAATTCCACTTTGATCATTGTTTGGGGCGCGATTCCTACTCATGATTCGATTGTGAATCAATAGGTCTTGATTTGCTTTCACCCGGTTGTCAAACTACATGTCTGGTTGATAAATCTCTACCTTTGTTCTTGTTATCATTGCGATTCACGTATCATTAGTGGTTTGAGCTCGGATTGGCTTTTGACTCTTACAAGCCAAGATGAATTTGATGATCTAATTTTCTTCAAAACCTCAGGAGGCTTTGAGGAATCGCAAGAGGAAGGTCGTGAACAACAGGAGGCGTGGTGTGGTTGTAGATGAATTTAAAGTGGAACTCCACAGGTTTCTTTGAGGAGCGACTCGAGCTACTTGGAATGGGAGCGAAAGATTGACAAAATGTTCGATTTCAAGGACCTTGATGATGAAAAAGATGTAATCGCTATTACGAAATTGAGTAAAAGGGCTTCATTGTGGTATGAAGGGTTGAAAAGAAAAAATTCGGTAGGAAAGGAGAAAAGTGGCATGATTTCTAAAACACATCGAAACAATAACAACAAATATCTAATTAGTACTACTGATTGCTAGCTTATATTACGGAGTATATAATACAAAACATAACATCTTAAATTAAATAGTATGTCTTAGATCTAAAGAAGTAATTAAGTAATCTAACTAATAAATATCTAAACAATTAACGATTAAAGCATATACTAATATTAATAAAAAGCGAGAAAAGTAAGTTTGAGAGTTACACGATAGATTAATAGCAAAACTTTAGAATAGTCGATACTCTCGATAAGTTGATAGAATAGATACTAAAAAAATATTAGCGCAAGAGTCAAGAGCCAAGATTGAGCGCTTTTCTTATTCATCAATTAATGGGTCCTGATAAAACAAACCATACACGCATACAAGGAAAACTTGGATCTGTTTCAATTCTTTAACTTTGGACGTTTGTACTTTTTGTATATATATATATATATATATATATATATATATATATATATATATATATATATATATATATATATATATATATATATATATATATATATATATATATATATATATAAAATATATTGATCCTTAACCTATTGGTCTAGTAGTCTACTCACATTTATAATAATTGCTAGTTTTGGTACCATTCTATTAGGATAATGACAAAACCATATATACTATAGTAAAGTTTACAACTTTTGGTGTCCCCCATTTGTTTGTGGCAATGCCACCGCACGTGTCGCACGTCTTGATAGCCGCCTGCACGCGCGGCGTCTCGGTGGAAATTTTGGTCACATAACCGACTTTGGCGTCACGCTTTAATTATGGGCGCCACCACGATTTTCACTCCGACGGCCCGGATCTAGAATCAAGACAACGTCCCAATCAAGACCGACGGCCATAACTCTAAGGTGACGCCTTCCATCGATGACTTGGCCCGTGATAAAACCCTAATGAATGGCGGTGGCGTGCCCATGCAAAAGGTGGCGTCGCGATTATAAATATATATATATATATATATATATATATATATATATATATATATAATTCGATTTTTCCGTATTTGAAGAGGTAGACTTTTGGAGAAAAACCCTAATTCTTTGTAGTCCGGCTTTTGATGATTTTAGGTCCCATACCATATTTTACACATCGAGATAAGTTTATTAATCCAAATTATCATTATTTCTATCTCATATTTGATTGATTGTGTGTATGATTTCTTGTCTATCATGTCTAGCTAAATTACTTGTGTGTTTGCTTAGATCTATGAAACCTAGTTATTGATTATTGTTAGGTTGTTTCTTGTCTTAATTGAAATTGGCTTAGGAGTGCAACTAGGCATCTTCGTTGTTTTAATGCTTGAGTATGCTTTATGATGATATGGTCTATGGATGAAATAGCTTAGGCTTGCCGACTCCGTAGGTCATATACGAGAGGTAACCTCAAAGAACTAGGGACCACGCATACCCTACGACCTTTAGGAATACAACGCGTTAAGATAAAGGATGTGACAACTCAACCGACTAATAAAAGGTAACTAGGGAGTAATAGTATCTAGGTGAACACATCTTTAATCATCATACGAGCACACTTCAATTATACATAGCTACCCGTAGTAATTAGATAATGGGAAAATTAGTCAAATAGACCGCGCGCCCTGGTGCATATCACTTTATAGACCACACTTTTTTGCCTTACGGAAATGGACTTGTTGCCCAACGACTTTCTTGTAGCCAACCAAATGGTGCCAGCGTGTCCGAGCATGTGTACAATGTAATACATATTTTGAACGTATTTGTCATGTATTGTTTTATGGGCAACCAAAATGTATTTTCGGCAACTATATATTATTGGGCAACTTGTATTTATACACAAGGATAATATGGTCAATTTACAATGGTTGTATTATAAAAGTAATATTAATAAGTCGAACGCATCACACACCATCACGCCACAACACACACAATCAAACATCTTCTACTACAATTTAATGACTTCTATAATTAAACATCTTCTTCTAGATCACTTAGCACACATTCACAAACCACATCTTATTCACAGAACTCTCTAACCCCCTAATTAATTTTACTGTATAATTACGTATGACAAAATTAAAGTTGTACAATTGTAAAATCGTAGTTCGTTCTACATTGAAGTTGTCGCCAGATATTAAACATCGCTTGTCAAAGAACAAAACCGGAAAGGTTGTTTAGCAAACAATATTTGGTCCATGGTTGGATATAAAGTCGATGCGAGAATGAGCGCCTCGATGCATTATGTTTTGCAACACGGTATATGTTTCTAACATCTCCTCGATTCCTCCACTAACATTCCAAATATGGGAGCATTCGTTAAGTTTTGGTCGGAAAGAATTTTGTTTGATATGAGGTTTCGATTGGCAAAGTTTCAAAAGCGAAAAAACGATCTAGCTTTACGTGATCGTGTATTTCACGAAAAAAGAGTAATGGTGTAACAAATGTACATGCCATTGATCTTTTGGAACTTGTTAATGATTCAAAAAGGATGGAAAAAGGTGGTTATCGCTTTCGATGAGGATCTTGTTAGGGTGTGTCACATTGGTAGCCAGAGTGGTGCTTATGGGAAAAGAAGACAGAATTGCATCCATAATCACTATCGTCCTTGGTTGATGATTTTGAGGCACTGAATGTATTTCCTTGGGGTGAATATATGTGGCATAAATTTTATCAAAGGACTGTCAATATTGTTCATATTCACGAGTAAAACATCATCTCGTTAAAATTGAAAAAAAAACCCAGTTCGAAGGCTACATACAATCTATCTGGGTTCGCTGGGCTTTCAAGGTTTGAATTGTCTGTAGTTTGTACTAATGTATGCATGTCTTTGTTTGATAACACGCTTGTTTTAGAAAGCAGTTATTAAAAGCTTTTGATTCTATTTTGTTCAATCGAAAATTACCTAAAAATAATGATGTTTTTAATTGTTATGCAATGCTTGTCTTTGATGTGTACACGTAATATAAATGTTACCGTAATTTAGATAACAAAGCAATGTTATAACACTTTTTGGTTTGCGATTTTTTTGTAATTGTCATTATAAACGTATTGTTTCATCATAAACAGATTTCATTTATCTTGTTAAAACTTTAAACAAATTAAAAAATGATAACTGCATAGCTAGACATTTTTAACGATGACCGGTGTGCCTATTACAGATTTGGATTTTGGAGAGTTTTCCTAGAAGCTCACTTTGGTTGGTCAAAGACAACAAGGTGATTCCATGTGCTCTTCCTTGGTCAGAAGTTGCAAAGTTTGAAACGCATGATTGTTGTAATCTCTTTGGACCCAGAGGGCATCACACTGGATCTTATTATGCAGACTATACTAAGTTATACCTAAATTTGTTCACAATATCGATGAATTGTAACTCTTTTTGTTCTTAGGACTCAAGTCCCATTGTTGAAATTTACGCAACACAAAGCGAAATGAACCAACCGTGGTGTATTCTGAGTGCCCAATATATAGATGGTTTATACATGCGGAACACATACGGTTTGAGAAGACCGCACACCACCGTAATCAATTCGTGGACGCTTTCAATTTACATACCGTCATGGAAAGTCAATTCTGAGGGGTTACACGAAACGCGTTGCAACTCAACATTGAGCAACAATATTCTTTAAATGGTGCACAAACGGGGACCACTCTTTCAACGGCGGTAATTCGTGAGTTAGTTGATTTGGATCAAAAACTTTTGATGGTAGAAAATGGAATTCATTCCGTCGAAAACACACCGGTCGTATTTGATGTGTTTACGGATGTCAAGCGAGTTTCAAAAGTACAAAGAACCACGGGTCTTAAAATGATGCGCCTTCATTCACGAAAAATCTAAAAGTTGTGCCCAATACAAATGACTCGACATTAATCGATGATCCGAAGGTTTGTATTTACTTTTAAGGTTGCTCTAATGTTATACCAAACCCAAATATTTGTTTGTGTGTACACTTATATCAAACCTTGGGCTCTACAGCCACGCCGTGTCATACTCTAGGCCTAGCGGGATAAGGTCGTCGATCACGGAAGGTGCAGCAGACATTGACAATGATGATTGCCTTAAAGAAACGCAACCAGTGTAACCTTGGGATTCTTGTACAAGCTTGTGCCATGACCCAAACATGTCCTGCTATGGAATATGGAGGTGATCGTACTAGTCAACTTCAACGGTTGCACCAAATGATGAAAAAAAAAACAACACGGTGACCCCATTATTGTATGTTATCTTTCATTTAGACTTTACATATCAAGTATAACATATGTCCATACTTATGTATATATAACTAAAATTCATCGGGAACCGGATTGTGGTATCGATTGGTCGTCGTACATAAACGACGATAAACTTTCGTGTGATAATTCTGTAGATGCAATGGATTGTGATAATCAACGCCAAGATGTGGTTCATAAACAATTGCGTGTGGAACCTGAACCCGTTAAGAATATTGTTGGTGTGCAGACAGAAGAAGGAACACCAACCAACGAAGCTTTGAGGTATCTACATTAACGCCGATAAATAAAAGTTTTTAATGTCTTGCATTTTTAAGATACTATATTTTGAAATCGCAGGTTGAAAGACAATAACTCACTTGTCAAATGTAAAGCGTGGTTGTCCTCCAAAAATGACACACCTATGTTGGGACGTGTTTCCTCAGGAGATAATTTAAACAAAGGCCTCGATAAAACATTGTTTGTTCCGTCTTTAGATTTAATGGATTTTGATGAGCAAGAATTGAATGTGGTTGAGGAAAACTCGTTTGTTGGCCTCCGTGCGGTAATAATGATGTCTAGAATTAGATTTAGTTTAAGTATTTTCCTAAAATTTGATGTTACCCACGAAGAAACACCAACAAAGAAAGACCACAAGCCCTAAATCTCAAGAAACACCAACAAAGAAAGACCCCGGTGTTAAATCCAACAAATTGTCATTTGTAAATGTGGTAGGTCCTAATGACAAACCTCCATTGGAAGAACTTTTCTCCCATAATAATACAAAGAAAGAAAGAGAGTCAAATTGAACGACAACCTCGATAAAAAAAAGATTGTAAAACATTATAAGAAGATGGTCGATTATGTCAACTCGCCTAAAGGCCTATCAAAAACATCACTACCTTGTCGCCGCCTTACAAGATCGCAAGGTGTCATTAACGAGCTTTTATCCCGGTTCTTGGTTCGATGTAAAGCACCGTATTAAATTCTAACGAAATGAATATTTTAGGTTTGTCTGCTTATTTTTCAAGTGTGTTTTCAGGAAAATTCAGGAAACCCCAAAACGCGTCGCGTTAGTCACTTGTATTCGTCGAGAATTGAACCGTTTGTAGAGGTATCTACTGTTTGTTAATCCATTAACATCATTATCATATGGTTAATGTTATTCAAAATATATTTTTTTTTGTTTTTTTTATTTATTTAATTTTTTTAAGGAACTTTACGACACCGAAATGCAACAAGGAGAAGGTTATCATGCTCGATTACCTTCGCACCTATTTCAAGCTTAAAAACCATTACTTTATACGTTCCCTCGGGGCTCCGGTCGTTGTTGTTTTCTGTGAGTTTTGGGTAGCCTTGGCATGTGTTGAGGATTGCACCAACGGGTGGCTTCTTGACTTAGTTAGTAAACCCGATTTTTATCTTGTCTCCTACACATGTTTATTATTTCGTTTTGTTAAATTGGAACCGAATGTTATGATTTTGATTTGCTTTATATGTCCGCAAAGACTTGGATGTATGGCTTGATTTGATGTGGTTGTTTAGACCACCGATGCAGATTGGGCTTTGGTGGTGTAATTCTGCAATCGAATCCTAGATGGCGAACTACCTACAACTTATTCGGATGGCACAACATACCTCGTCACTTGGCGAGATGTTGAAAAGGTCGGGTTTGCGACCTCTTACCGTACATCTAGCACTATTGTTATAAACAACTTATAATATTCTTCAATTGGTTTATATATCGTGTATTTTCCGTCAATGAAACGAAAACCACTGGTACTCGGTGTGCTCCATATCCTTTGGAGTTGTTTATGTTTATGACTCTCTTGGGTCGATCGGAAGGAGTTCACGGTGGTGGCGAGTTTTGAAGAGAGATTTACAAACACGACTCAAATTTACCTAACAAATCTTTGAGTCTTGCAGCAAAGTAAGGCATCTCACCCGAGGATTATAAAATCACATACAAGTTTCCAAAGTCCCACAACAATCAAACTTGTATGGCGATTGCGGAGTATGGGTGTGCAATATATTGTCTGATTGCTCCGTAACCTGACCTCTCAAGTAGACGACCCTCTTCAAACAGCGTTAGCTTACGTGAAACGGATGCTTGACTACTTACGGAAGCACAAGGTTGAATACAAAATTGTCGCCGGTCTCTCAAGGTACCATCCTTAATGTCCTATTGACCCATAATTATTGTCACATGTTTACTTGTGAAAGATTTTTCTATCACTAGCAGTAGTTAGCATAGCTAGCAGTTCTTATTTTACTACTAGCAGTTGTAACAATACAACCAACTCGGTTTGACTACCTACCAGTTGTAAAAGTAACTACCCGTTGTAACTATACAAGCAATTCGTTTTATGTTTTGAGATTCCTAATCTAAGTAATCGAGCATAAAAGCAGTGCAGCTTTTTTTTACGTTTATTTGAATTTAACTACTCGACATTTTAATTCGCAAATACAATTTCTTTTGTACCTTAGGGACTCTTTGAATATCTTTTTATAAGCTCAACTGCATTTCCTTTTTTATTTTATTTTTTTATACCAGTACACATACACAAAAAAGGCATATGGTTTGTAAACCAATTCTATATTGGTTATGTATATCTTATGAATATTTGATATATACCTGAATTAAATATTATTTGGTTGCCCTAAAGTACATCATGCTACATGTCCTTTAATGCCTCTGTTCCCAATCTCTTTCTTCAATACAAATCTTTCTAATTTTCTTTAACAAAATTTTTCTTTCTTCTTTTGGTCACTTCACATCTTTATCTCAATCTTTACTTTTCTTTAACTAAATGTCCGACAATATCCCTTGGATGTTCAACTAGATATCATTTGTAGGCTACCTTTTAAGTCTATACTCCGCCCACGCATCGTTTGCAAGTTATGGAAGGCTGGTATAGATAGTGGAAGCTTCATCTTTAATTACGGTGTTCATCGTAATGATGCGTGTTTTTACGCTAACATTCGATCCGGGTGAGCAAGGGTTTATGTTAGGTTTAGATGAAAAGCTAATCGCTACGCCACAAATGCACAGATTTAAGGCTTTCATCTTTGATTCCAGTTGGCAATTCTAATGGTCTTTCGTGTTTTGTTTATTGTTCTAATCTAATGTACATTATTTGGAACCCGAATCAAAAATCACTTGCAATAGTTGTCCCGTTTACACGCATCAAATTGAATCTCAAAAGATTTGTTTTGGTTTTGGCGTCCGTCCCGACACTCTTGACCGACGATCGTGAAGGTCTCCTATCCTGTTTTCCAAAGTGGTTTCGGTATGTGTCTGTCTTTTCTTTAAACTCTTCACGGTGGACACGCTTGAAAATTTCCACCCCACGTGAAACAATCAAATTGAAACGTAAAACTCGTGTTGTGGGTCGTTATATCTATTAGGCTGGGGTGAAAAGTTAACTAACGAGGACGATGTTACCTACAAGATTTATATGTTGATTTCTTTTGATTTGGTAACCAGCGAATTCAAAGTTATCGACATACCGCATATTTTCAAAAATGAACTCCCAGTCCCATTCTATGTTACGGATCTTGGAACTTCTCTGGTCATTTCTGGTATGGTCATTGGTGAATGGTTGTTCCATAAGATCATTTAGAAGCCTATTCTCCATCCCTAGCCTAGTTTCGGTTCATTTGCTTGGCTTTACAAAGCATCATGCTCCAATAGTGGAAGCCTACAACGACAATCATTTGCATCACTCTGCATTTGTGTACAACCAAGAACTTGAATTATTCGTCACCATGGGAATGTTAGGAGATGCTGGAACTTTCTACATCGCCCCATACAAAGAATCTATTCTTTTGTTAAATCACACATATCGTGCTGTGTATAGTTATTTTTTTATTTTTTTATTTTATTTTTTATTTTATTTTGTTGTAACTTAACATTCTATTCATATTCCTTTAAAAGATTATCACTTTACTTGGTTAATGATATATGAAAGGCATTTTCAACAGGTACGTCGGTCTGAAGTTATCGATCATGATTAATGGGAACGAGGCTTTGTGGTTTTAGTACGCTGTCTATGGGGAGGAAGCATGGAGTGCTTATCTTTTTCCTAGTCGCTGAAAGTTATAAAGCACGTGGTTCTATAACTATGTAACCATTAAACTTATAATTATGTAGTACGCTTAATATGATGTTGGTTGTGTCTATGAAACGTTGTAAGTCAACTTCTTTACTATTTCCCGCGTTTATGTATTCTTGGCAACCAACAACTGTACTTAGGGCAACTTCATTTCCCTAGCAACGACTTTTATAAACGAAGTAGTCCGTTTACTCGTACAATTCGTATTCTACAATCTACTAATACCTACAAGCTACTGACATAAACACTCCACACTAATACCTACACACTTGACACAAACATATTTAACACTCAACACTAGTACAATTTATCTAGCAGTAGTCAGTTTAATATGACTGTGGCATCATTTCCTTGATTTCTTTCACTAGCAGTAGTTAACATATCTATCAGTTCTTACTTGACTACTAGCTGTTGTAACAATACAACCAACTCGGTTTGACTTAATACGACTGTGGCACCATTTCGTTGATTTCTTCTATCTCTAGCAGTAGTTAACATAGCTAGCAGTTCTTATTTTACTACTAGCAGTAGTTAACATAGATAGCAATTCTTATTTTAATACTAGCAGTAGTTAACATAGCTAGCAGTTCTTATTTTACTAGTAGTTAACATATCTGTACTAGTAGCTGTTGTTTTACTACTACAGTAGCAGTTTAACAGAGCTAGCAGTTCTTATTTTACTACTATCAGTAGTTAACATAGCTGTACTAGCAGATTTTCTATCCTTTTTGGTATTTGGATAACGCTTGTCCACAATTATAAACACTTTGAATTTAAGTACTTGACCTTTTAATTCGCAAATACCATTTTATTTGTACCTTAGGGACTCTTCGATTATTTTATTAAACCACACACAAAAACCTGATTTTTGCTTCCAAAATATGCAACTTTCCATTAAAAAACGGATGCATTATTAAAGTTTACATACGCGCTATTCCTTCTATATTTTCAACAAGCACATATGCCACTTCACTTATTCTATTTGTCTTCAGCTTCTTAAACAACATGTTACAAGCTAGAGTTGGTGTTAGAGGGTAATCCGCATCATCCAAAGATGAACGAGATAACTTGTCGGCGTAGTAACCACATGAACGCCACCTTCGTTGGTACAATCTCCAACTCGTGACGGTGTTTCTTTCCATTCAACGTCCTCTATATCGGGCTAAAACATGCACTTCATCCCACACCTCTTATCAACTCCTAGGCAACTGCGTCCCTACCGTCTGAAGCCCATTTAACGCACCGCCAAACGGCTTCCAAATCTTCTCTCTCTATAGTATGTAGCAAGTGACCCAAGTCGTTAAATGTAGTTTCGAGTCCGTCGAGACCTCTTGATGGTAATTCTGATGCCACCATTTCTCAAGTAAACGTACGTGCACTATTTTTATTAATCTCGTGAAGTGCACGGTCTTTGCCCCATCGTATCAAGCACAATCAAACGGTTTAACCTTTCAATCCTTTGTTTTGGATCAATCCTCTGCCTCTTTGACCGATCCCGCTCTAAATCATCAAAAGCTCTTTGGAACTTCCTTCATCTCTCAACTGCACCTTTGTTCATAGGAGTTAACTTATCGTGCCTCATTCTAAACTTTTCAAACATTTCTTTCACTTTATCATAAGTTAGCCTCCGAAGACATTTACTTTATGCCCTCCCATCCTCTCCAAGTACTCACACATGAAGATTTTCATTTCTTTCTTCGTTGGTGGCTTTCGGATCCTTTCTTGTGCTCCTTTTAATGTAAATTTTTGCCTTTCTATCAATATTTTATCAAGAGCTTCTTTTCCCTGCTCACATGTTAGGATTTCAATTTCTTTGTTCGCATCCTAGATGCTAGTATCTCATCGGCTTGTTTGTTGACCTAATGTAATGCCAATGTGCCAACGCAGCCTCTGCCTAGCTACAACATCCGCCTTTCTTTTCCTTTTAACCCTTGCTCTGTCTTTTGCATTGGGAGAATCTCACCGGGTTTTTCACCGTTGCTTTTTCGATTACATTCTCGTGACAATCTTATCACTAATTTCGCATCGATTTGAAAGACTTTATCCTCTTTATTTTTGTCTGTAAAAAAGTAATCATGCAACTTACCAGCTACGTCGTTATCAGACTTAGTTTTGTTTTCTTTAGATAAAGCGTTTGAATCGGTAGAAATAATACCTTGCATATCACTTGCGCTCTTCAAAGATGCTAGCCCAAGTTCTGCAGTCCCAAGGTTTTTTGTTTCATCACCTCCGTCTATCATTACTGCAACACTTGTATGCACGTCAATAACGTTACCAACATCTCCAGCTTCCATAGTTTCCACACTAAGTAATTCACTTTCAACTGTAGCACCAGATAAACATATGCGCAAGCATCCGTACTTTGTTCAAAATTGTTGTTGGTGCATCATCTTGTTCATGTGACGTTTGTTTTGATGATATTTCTTTGAGTTGTAATGGACGTGGTTGCACCATTTTTGTAGAGGTGGTTGCGGTGGTGGTTGCAGCCGACACTAGCAAACGTTTCAGGTTGACCATTTACGGTGCATCCGTAGTCTCTTTCACCGTTGTGTTTTCGTTGTCACATCGGTCATATGCCCAACAAGATCTTTTGCAAACATCATTCTTGAATGGCAATTCCACCGCTTCTAGTCACATGACTATCATTAGTAATGCATTGAGGTTCACTATTTTCACTTGAGGAGACTCCTCATTTCCACTGCGGTGAAATATTTATTAATCACAGCATAACATCCGCATTAATATCGTCATGTTCAACTGTTGCTTTTCATTCCTGCCGCAACGTCATAAGCAGATATACAAGCATCGATTACTTGTGACAAAATCTTTGGTTTTGTTGAACAAGCAGAATTATCTGTCTGCAAGCAGACATCTTGGATCCCGGTTTATGCCTTGGATTGATTGCTTAGCATTGACGGCAAAAACATCCTCCCAGCTGCGATGGCAATGGTGTAATTATGGACTAGTCAAGCCAAGTGATAACCATGCATGTACACATCAACATAATAAATAAGAATAATGACAATAATACCTTATTTTGGAACCAAAATAGGCAACGGCCTCTTCGGCGATCTTTTAGTTCGAACTACATTCTCTGCTTGATTAGCATCATCCGTGAAACATCTACATCCACCCCGATCTTTACGCACGATTACGGACTAGTCAACATAAGTGACAACCACGCATTTACATACTTAAGAATTGTAAGGACGCCGATACCTTCGCGTTTTGAATCAAAAGATACGCTTACATCTTCACAGTTTACTACTTTCAAATGTCTCCTCCGGTCCGGTCGTAGCCCCTCAAGCATCCTCATTCATCACGCGTCTTTGTACAAGTACTAACTAGTCACAAGAACCGACAACAAATCTTTTACATACGAACATACTTAGCGAGTTGATGACACGCTTACCTTTGTTCTCGACTCAAATGAGGCACCGACGTCATGAACATTTGTATTTGTTTCGACGGTCTTCTCCACTACATCCGAGCGCCTCACGAACCATCCACATCATTCACGGCCGTTACGTGCAATTCTTGTTGGTCAAGGCAAGCGACAACCACGCATTTACATATGAACATACTTAAGAAGTTTGAGGATACGCATACCTTCGTTTTGAATCAAAAGAGACGCTACATCTTCAACGGCTTTACCACTTTCAAATCTCTCTTCCGGTCCGATCATGACCTCCCTCAAGCATCCTCATTCATCACGGTCGTCTTTGTACAAATCTTGACTAGTCACCTTGACCGACAACAAAGCTTTTACATACGACAAATACTTAGCGAGTTGATGACACGCATACCTTTGTTCGGTGTCAAATGAGGCTCGACGGCGTGATCAATTTTAGTAGTTTCACGGTCTTCTCCACTACATTCGGCGCCTCCCCCGAACCATCCACATCCTTCACGGCCGTTACGTACAATTCTTACGACTAGTCAAGGCAAGCGACAACTATGCATTTACATATGAAAATGCTTAAGAAATGTAATGACACGCATACCTTTGTTGTCGCTTAAATGAGGCACCAACATCGTGATAACTTGTATTAATTTCAACGGACTTATCAACCTGCAACAACATGACCTCCCCGAACCATCTTCATTCTTTTCAGGTCGCCCCACGATTGGTAGTATCCTCCGCATGATCACAACTTGCTTCTTCCGAAATGACTCAACTACCGATGTTTTCGAACCTTCACCAAACGTTTTATTTTTGTGGTACCGCCTTTTCTTCTCTAACCGCTTAAACTTCCTATTCAAATATTTTAAATCGCATGTTGTCTTGAAGTTTTCTTTGTTAATTCACATACCGTTTACATAGTTGATTACACTTTTCCACCGGTTTACTTAATATCGGACCAACGTCTCTGCCTTCCAATTGTGTTAACTCGGATCGAGGTGAATCTTGAGGTGTGCAGACCTTATCTCTTGCCTACCATGAATGTAAAGATCCCCATATTTTCCGCTTGGGTGGGTTCATCGCCAGTAACTTGTTCCACTCGAAATTGATTCGGTGAAGTTTCATTTGTTTGGGATGTAGAAGGAAACGTCCGGTGTGTTTTGGGATTGAGAGGACTTCCGATCCTTCCCCAAATTCGAAGCGTGCGCCACCATGTGGGAACAATGGTGTTAGTGTCCCATCAAAATTATTGCCTGTCTTCTCATGTGACTCATAAGTTTTGAGTGTGAGAAGGACATGCCAAGTTTTTGAATGTTTGGGTGGTGTCTCAAAACGGTTGTCAAATAGCAGTTGTAAAAACCTTGGATAAATATAATATTTTGCTTGCGTATCCAACAAATTCTTGACTAAACCATCAAATATCATTTTGGATAAATTGAATTTCTTATTAAGAGCTACACAAATCGCAAAAGATGCTATGTTTGTACTAAACTCATTCTAGGAAGTTGTCTTTGGACTTAGACACTGCAATATGGCATGGATCAAGAATTTCCATTGTGGGGAGAACAGTGGTTTAAAAAAATTTAATTTTGGTCCTAATTCACCTCCATACCCCAAAACGGTAGTGTTTCAAAAATGGTATCATTATCTAAACACACAACAATCGTCAAGATCATCTAGAGAAGATCTCTCTAATTGATGCCTCGAGACACAATTATCTGCATGCCATGCACGCTACCATGGATTTGTACTTCCTCACCAATAGTTTTAGTCTTTGCAGAGACCAAAAGCGCTTCATACAACAAACGTGATATGATTTGACGGTGAGTGCATACAGGCGGGTGTGCATTCAGAAATCAATAATTTGTTCAAACCCAGAGCCTCCTTTGTTTTTTCAAAACGCAATCATGTTGTGACTTCTAGCAAAATACTCGGCGCCATTCTTGTTTATCTCGAACTTGATTGCAATCGAAACTTGATTGCAACCGAATGTTGGGGTTTCGAATGACGCTCTCGTGGGTCTAAACTATGTCATGACCAAGCAGTTGTAACACTTGTAGCAGTTGTTACAATTTATTTGCGTAGTTATCGCTATGTCTCTATTTTTTTCTTTATGATGTAATAAGGATTATTAATTTAATACATAATACATAAATAAACATGTAACTCAACACGTCATCTTCTTTCTATTATCGAGACACAAAATGTCAGACTACACACATTATTACAAGAGTTATCTCTCTTTCCACGCATCAACAACTTGGTAAGAAGCCCAAACAAGTACACACCCACATTATGAGTTTTTTTTAAGTAAATACGCTTTTTTGTACATGTAAATCGGTCTTTACTTTAGCAGTAAGTTAATTTTTTTATTTTATATTTTGCTTATTATTTTGTTTATTTACTTTTTTTTGTAACATGACTTACTATATCGCACACAATTGAATAACTACGCAACAGAATACATACCAGTAACAGTCCACAAATATATACAAGTAACATAAAAGGGATCAATTTCATAGGTTAACATAACATAGACAGAGTATACAAGATGAGACAAGTGACTCAAAAATATAACAACGATCCCCTAACAAACAAAAGCCACCAGCTCCAAAGTAAGCAATACATAGCACATCAAATCTCTATTGACTCCAACATTTGGATGAAACCATTCAGGTCTTTAACACGGTCATGTTTCTTAAACAAAGTAAGAAGTAGTTTGGAACTCTCAGCCAGATCCTCATTTTGCATCCTTAGGAGGTGATTAATAGTTGCCAACGAACAATCCAAACCGCATAGAAGCTCGACTTCCGCTATCATTAGCTGTCAACGGTTGACATGGGCCCTAATTTCAACAGCTTTCCTCATTTGATCTGCTTCTTCACGTAAAGCAACATCCAATTCATCCCTATAGTACGCGATCGTAATCTCTTTTAGTAATTTATCACATATAACCATGGCAGTAGACATTGTTAGACACTTAGACTAAACAATTTTGGGACACTTGTTATGTTTGTTTTTCTAACACTCTCACTAAAAGAGATAAAAAATAAAAAATAATAAGTGTTTTAGTAACATATATAATCAGCAAAAGCAACCGTTAGCATCATACATTATCGAGACACAAAAAATTCTGACAAACAAGTTATGACATTTGTCTGTTTCCCATGGACAAGTGGATCACAACCCACCCACAATCTATTTTTATGACGAGTTTGCTAACTCTTTGCTAGAAAATAGTAATTTCGGCAACTAATAAAGTGTACAAATGACAATCACATAAGACATATAATACAAATGTGATGTATGCAAAATGGCTGGTGGTTGAATGTTTTTTATTTGCATTTCAGTCAAAATAAAAAATAAAAATTAGTACTAGGTGTACTCAAGTGGTGACTAGTTGAATTTATTATAAATATTGAGTTACTGAGGTTTGTCTCATACGCAAACAATTTTATTGGCCAACAAGTTACAACGCAAAAAGTTTTTTTGGGCAACTAATTACAGTTTTATTGGGCAACTAGTTACAAAAGTTGGGCAATTTTTTTAGTTAGCTTGCCAACTATTTGTGGCACACAGCCCAACTAATATTTTACATTCGACATGTACAATTCTTTCTACAATGGCCAACTGTAATATTGTATCTGACTTAATGTCTCGACTCGCATGCATATGTGAGTGTTTACTTTAATAATTTTAACGGTAAATATTCAAAGTAAATGCTGCCTTGGTTAATAAAACGATAAATTTATATTTGCGTAGTTGTTATTACCTCCGACTACATTTACTCTATGATGGAACAAAACTATTTTATAGACCATCACTTATTAAAATCATCAACATGTTGAGTTTGACGTAAACACATAACGGCTTCAGGTTATCAGATGTCTAGAGTTACATTGATTTGAGTTTATTGTTTCGAACTTTATGTGACTTTCCTAAACGTTAAAAAAATACGAGACTACTTTTATGCTCGATTACTTAAATAAAATATCTCAAATTATAAAATGAAATGGTTGTATACATACAACTGCTAGTTATTTTTACTACCGCTAGTTATTTTAAATAATAAAACTGAGTTGGTTGTATACTTTCAACTGCTGGTTATATTAACTACTGCTAGTGATAGAAGACAAGAACGAAATGATGACACATTTTTTAGAGTAAATTTTCCACTTTACACCAACTTTTGTACTTGACTACAAGCTGCAGCTCGCTAGTAGGTCATGCTTTTTGTAAAATTAGAGCCACTTGTTTAGTGGGCTACGTTTTAGTTAATTGGCCATTCGGTTTCGTTCATCGACCAACCTTTTATGTTGTAATAATGATGTAATTGGCGGTTTATTTTGGACTTTAAGGCCACTTGTAATTTGCAATATGCAATATGGGCATCTAAATGCCATATTTGGGCAATATGTCATGTACTAACGGGCAACCATAATTCTTAACCATTCCACTATAAATTGTAGACGTAACAACATAAATCTAACATGTTGGTTACGGTTAGAAGCACTATCTCATGGTTGGCACCAGAAAGTCAATTGCAACTGCTAGTTTTTCATTCATATTTTTTTAAACCCAACAAACATTCATAACAGTGCAACCATACATGTAATTATCCAACCTAAAAACAAAAGATGAAAAATCGAAAACAAGCAAAACAAAGAAAAACGCCCAATAAAAAATATAATAATAATAATAAAACCATCATCGCGAATCGCTCCACCCATTCCATTTCAAACCAAGTTGTTAGAACCACAACTCTTCCCTGCTTTTCCTTCATTTCCTTCCGGCTTTGACTTGTTGAAACAAAATTTCAAGCCGGCTAATCCTATTTCCGGATCATAAGGGCTTGAAACCCAGTTGTTGCTCCTCCCGGTTTTGCTGCACTAGCACATTTGTCTGGTCAACCCGAATTTCCTGCTCATCCACCACTTGAATTTGAACCACCTTGCACCCTATTGATCATCCTCCTCATCATCTTCATCTTCGTCGTCCTCCTCCAGATCATTCATTCCATAAACCTCATCCCAGTAAAAGTCTTTTGTATAGAGCCAGTTCAAAATTATTTTCCTCATCCTCATATCTACCTCCTTATAGGACCCAAATTCTGAAATGGGTTCCTCCCCGAAAGCATCAATAACCGCATCAAACAACAAATAGTTGTTTAACACAAACGCGTATTCTTCTGCATCATTTTCAAAGTAACAATTTGCAGCCATTGATGTAGTAATTTTTGTATGGGAATACGTGTTTTGTCTGTCCTATTTTTTGGTATACAATCGATGCTATAAAGATGTTGTAGATGTAAATGGACGTTTTTTTTTATTTTTATTTTTTGTGGTTAAGGGTTACCCAAAGTATTGTATGTTGATGGATGGTTTCCAAGACTTTGGGCGGAAAAACGGACTAAAGCCGCCAAAAAAAATATTAAGACAGGAATAAAGCTTCATCCAAAAGCTTTCAAATAAGTGATCAAAGAACTAGTTGTACGCATGATTTGTGGCCAAAATAAACTGAAAAGTAAACATTATTATTGGATTGGTGATTATGGTTTGAATTGATAATAAACTGAACACGAGGGTAAACAATCGGGTTCATTCATTTTGAGTAGACGGAATAATTGTTTGCCCGTTGCTCGATAATAAATAGTACCTCTTTTGTTGCGACTAGATATTCACTCGAGTTGGAGCAACTTAAAGTTTAAAAAAGGTATAACAATTGTCGAATTACTACTTTTAAAAACAATTATTGTTATATTTTGTTAATGACGGAATAAGTATTTTATAAGTGTGTGCCACAATTTTTGGATACAAAAAGGAACAAGCGAGGCCTAATGAAGTATTCCACATAAGGCACCGATGAATTCGTTTTGAGTTTCTTGTAACCTACAAACCTGATCATTTTCTTTGCTATTTATGATCATTATCTGTAACCTTTGAAGAGCACATGAATAAACAGAAGGTTAATCCTTTCCTTTGAATTATAGTTCATAATTCCACTTTGATCATTGTTTAGGACGCGATTCCTACTCATGATTCGATTGTGAATCAATAGGTCTTGATTTGCTTTCACCCGGTTGTCAAACTACATGTCTAGTTTGATAAATCTCTACCTTTGTTCTTGTTATCCGCTGCAGTTACGTATCATTAGTGGTTTCAGAGCTCGGATTGGCTTTTGACTCTTACAAGCCAAGATGAATTTCGATGATCCTAATTTTCTTCAAAACCTCCGAGAGGCTTTGAGGAATGCGCAAGAGGAAGGTCGTAGACAACCAAGACGTGGTGTGGTTGTAGATGA
The DNA here is from genome assembly GCA_022545495.1 of Chrysanthemum lavandulifolium. Taxonomy (NCBI): domain Eukaryota; kingdom Viridiplantae; phylum Streptophyta; class Magnoliopsida; order Asterales; family Asteraceae; genus Chrysanthemum; species Chrysanthemum lavandulifolium. Next base: position 97,685,644 of record CM040242.1, on the reverse strand, counting down.
ATTTAAAGTGATGGAACTCCCTGAGTTTGCTGGGGGAACGACTCCAGAAAGCTACTTGGAATGGGAACGAAAGATTGACAGAATGTTCGATTTCAAGGACCTTGATGACGAAAAAAGATGTAAGTACGCTATTCTGAAATTGAGTAAAGGGGCTTCATTGTGGTATGAAGGGTTGAAAGAGAAAAGAATTCGAGCCGGAAAGGAGAAAATGTCGTCTTGGGAATCTTTGAAACGCAAGCTTAGAAAAAGGTATGTGCCAAACAATCATAGGCTTTCTATTTATCGTAAAATTGCCGATTTGAAACAAGGGAAAATGAGTGTGGGTGAATACATTGAAGAGTTTGAGAATCTATGTTTGATGGGTGAGATCGAAGAGGTAGAAGAACAGAAAATGGCCCATTTTCTCGCGGGTTGAACTTTAACATTGCCAACATCGTTGAACTCTATCCTTATTCGGATTTTGATACACTTTATGGGTTATGTTTAAAATTAGAATCGCAGGGAAAATGAAGTATGGGGTGGGTCGAGTGCGGATTATGGAAAACCAAGACTTGGTCTAAACCCGAGTCTCTCCTAAGCCTCACCAGAATCTTTTAGCAACCCGTTTGGCTCCCCTAGTACCGGAGGTTCTAGTAATTCCCCTGTTGCTAAAAAATGACTAGTTCAACTAAGGAGACAAGTTTGGACAAGGTTCGATGTTTTAAGTGCCAATGATTTGGGCATTATCAAAATGCATGTCCAAACAAACGAGTTGTAACTTTAAGGGAAGCCATTGAATACCGTGAGGAGTTGTTTGAGGAGGAGGAAAGATTGGGTGATACCTTTGGGTTTGGTGATGGAAACGAGGAGGAGGAGAGTTATGAGGCTCCAATCTATGACACGGCCTTGGTTCTTAGAAATTTACAGACCCAAGTCGTTTCTACTGATTCAGATCAACGAGACCAGTTATTTCACACCAAATGTCAAGTCAAAGACAAGTGGTGTAGTTTGATTATTGATGGGGGAAGTTGTACTAATGTAGCTTCTAGTGAATTGGTGTCAAAATTGGGTTTAACCACCATGGCTCATCCTAGACCTTATGCACTTCATTGGCTCGATGATGGTAATAGTGTGAAGGTTTCAAAACAGGTACGGGTCGGGTTAACAATGGGCTCTTATGTTGGCAAAGTTTTATGTGATGTTATTCCTATGGATGCTTGTCATATTTTGTTAGGGCGTCCTTGGCAATTTGATAGGGATGTGTCACACAAAGGAAGGAGCAATGAGTATGAATTGAAAGATAAAGGTAAAATAATTGTGTTGAAGCTAATGTCATCACAAGCGGTTCGAGCTATGAGCACTAAAGCAAAGAAGAAGCTGAATCATACTATGCTGGTTAGTGAATGGGAGGTTGAACAAGTTCTTGGTCGTGGAGAAATGGTGTTTTTACTCATAGCCAAGGAAAATTCAGCAACTGGTCAATTTTGAATGAAGATGGTCCCATTGCCAATTTGCTTTCGGAATATCAAGACGTGTTTCCTGATGACGTACCACCAGGTTTGCCTCCTATTCGTGGTATTGAACACCAAATTGATCTTATTCCAGGAACTCCATTGCCTAATAAGGCTGCCTATCGTTGTAATCCGGAAGAAACTAAAGAATTACAAAGGCAGATTGATGAATTAGTGAGCAAGGGATATGTTCGTGAAAGCTTAAGTCCGTGTGCGGTACCCGTTTTACTTGTACCTAAGAAAGATGGAACATGGCGGATGTGTATTGATAGTAGGGCTGTGAATAACATTACCATTAAGTATCGTTTTCCAATTCCGAGACTTGATGATATGTTGGATGAACTTCATGGTTCGGTGGTGTTCTCAAAGATTGATTTACGAAGTGGGTATCACCAAATTCGGATGCGTGAAGGTGATGAATGGAAAACAGCTTTTAAGACGAAACATGGGTTGTATGAGTGGACCGTTATGCCGTTTGGTCTCACAAACGCTCCTAGTACGCTTATGAGGTTGATGAACGAAGTACTTAAACCATTTTTGGGCAGGTTTGTGGTGGTTTATCTCGATGACATATTGGTGTATAGTAAAAGCGAAGAGGAACACTTGGTACATTTGAGGCATTTGTTTGAAACTCTTAGAGCTCAAAAACTCTATGGGAAACATGAGAAGTGCTCGTTCCTTGTTGATAGTGTGATGTTTTTGGGTTATGTGGTTTCGAAAGATGGGGTGTCGATGGATCACCCAAAATCGGCTATCAAAACTTGGCCTAACCCTAAAACAGTAAATGAGGTACGTTCTTTTCATGGTCTTGCCTCATTTTATAGGCGTTTTATACGTGATTTCAGCACTATTACTAGTCCCATTACCTGTTGTTTGAAGAAAGGGGTGTTTGTGTGGGGTGAAGACGCTCAAAAGGCATTTGAATTGATTAAAGAATGTTTGTGTGCCGCACCTATTTTGGCATTACCTGATTTTTCTCAACCTTTTGAAGTCGAGTGTGATGCTAGTGGTGTAGGTATTGGTGCGGTTTTGATCCAGGGTAAACGTCCCATAGCTTATTTTTTGGAGAAGTTGGGTGGTGCTCGATTGAATTATTGCACTTATGACAAGGAATTTTATGCCATTGTTAGAGCTCTTGATCATTGGAGTCACTATTTACGTCCGAGTCATTTTATATTGCATTCGGATCATGAGTCTTTAAAGTACATTAATGGGCAGCAAAATTTGAGTCCAAGACATGCTAAATGGGTTGAATTTTTGCAATCCTTTCACTTTTCTTCAAAGTATAAGGATGGTAAAAGTAACGTGGTGGCTGATGCACTATCCCGTAGGTATACTCTACTTGCTACTCTTGATGTTCGTCTGTTGGGTTTTGAAACGTTGAAGGATTATTATGGTGATGATGTGGATTTTGGGGTAACGTTTGATAAATGCAAGGCTGGTGCGTTTGGAGAATACATGATACAAGACGGGTTTCTTTTTAAGCGTAATCGTCTTTGTATTCCCAAACATTCAGTTCGTGAATTACTAGTACGAGAGGCTCATGGTGGAGGATTGGCAGGGCATTTTGGTATATATAAAACTATGGAGGTGCTGAAGGAACATTTTTTTTGGCCTAAGATGTTAGGGGATGTGACCAACATTGTGGGAAAGTGTGTGACATGTCGCGTGGCCAAAAGCTCGTTCAAACCAGGTTTGTACTCACCATTACCGGTTCCGGTCCGCCCTTGGGAAGACGTGTCTATGGATTTTATAGTAGCTTTGCCTCGCACTCAAAGGGGTACGGATGCTATCATGGTGGTGGTAGATCGATTTTCTAAAATGGCTCATTTTGTTGCTTGTCACAAGGCCGACAATGCTTGTCATGTGGCTGATTTGTATTTTCGAGAAATTGTTCGTTTACATGGGATTCCCAAGACCATAGTTTCGGATCGAGATTCCAAATTCTTAAGCTATTTTTGGAATACTTTATGGAGAAAGGTGGGCACTAAGTTGCTGTTTAGCACCTCACATCATCCTCAAACGGATGGTCAAACCGGGTTACTAATCGAACTTTGGGAACATTATTGCGAGAAATTTGGTTAGCAAGACGCAAAAGATTGGGACGTCCAGCTTGCTCATGCCGAGTTTGCTTACAATCGCTCTCCTACATATGCTACTGGTCATTCTCCATTTGAGGTTGTGTATGGAGTTAACCCATTTGTGCCATTAGACCTCATACCATTTCCTAAAGATGAGTTGGTTCACCAAGACGCGGAAGCCAAGTTAAAATCCATGATGAAGTTGCATCAACAAGTGCATGATCGTATTGAAGCCATTAATGCAACATATAAAAAAAAGTCAAACAAAAATCGGCAGTCCAGGGTGTTTGTTGAAGGGGATTTAGTATGGGTTCATTTGAGGAAAGAGCGGTTTCCAAGTAAACGCAAGAACAAACTTATGCCTCGAGCCGAGGGACCTTACAAGGTGGTTACACGGGTGAATGACAACGCTTACAAGATCGAACTTCCAGGAGATTATGGGGTGCATGCTACCTTCAATGTGGGGGATCTCACACCCTACCTCGACGATGATGGCCTTGCTGAATTGAGGTCAATTCCATTTAAAGGAGGAGGGGATGATACGGTTACGGTTACTAACGAAGACCCGATACAAAATGACTTGGTACTTACTAGTGGAAACGAAGTGTTTGGGGGGTCAATGGCTCGTTGTGTGTGTTTGGTATCTTGGATTGCACCTCATACAACTGCTACACAGTAAACATGGTCATAATTTGCTATTTATGATCATATTTATTTTAAGACTTTTGAGTTTCTTGTAACCTACAAACCTGATCATTTTCTTTGCTATTTATGATCATTATCTGTAACCTTTGAAGAGCACATGAATAAACAGAAGGTTAATCCTTTCCTTTGAATTATAGTTCATAATTCCACTTTGATCATTGTTTAGGACGCGATTCCTACTCATGATTCGATTGTGAATCAATAGGTCTTGATTTGCTTTCACCCGGTTGTCAAACTACAGGTCTAGTTTGATAAATCTCTACCTTTGTTCTTGTTATCCGCTGCAGTTACGTATCAGTTTTGTATATTACATTAAACGTATAACTTTTATTAAATAAACGTTATCGCATAATTAATTATTTTGAACAATCGATCCGATACTTCCAAAAATTATCCCGATATATTTTTATACTTATATTAAGATTATAAAAATAATATTTTGAGTTTACCCAGTGTTTTAAATTTATTTTGTATATAAATTGTTATATTTATATAATTACGACGGTTATCTTAAATATTACACGATTATTATTATTTCACTCAATTTTTGCAAGAAACGTATTTTTATAATTTTTATGACCTCAATATATTTTATCTTGACCCGTGAAAATTTATTTTTATCTAACGCTACCTTAAATACTCAAATGTGTCTACAAGTTATCACTTATCTTCATTTAACTTTACAAAACATTACATATTACATAATAAAAAAAAAAAAAAAAAAATTATTAGCATGACTAACACCCCCTTGTCGACAAGGGGGGTGAGTCATTTGTGTTTACAAAATATCTACTCTTGTTAATGTATTATACTAATTAAATCAAACACATACACAATTATTTTGCAAAGTGAAAAAGATCAACCATTTCTTTCCTCTCCTCTTGCTAGAACCGGCAACCACAAGGACCAAGAAGGAGTCCATAGATTTTTTCTCTAATCAAGTTTTATATACTCTAGTATCACTCTTGATTAAGGTTGTGCAATAAAAACCTTGGATGATTAGGAAAAATCCTTTGTTCTTATAACCTCATCAAGTTAACGTGTAAGGTTTTTATATTCATGATCATATTTCATATTCATTTTCATGTTCATTTCATTAAGCTTGAGAAAACATGCAAGTCATATGATGTTTATACCACTTTTATATTGTTTTTAAGACTTATATATATTTATGTCATCCTATAATTATTCCTTGTAATATATCACTCTTGGTGATGTCTAGGAACCCATGACACCCTAAGAAGATGTATGGTAGGATTAGAATAGCTTCGGAGTTGTTTTGAATTGGTTAGCATAGGTTTTGCGCGTGAAAAACTCATTTCGACAAGTTTAATTAAGGGTCTGTCCATATTTTTAAAATCTGGAATTTTCGACAGTGGATAAAAATTTTGGCCTAGATATTTGGAAAATATACTTTAAAACGAAACCGTGGCCGCTTGAATGGGTTAAAACGGAGTTATAACGAAGAAGTTATGCTATTTTCAAGTTTGACGACGAAAAATAATTGTTTCAGAAAATTCAGCATGTAATCTCGACTTTTTACGAGTCAAAAATGAGTCTTAAGCGTTATAAAATGTGTCGACTTATCAAAATATATTAGTATATATTATTACGATTCGAGGACATATAAAACGAGAAAACGGACTTGTAACGATTAAATTACACGCGATTTAACAAAGTTGCCGTAACTTTATTATATAAGAAAAATTAAAATATTTCTATTAGACACATACTACGCAACGAGGACCATGTTGAGGGTCGTTTTTAACAATGACGGAGTACTTTTTATAAAGTGATGTCTTCTAGTAAAAGTAAGTTCGCCAAGCATATTTTCCAAAATGTCCGACCGTTTGTCAAGCGGAGTTGTAATGAATTAAATACGGTCACTTAAACTTTGCCAAAAACCACCCTTAAATGATATTTTGGACACAAGTACCATACTTAGCCTATATTTTTCTCCATGATCGAGACCTCTAGGATGGAAACTTAAATGCTAAAACTTTGAGATAATAATACAAGCTTTCCAAAACCGTTGAGTTCGTTTCCTAACACTCGACGTGCACCATTTTACGACTAGCTTTTCATGGGTACTTAGTCACTTTCATGAAATTTTCAATGACATTACTTTACGACGAAAAGTTATAATTTCATAATAATTCACTAAATGATTATCGTAGGATATTATTTCAATGTAAATACATGTAAAGTAATTTAAAAATGGTCAAGACGTTATACGATTAATTTTTTTCGACGATAAGTATTATTTTCAAAAATTCACAAGTGGTATAGATATCATACGAATTGCATGCATAACATTACATCATGACTTATTATATATCATATCACTCATAATAGGTCGCAGTTAGAGATTGCGCATCATTTCAGTGTATCCACTTTTGTCATCGCATCATTGTACCAAGTGAGTTCATAGCCCCACTTTCTATTACTTAATTGTTTTACAAACTCTTGGGGGAGATACATGCTCAACTATTTTTAATCGAACACAAATGCTTTGAACTGTATGCTATATCCAAATGTTTTATTGTCACTAAGTAATCAATTGCCATGTTTGAAGTCCCTACATCATGCACCATTAGTCACTTGCAGTGGTAGCGAATATTGTGAATAGCCTATTGGAATTAACACTCCCGTTCTTATTGACCTAGTTAGGAAATCGAACGCACTATATTTGAATCATTAAGGTAAATTGGCAAGTTTACCTATTAGGGTCGCGATGAAACGATTTTACCAATTTCTATTGGTACGAGGTTTACGCTTTGGTTGTCATGAACTTAGTGATATGCATATCATCTTAGGAGCATTTCCAAATATAACCACACCCTAGTTTCCATGTGCTTATTTACTTGACTCAACACATAACACCAGAAAAGTTTTATCAAAACAAAATAACATCACAAAAAAAAAATGAACTCTGTTGCGAAATGCAAGGTGTTTATGCGGTATGAAGATCTTCTGTGTGGTGTTTTACTCCCAGTTGACATTAATTTTTCGAGTCTTGTGCGGTACATCAAGAAAAAGTTCAAAGTTAGTGATGTAAACTGGATAACTCTAACATACAACATCGCCTCAACCACAATGAACATACTTGACGACGATGACTTGTATTTTTTCAAAAGTATGGTTGATGGGTCGTAGTCAGAGGTGCAAACCATATGCATCAACCAAGTTAAAGAACCCGTTGTGGTAACCCAGTCATCTTGTTCCCCACACTTACATTTGGATCTTAATGATACGTTGTTACCTGAGCAAGATGCGAATACATGGCAACGAAACAAGTTAACTCATATACCGCCCACACCCCAACCACCACCTATTGATAGCAGACTTGAAAGTAAAGATAGAGGTGTTATGAAAGTGAATGATAGATTTGATGATAAGGAAGAGTGCATATATGAGGTATCTTTGAAGTGCCTAAAGAAAGGTATGAATTTTATGTTCATAAATCGTGCACTATTAGGCACGTGAAGAAATGCGTGCAGCCAAAATGTGATTGGCACATAAACTGTCGTAGGATTCTAAACTGTATCCAGTTTAGAATCACTAAAATTAATGACCGTCATGCATGTTCCAAAATCCAATTCAATCCAAATCATCGAAATGCTACAGCAAAAACCCTGTCTAAATTAATACGTCCGAAAATCACAGATGTTACACGCGTTTATAAGCCAAGGGACATTATCCATGATATGAATATGGAGTTGAATATAGATGTTTCATACAGAAAAGCTTGGAGGGGGAAACAATTGGCAGTCGAATCAACCCAGGGCTGTCCAAAGGCATCGTATGCGCAGTTACCATACTACTGTCACAACCTAAAGCTCGCAAACGAGGGGACTGTTACACACATTGAGACAGACGATCAAAGACGTTTTAAGAACCTTTTTATATCTTTCGGTGCTGCGGTAAGCTAATTGCCTTGAATGTGTTTAAATAAATCTTGTCTAATATAGTAATATATGATATGGTTTTCATACAAGTGTGTTGGTGAATAGGCATTGTTTTTAGTTTAGCATGCGGCTGTTTAGTAGTATATCTGCAACATGAACACAAAATGGAATATAAAAAACTATACATACATAAAACCCGAAAATAGTTACATACAACTAGTTTTTACTTGTCTTATAAAAGTTGAGCATCTTAGCAAAGTATCTAACAATTTATGCCAGATAAGCAGAAAAACATTCGGAATTGGATCTACTCATGCTGATACTATTGTTTGTTTCACAGCACACCTGTCAGTAGAAACATAAAACAAATTATTTGACATTAATTTACTTACCAATGCATTACAATAGTATACAAAGTTCAGTTAAATACATGGTTTATGATGATTTTACATTGATATACAATGTGTTTGTTATCCAGTATGTAATCGCATTTATATTTTACAGATTAAGAGTTTCCTATGCTATATGCGACCCCTTATCATAATCGACGCGGCACATCTTAAAGGGCCGTACGTAGGGACAAACCTGGTAGCGGTGGGAATGGACGGAAACAATCAAATTATACCGATTGCCACCGGTGTTTCTCAAGGTGAGAGTGGTGAAACATGGACATGGTTTTTGACAAACCTGAAAGAATCCATAGGGGAAGTTGCTAATTTGGCAATTATATCTGACAGACATCATGCAATAGCCCTAGCATGTAAAATGTTTTTCCAAATGCCTTTCACGGGTATTGTTGTCGCCATTTGATGTTGAATACTGGTATGCAAAGCGATTGCCTAAAGTGTTTATCTTGGAAGGCGTGCAAAGCTTACACAACGGAGGAATTTGCACACCTAATGTGTCGATTCTTGCAAAGACGACCGATAGCTCACGAAAACTAGTTGCGGCGGTATTGAAAAATGGTCAAGGCACATTGCCGCAAACAGTACAACTACGACCTCAAGCGATGTGGAATCGATCAATGCTTTAACAAAGGATGTGCGCAAGATCCCAATAACGATGTTGATGGAATGGTTTAGAGGTCTTCTTCAAAAATGGTATTACGAACGGCGAGAAAAACATGCAGGTAGCGCATATTTTGTTATTATTAGATAGTTTATTGAGCAATAATTAACCAGTCTTATTCAGTAATATGTTAATATGTGTAAATGCTAGATGCACCGGATGACGAACTTACAGACTGGGCAACCGCCAAAGTGAAAGACAGAATGGAAAAAAGTGCAAACTGGAAGGTTTTGGGAATACTTAAGGACAAAGTGTATGAAGTACACGACAAAAAAAACAGCATGTTGTTGATTTGGTAAACGGTGAATGCAGTTGTCGCAAATGGCAGCTTTCAGGCTTGCCGTGCGGACATGTTTGTGCTGTAGGTAGATTTGCAGGCCTGACCAGTGTTAAGAAGTTGGCAAAAGCTTGGTTTTATAATACAACTATTAAAGCGACGTACCAAGACATCATCTACCCATTAAAAGATATGACGCTGTGGGACACTGAAGTCAACTTAGAGGTTGTGTTGCCCCCTGTTATCGGTAAGCGTAATTCAGGCAGGCCTAAAAATAAAGACCGAATACCATCTCAAGGTGAGTCGCCTAAGAGCAACTATTGTGGAAGGTGTGGCACAAAAGGCCACAACCGCTTAACATGTAGAGTACCTTTGGTGAAAAGAAAAGTAAGTATTTGTTCAGCTTTACAAAAAACTTTAAGGGTATGTTGTTAAGTGGCAACTAACCTGTATTGGCACACTTGTACAGAGACTGGTTGGCTACAAACGAAAGGCTAAGCCAGGTACAACAGGTGAAAAAAAAGGCTCGTAAGATGGGTGAATCATCTCAGTTAACTAGCAACAGCCAAAGCGAGGCAAACGAAGACCCTAATCATGGGGTGATTAATGCGGCGAATCACATCAACTCAAGTCAAACCACTGAACAACCAAGCTCGTCCGCTCCACACGTCAGTGTTCTATCCGATTTCCTTACTCCAAAGAGCTTTTTAAAGTAAGCGGGAACATGGTTTTTAATAATGCATTCACTGCCTAAGTCCTACTATATTGTGTTTTGTGTAAGGTAAACGTTTGTGTGCATTTCGCTTTGTAATAACGGATGGATTGTAATGTATTACTTACTTGTGTCATGCGGTTGCTAGCTAATAGGGGTCGTGCATCTGTGTGGTATGAACATGTTCATTGAATATAAAAACACAGTCTATAAACGTACCAAAACCATCATTCAGGCATCCAGGACCTCCATCATAATCGCTTTCCCGTTCTGTATGGCCCGCCTGTAAGTGGTTATAGAAACCCTTTTCCCACTTCTTGACACACCCTCTTGATCAACAACTGGTTCTTTTCCCTTGGCAGTCCCATGACCTGGCTTACTTTCATGTACATCCTCATAAAAGGGTATCTCTTTTCCCTTCGCGGAAGCATTTCCAGCTCGGAGTTCCACACCTTCCTCTTGCAACCATTTTTCAGTTTGTTGTGCACTACCCCCTTTTTCTCTGATCTCGAACCCTGTATCAGTTTTCCTTATAGAAACACGGGTTGTTAGCTTCCTTCTTTTGAACGGTGTTGCACTAGCGCATCGCATGCAAGCGTCCTCTTCTTGCCAAACCATGTTTTTTAAATAAAATTCTGACAAAGGCTGTTGCTTGTGCAAAACGTAGAGGTCCATTGATCGAGTCTCCTCCGCAATGTCATACATTCGCCGAACGTCATTGTCTGTGTGCAACAAAGTTAAACCATCTTCGAGTGACTTGTTTGGTGCAACATAAAATAAAGCCCATTTCCCCAATATCATCGAAAACATGATCAAGCACCCTTGTAAATAAACCCCTGCTGGAGCTAAAACACCAGACATCAGGAAGGCGACCACCTACATAGCGGAGTGGCTGAAATTGAAACTTCCGTTGTGGTGAACTTTAAATATGACTTCTTTGGTTTCGCCATGTCCTATAAAACATAAATACTAATAAAATTAGAAGCAACTACTAGACTTAGTGGGTATCTTGACCATACCTATAAAACATAAACCCTAATAACAATTTCAATAACTTTGAATTAAATAGTAATTTAATAATAGAATATAATATATATATTATTTATATTTATATTCATATATATATATATATATATATATATATATATATATATATATATATATATATATATATATATATATATATATATATATATATATATATATATATATATATATATATATATATATATATATCAACCAATATGAACGAATAAGGTAACAAATACATAAATATATCAACCAATATGAGCGAATAAGGTAACAAAGTACATCTTGGATAGTACAACAAACCCGGATTTTTCCTAAAATAAGATGAAAAGGACACCGATTATTTTTCAATGAAAGTGACCTAGGGTATACTAAAGCGGGAATGTTGGGATGTTGATGGTCGGGACCATAAGGATAAGTGATGTGTGGGGTAAAAAGTTTAAGTGTTTGTCATGGTAGGTCCTCTACTTTTTACAATTTGAAATATATAAATGGGAATATATGCCTTTATAAAGTTTTTTGCAACTTTTATAAACTCCCACCACCTAATTTGTCGGTCAACATTTTCCTACATTTCCACAAACTTGTTAACCACAAAACATTTATCATGAGTTCGAACTTGACTACAACCCGACTAATTGGTGGCAAAGTTGAATACTTTTTGAGATGCGTCTTCGCTCTACCGGTCAAGGCGTCAACAACAAGGGCAAACCACAGGAAGCGTTTAAGTAAAATGCTCTATTTGTGATGTGTATCGGTTTTGGATGATGATCGCCTAGCGAATACTATAAAGATCCGGTGTATGGGTTCTTTGAAAAGGAGAAAAGATCGAAGAAGTCGGTGGATATTGAACACTTGGTTGATACTCTTGCTTTGGACAAGTCAATCTTGGACAAAGAGTTGGTGATGCAAAGTCAAAGTTGAAGTTGTATGATAGGTTGTTTTCATTATGTTAGGATCTTTGTCGGTTACTTGTGTTGGACTTGGTATGTTAATAGGCAAGTAATGTAATGGAATAGATATAAACGTTTAATTATATATGTAATTTACTTTTGGAGAAGTTGCAAGTTTTATGTGTAGTGTTAAATTGTAAAAGCACACCGAACAACAAAATATATACGGAATACAAATTACCTTTACATAATGTAACCAACAACATAGATCACATAAAATGGATACCCTAGAGTAATGATTCATGTGTAGATCTTTTGAATACATAATCAAGACTATACAGTGTTGCATAACCAAGTTGGTTTTAATCCAGAACATCCTCGACGCCGATCTCTTGTTAGAGCCTTCAAATGCCTCAACATCTTGATCTTCCGTTAACCCGTTCTTGGTGTTTCAAAGCATAGCCTCCTTGCATACGGTTTCCTCGAAACCTTATGTCCATACCTGGGCTTGACACAGCTCCCTACTTGACGTGGAACGGAAGAAGATCCTGCATCCAACAAAACCTGATTTGGAAGAGAATTTGTGGCTACATTCTTTAAAGTGGCATCATCGTATTCGATAACCCGTTGCACCCGTTTATATGGTGGGGAAGTAGACCACCCAACATCCATTGCTACACAACCCACAAACCCCCCATAGTACCATTCATCGTCACTGAACTCAATGGCGTCATCAACACTTTCGCTATGCAAAAAATCCATGAAAAGATTCTTTCCTTGGAATTCAATTCCTTTACGTCTAGGTTGGGAAGGAGGGGTTCTTAGGGGAGGTGAACGCCCTTCTTCCTCCTCCCATGCAAGAATATCAGAGTAAGACTTAGATGTAGCAAGTTGCACAAGTTTATCATGTATCGCAAGCTTTGCATGCGTTTCCTTATCAAGAAGATTAAAAGTTAGGTTAGGATAATAGAAACATGCTAAGTTAACAGGTTTATGTGAAACGTACAAGCCGATTAATCCATATTCCTCGGCAAGTTCATACATCCTTTTAACATCATTATCACATTCAACAATTGTCAAACCAGTTGAAAGAACAAATCTTGGTGTGCAAAAATATAAAGCCCGTATCTCACACTCAAGCTTGTAGGCCAACAAGTCAAGCATTTGCTTAAAGTTCATCCTTGTGGAGTTACTAAACCTTAGCGAAAGGGTTCGGCCAAACGCATAACTTAAATTGGGCAACCGAATGAAGGTACCATCGTAGTGAATCTCAAAACAGATACGTGACTCTGACCTCACAGGCGTCCTGTAATAAAGGTATATTAAATGTACATAAAAAAGAATAGCAAGTATGGTAAAAAAATATACTCAAGGCAAGTCAGAACCACGAGGTAACATACAAACATTTTTAGGAAGGGTGATGGTATTCATACCTTAGTTTGAGATCAAATAAGGGCAATGAAGGCTTAGAAGCATTTTTGATGAAAGAGATTGTTTGGAGAAAGGCATCGACTAGTGTACAAATGTGATCTTGATGAACATTTGCTATATATTAGCAAAGGTAGTATTATTTTACTATTAACAATGTACTTATATATTATATTATATGAGACTTATGATCCATTGATTTTGATACGGAAATAGTAATGGGGTAAATGTTATTTTATTTTGTTAAACGTTTTTATGTCTAGCGTGTTTGTGTAATAATGTTGGTGTTAATGTGTGAATGAATATGCCAATGGATGAGGCATGATATATGTTTGATTGTAAAATGTATTTGATAGAATATCGTATATTGAAAAACGAGAGTGCATGATAAAACAACGAAAGTGTTGTTGGAGATAAGTTAAAAACTGTTGACACAAAGGATAAAATGTAAGTCTATAAAAAAACCGAATCATGTTCTCGCGATAAGCTAGCGCAACGTCAGCAGGATCCTCGACTTGCAACCATTGACAATGTGCCAATCGACATAAAAATATACAAACCCACACACCACAATCACCAAAAATACACACTTCACTGCATGTAATCTTATAGTCGTTCGGACGTATTCCAGTCTTATAAAAAAACGTTTGCTTACTCTAGAAGAACTGGTAGTTTGGCCTGTCAATAACCGAGATTGTTAAAATACATACAGGGTTGATCTTGTTGGAGGGTTGTCAAAAATGTTAATATTGTATACTCGAAATAAGTAAGTTATACATAAACTACAGTTGTTTGTTCAAGAAGGATTAAAAATAATACGTCGTATATATAGTGTTGTTAACTGAATATTTGTCCAAAAGTATTAAATGTTTGTTATGCGTGATACGTATAAATTCGACCATTTGACAATTGATTCGCAATTAAAATAATACATTTCATTTCATTACAATAAGCGATAAAAAAAGAAAGTAACGAAGCAACAACATTGATGATGAGTCCAAAACAAAAAAAAGATTATTATGACAGAACTTGAGAGAGAGCACATAAAAAGCTAGGAGTATAGGTTTAATATTTTTTTCGAATCATGGCCAGAAAGGAGCTTTTCTTGAGAACTTGCAGCTGCGTCTCAGTGATGAGCCTCATCAGCGTCCTGTTTTTCTCTAGCTCCTCATCCTGGATTCCACACAGCATTTCCATACAAGCACTGGCAACAGTGGACCCAACAAAACACTCCAACTGCTTGATCTGCTCACCCCGCACACTGCATCGACAATTTAGCTCCATCACCGTTGCATGCATGTCACTAATGAACTTTAGATCACGTCCATTGTCACGCACAAAGACAGTGTTAGCCATGTCGTAAATATAGTTATCCATTTACATTGTAGTAAATCTTTCTTTGTGGGTAGTGTGTGTCACTTCACAAAAGTAGTTTCAAAATATATTGATGGTGTCCGTTTATATAAGCAAAATGGGGTGTGTGGGGTGACATGGATTTTATTTTCAATTAAAGTCAATATAAGTAAATGTGGATAGTCAACTGGTCAATAGTGTCTTGTCAAGTAATTAGAAATGCACATTAAGCCAAATGCAATTAATGAAGCTTCTGTAGTACTCATACGTTTCGTGGCCCAAAGATAACAATTTTTGGGCAACTAAACCATTTGGGGGCAACTAAACTAGTTAGCCTGTTGTTTACTTGCAATTCAAATAAATGTTTTAGTAAGGTATGCCACGTGGTCCATAACATTATGATGTGTATGCCTTAGGAAAAATATTATTTACCCTTGGTGTTAACATAGAAATGGTATTATTAGGTGTACAATATACAATTATAATATAACTAACAATTTATGTCATGAACTCCAAGTATGTGTGCAGTTGCCTGTGGTTTCTTCAGTATTGCATGGTTATTTTGAAATAACCCAAATCGGGGATGCACAAAAGTAGGACAAACTTTAATAATGAGGAAAAGACGTACTAAAATGATGGTGTGGCGATGTCATGTACTTGAACTGTTTATGTCCATTAATTATAAAGTTTACGTATTCCCATAAAAGGTGGAATTAAAGAAATCCTTCAAATCTATGCATCATCACATTCAGTTAACAACGACTTTGCAGCCGTAGCCTTGGTCAAAGGATGGGAGTGTTAGTGATGTTGCCACTGCTGGTTTGCGCTATCCACTGCCAGTATTGGTAAATACACTGCTAGTGCAGTTGTGCTGAATATGGAAACAACAGGGGCTTTTGTGAAACATTTTGCTTCTACCGTACTTATTCCCCAATTCACTGCCGATCAAATAATTGATCTTTTAAACACTCCCAATTGCCGCTGAACAGAAACCCTAACCGCTCCCAAGTATAATTTTCACAAATCCCATATCACATTCACTTTCAACGTACAATGGCACCTAAATATTCCAAAACCCACAACTTAGTCGCATACCTAGTCAAGAACGACCATTCTGAAGGTTTTCATGAGATTATTGATTTCATCAAACATAGTCCCATACACTATGCATTAACTGTAGAACCCGTCATTGTTAAAGCTTATATCTGGCGGTTTTGGAGGAATCTTGAAATTCAAGAAAGAGGTGGAAAAGAGGTTATTAGGGCGGTTGTTGATGAAACGGAGATTCGATCACAGAGGAGGTGATTAGAGATGTTTTGAAGCTTGAGGATTTGAAGGAGTTGTTAATCTGTCGATGTTGAAATATTTGAAGGTTTAGAAAGAATGGGTTATGAGAGAAAAGGGATCGTATAAAGTTTCACAAAGGTATGTTTTCTCCGCAATGGAAGTTTTAATCCATACCTTGCTCAAGTGTGTAAGCAATAAAACAACTGGATTTGATGAGTTTCCTCAAAGATTGCAAGCGCCGTCATCTGTTTATCTCAAGAAAGGGTTTTAAGCGGTCTCGAATGATTTTGAGGGTTTTCAAAAGAACATTAAAGAACAGGGCAAATACTACCTCTATCCTAGGTTTGTTCAATTGATAGCGAAAGTCAAATAATGTAACCCATTCCCATACTAAAAATATGACGTTTACATATGGTTCCTAGGGTGTTTGCCCATATGAGGAACAAGAGTCGAAATTTTACAGGAACCATAACACCTTTGTTTCCTCACATGCTAAACCGCCACAACTTATAGAGGAGGAAAATCCACAACCCATTCTATCCATCGATGAACCCCCGCCACCACTTCCAAAACCAATTCCAAACCCTTACCTTCAACATCTGCTGAAATTTGGTTGTAGTGGTGAAGGACACGAGGTGTAACGGTGTGGTAGGTGACATGAGTGGAAGGGTGAAAGACATGAGGTGTAACTCTTTGCTTTTCAGCGAGGGCCGACCGTGTAAGTGGAAACCAAAGTAAGACCCAACCACTGGCATCTCCTAATGTGGAGAGTTCGCTCGAGCTCAACACAGGTGGAGGAATCCCCAGGCAACTGGCTAACTTGGGGTCCATGGTTACGGAGCCTCGGTCGGATGCCATGGTACTCACATCCTATGATTCACCTCTCGGAGCAGGTCACACAGATCGGAGTGATGAGGAAACACGTGAAACTGAACATGAATTGACGGGTAATGATACTTTTGTGCATAATCACAATTCCCAGTGTACACCTCTCGGACCAGTTAACACATGTCAAAGTTGTGAGGAAAAAATGGAACTTTTAAAGGAATTGACTGATAAATGTAGCAACATGGAGTCTAAAATGTCTGGTCTTGACGATTTCACAACCTCTCTAGCTGGAACTATTAAAAGGTTGAAGCACAGGCTGAATGTTTTGGAGAGAATGAGGAGACCAGGGTTTGCTGCATATAGAAGAGTCAAAAGGATGGGAAAGAAGGCTAGCTCCTCAAAGGATCGAGGTTGGAGGATGAATCCAAGCAGGGAGGAGGAAAAGCATTGATTCGGGGAGGATGTGAATTTCGATGTGGTTTTGGACTCGGATAGTCGTGCTAATCGGGAAGGTTATCGGTGACCGACATGCAAGGAAAAGCTGCGGCGATAAATGATGCTTTGAAAGCTACTTGTGCGAGAAAAGAGAAGGCAATGGTGCAGCGACAACCATCTGCGTATGTTATTGCATCCATCGCTTCTAAAGAAGAAGCCTTCTCTGGAACCACCTCTAAGGTAATTATAACAAGCATATCGCAGATATTCCCATTGCTATCACAACCATCGCTACTACAATCACAACCACTATTACATCACCACCAAAGTCAAAAGAAGTGAAAAGGAGGTTGCCATTCAACCGTAAACCAAAAGCAATCTTTACCAATCCCTGAACCTATCGTTGCACCCATTCCTGCTACAATTATACCTTATGCACCTAAACCCTTGGGAAGTTTGAAGATTGGTGAGCCTGTGAAGTCAGTTGTTGGTCAACCAGATATTGGAAAGGGTAAAGGAATTGCAGAAACAGTTTTGAAGTTTAAAAGTAGATATGAGCAGGAGGCTTATGATAGAGAACAAGCTGAAAGAGTACATCTGGAACTAAATGCTGATGTAATTAATAGGGAAAAGAAAAAGCAAGAAGAGGAGGAAGCTTCTCAGAAACTGATTGAAAAATTGAAAAATGAAGGACAAGTGTTCCAAGGATCAGAGGGAGCTGATACGCAAGAAGAACTGGAGATTGTAAGCTTTATGGAGGGTAAAAGGCTGGATAGGATGGGAGATCAAATTTCCACTGTTCAACCTACAAGATTTAGAGAAAAGACTAAACAGTTCAGCTATGTACCTAATGAAAAAGAAATTGAATTCTTGATTGCAAAAGATCCAGTGATCAAGAGGAAGGCAATTGACCTTATATCTGATTTATCTTTAACTGACGAACAAAGAACTGCACAGTTAAGAGATTTCATACAGATGAAGAATAATCAAGCACTTCAAGAGGCTATTGTTTCACTCAAGAAGGGTCAAAGGAAATCAAGACAACCGACTAAGGCACAAGTTATTGCATACATGAAGACTTACTGTTGCAATGTTGGTAGTTGGAAGAAACATCATTTCAAAGGAATGTCTGATGATAAAGTTGAAAGTATCTACTACAGAGTTCAAAGACAAAATAATTGTTTTATTCCAATGGACTCTGAAGAAGAATCAAGAATGTATCCAAATTTGAAGAGAAAGGGCAAAGATAGCGAATCTCAGACATCTAAGAAGACAAAGTTTGGTGAAGAACAAGAAGTTCCAACTGAGAAGTTCACTGAGAAGCTCAAGTAAATAGGTTAGAATGTATAGGATGGTGCAAAACTAAGCTTTAGCATAATCTGTAGTTATAAGTTCAAAGTTAAGGGATAAGGTCAACAACCTAGCATTTATTAGGCGATTAATGTTTTTAAATGCGGTTAGGTAGAGCCTTTCTTTTATAGTGATGACGATCATAAAGCAGGCGCACATTAACATTGGTTTTACACACATATCAAAGAAACCCTTAAAATAATGAGTAAAAAAAAGGTAGTGGGTTTTGGTTTACGTAAATCTTATTTTTCTAATGCTAACCTTGGTTTCACGCATCTTTAAAGACTTTGTTTATTTTGAGATATCATAACAACTGCATTCGATTCAAGCATAACACCGCCTCAAGTAGTTCGGATACAATGCGACCATGTAATCCATGGGCTTCATACTTCCCAAACGTTGAAACCTCTGAAAGTGATTCAAGCTCTATATCCAGCTATTTGTCTACCTACAGCTCAAGTGACTATTCTGACAGACCCGATGTGGTAGCTTACCGCGACAGTCTGTTGAAAAGGGCAACGTTTATGAGTTTCGAGGAAAAAAAGGCCTCAGTTAGTGATGCCGAAAGTCGGAACCTCCAGGGTAAAAGGATTCAGGTAATAGGACTTGCAAATAAGCAAACATGGGCTGATATTAAAGAGAAGAAATTTGGCATAAATAATCCCTCCACAGTCGCAGGAGCGGCAGACAAAGGCAAAGGCAAAGGGAAAAGAAAAATGGCTTACAAGTAACATCTGGTTACCTTATCTACTGGTTTCTTGATGTACTAAAACAACTGGAATGGTTGTTATCTGTTTAATCTATAATATGTGCACTGAAATCACTGTGAATATTTGTGCGAGATATTTTTAGTATTTATGCATATGCCTTGAGTTAAATAGGTGGAAATTGAAAAATCACTTTTCTGTCTATGTTTACTTATTTACCTATAAACAAGTAATAAATAACCACAAAGTTTAACAGGGTTACCTTTGAAAAAAGGTTCAGGTTTGGATGTTTAACCCACCAAACATGACATTTTTAACAGGGCATTTTTTTATAACAATAAACAAAATTAAGGAGACCATAGAAGGAATCTATACCAACGTATTATAGACTACATAATTACGAATCAGACAGACATAAAAAAGAACAATGGATTGTAGAATGGAATTAAAACGTGTGTAACATAGCCATTAATCGAATAACAACAACGATTCATTATAACATGGATCGAATAACAATAATAATCGAATTAAAACGTACCATACTTTGCCACATTATTGGAACAAAAAAATTGAGCAATTGAAGGTGGTTTTCTTGTTGTACAAAAATGTAACGAACGGAAATAATCGGTTGCAATGAACATTGTACGTTAGGAGCAACAGAGGTGCCGACGCAGCAGACTGTTTCATTTGTGAAAAGATTAACTAAGAATGCTTTTATGCGAGAAGCTAAAAACATCGAGAGTGAAGAAGACGAATGCTGAAAACGAGTGAGTATTGGATTTTGAATTTAAATTAACTGTACTTTCACTATTCAAATGTGTACTTTTTATCCAACGTAAAATGACCAAAAAACCCTTTTTAAAAAATACGGTTGCCCACCGACTTTTGGTTGCCCAAAAAACAATACCTTACACATACGCGACACTTGTCGTCATTTTCCTTGTGGTTGAGTTGTACCAAAACCAATTGGTTGCCCTTGGTCTAGTTTCAACTTTCAAATAAAAGTGGTCCATAAAGTGATATGCATCGTGATGCGCGGTCTATTTGTGTAATTTTCCTACCCTCCCAATGTTTTGACCATATGTGTAGAATTGAGGTTGATAGCCCCTTCAACATGCAATTCCCTTGTAAAATAGGATTTGAGAGTTTTGATGCTTACTTGAATTCAGTATTACTTTTAAACTTAATCTCAAGGAATCTATATAATAAACTTACGGTGAATGAGTTAGTCTATCAAGGGAACAATGTTGTTTATGCGGTCACTCACTTGCACGTATTTGTTGGAAGTTTTGTATATTGGGTTGAATTCATGGTTTTAGAAAACTTAGGAGAATTCATTGATGGAAGCCTCACTCAAGTGATATTTGGAAAACCCTTTAAGAGAATGAATAAGTTGAATGAACGGATGGTTGATGGTTTAGTCACATTCTCTAGTGAAGTTGAGGATTTTGTCAATCAAATGCGCCGTACGCACCCTAGGTTTGAACACAAAGATATAGAGGCATGTAATCGGATGGCTCCCATTCCGATACTTAGTGAAAGAGACAAACAATGGGGACTTAGACATACTTATGAAAACAATGAAAAGTACTATAAAAAAATGCCTAGAATTAGGAGATGATTACAAGAAAGATGAGAGAACATTAGAGTGGCTTAGATATGGGCACGTAAGCGCGCATGAGACTACATAAGAGCACGACTTTGAGTCTAGCTACAAGACTCATAAATAAAGAAAAGTGCTTCGTGTGAGGCAACCCATGCTTAATTGTTTGCTTGTTTTGTTTTTCAATTTTTGTGTGTCTTATATCTTTTTCATTGTTGCTATTCTCATGTTAGAATTTGTGAAAATGCTTAATTTTGTCTTTAACCTCGTCTTGATTACATATAAAGGTATTTTACAAAAAGATAAGTGTAGGAAAGATCACATACATTTTTGAAGAACATGAACATGAGAATTGCAATTAGTGAAATTGATATATGTGTGTTTGCTAGAGTCAAATGCTTGTATCGAGTCATAATGGATGTTTTGCAGAAACTTTTCCAGGTTTTAAAGATGTAATTTTCCGCATTTTTCTAGAAAACGCGTGAGACCACTTCTGTCAAGACAACTGACGGCGTCAGATTAAAGCTGACGACGCCGGGCTATGTATAAACAGATTAATCGACTTTCGTTTTACGTGTAACTTAAATTTTTTGGAAATTCGTGTCTTAATTTTCTAGAAAAGCGCAAACATCCATTCCACAAGCATTATATCTGTTGGAATCACTCCTAAACCATAATTAAGTGTTAGTAATTAATATGTAATAGTTAGCTTAATTATGGCCTTTATGTTTGTTTTAGCCTTAAGCTTATGTAGAAGGCCCATGAGCTTAGGCCCATGTCCAATAAGGAATAGGGAAGGAGAGGGAGTGTTGCCCTAGCTCCTTGCCTATAAATACTATGTAATAACCCTCACTTGAGGGTTGGTTGTTCAAGTTTTTCTTTCATTCACTCCTACGCCTAAACCGTGCATTATATTGTGTGTGTGTGTGTTGGTTTTACTTGTTCAATCGCCTTTATCTCTTTCTATATAGCTTGTGTTTGTAAAACTAGTGACCGTTTAAACTTTCCCCGGTCGCAACCGTTTAAACTTTCCCCAAACCCTTTCATCAGCTGAACAAAGCCCCCAGCTCACTCGTCAACAAATGGAAAGGTTATTTGCTCCCGCTTTCGGATGGCGATATTGATGATCGTGCTCGGTGTATCCGCATGCTTCACCGCACAACAACGATAATATTCCTATACCGATACACTGCGACAACTACTTTGTTGAAGAAGTACCATCATTGACTCCAACACAACAGATTGAACAAACCGCTTCCAACAATGATGAATCGGTGATGATGTTCGAATGAAGTACCCCACCGCCGATTTTGATCCAAATGTTCTTTAACCCGTTTGCTAATGAGATCGCTGCACGGATGTCGCGAATCTTCAACAAACCATTTGAATCCTCAAAATCGCACAATGTATACCAACATCAACCTCTACACATAGATGGACAAAAGATCATCCTCGGAAAATATAATTGGCAACCCGAATCAACGGTCGTTACAAGACAATGTCTTCACTCGGATGGTGAACATCTTTGCATTTATGCACTCACCGTCTGCTAATCTGAGCCCAAAACATCAAAGACGAATGACCAAAGACACTGGATTGAATCCATGCAAGAAGAACTCAACCAATTTGATAAGGTTTTAAAAGGTACCATTTTGAGGGGTCGTTTAGCCCTTATTTGATCACTTTTGTATCCGTTATTGCTTAATATCGTTCCTTTTCACTTTTTAGGTCTCTTGAAGGCAAAATTTGGAATGGCACTTATTTGGACGAAAAGGCGAATATCTGAAGAAAATGGCCAAAGTCGAATCGAGACACTCAAAGTCTTTGAAAATAGAAGGCGACGGCGTCCATCGCTTAAGCTGCGGCGTCAGAGGATTTTTATGACGGTCGGAAGATAAAACTCGTATTTTCAAGAGGCGGTCGGGCTTTAAAGGAGTAGACCGTCGCAACTCGGACGGCCTAGATGTGACCTAGACGGCGTCGGAGTCAAGAGGACGGCGTCACGGGAATAAGGTGGCGTCGTCGCAAGGTTTACGCAGCCAAGACGAAACCCTAATGACGGCGACACGACGGCGTCACGAAACATAAGGTGGCCGTCGCATATGTAATCTTATATATAGAATCGAATTTTTCGGTTTTAGAGAGTCTTTTGGAGTAAAACCTAAAACCGAACCAAGGGTGCAGTATTTTAGGGTTCTAAACCCTATTTTACATCAAGATAAGTCTTTACTTCATCAATTCAATTATGTCTTTGATTATTTGTGTGTATGCTTGCATGTTCTCCATGTCCCGCTAATTTATTTGTGTGTTTGCTTAGGAATATGAAACTTAATTATTGAATATTGATTGGTTGTTTCTTATCTTAGTTGACTAATGATCTAGTAATGCGATAGGTCATTCGTTGTGTACTTAATGCTTGATTCATCTTTGTGAACCTTAGAATATGATTACCGAGTAGTTGTAGGCTAAACCATCCAAAGAGTGCCTTAGAGTAAGAGTTTATCATCCCTAGTGGGTTTTGTAGGCGAGACCATTTGGTAAGTTCGAAGAGTTAGGGAGAAATGCATACCTACAACTTTAGACACACAACGCAACTAAGAATAAGGACGTGACAACTCAACCATCAATAGGAGATAATTAAGGAGTAGTAAAACCTAAGTAAACACATCTTTAAACTATCATACGAGCACACATTAATTAGACATAGACTCCCAACAACCTTAGTTTAGATAATTAGATAATAGTAGAGTAATCGGTGAAATACCAACCCCCAAATCCAATACCGAGATTCGTACCTTTCAATTTCATAAAATATAAAAATACAAAATAATCTTCTTCAACCTCAACCTTAGCATAGTAACTCCTTACTAGCATTCCTATTCCCTAGAGAACGATATCAATACCGTGGCTTACCCTAATTACTACACTACAACGATTAGGTTCCTTGCCTAGGGTGTTATAAAACTTGCTCAAGAAAAGGAAGTTTCCTTGACCCCGAACGACGCGTGTAGCGTTATCAAGTTTTAGGCGCCACGCTTGGGAATAGAATAGCTAGTTAGTAGTCCACCTCGTTTAGGTTCTTTGCTTGATTCCTATCAAGTAAATTTTTCTCATTTTTAGCTTTCTCTTAGTCTATCCCCCTTCTTCGTGACCTTCGTTCGTAAAAACCATCACCCACCATGATCCGTATCTTCCACCGAAGATTCTTCACTCTACCCGTTCCCAATCCCGAGATTGAGAACGCAATCCCACAAAACCCTTCACCCACTCACCATTTTGGTAATCACCTAGGGCATAATGAGATAAATTGGCAACAACAAAGTCCTTTCTATTACTCAGATTCTGATGAGGAATTTGATTATGGTGAAGCACTTGATAGCGGGGAGGTCATTAATGAAGTTAGTTCAAATTGAGGAAGACCCTCCCAATGTTTTGACCCTAGGTGTAGGATTGAGAAAGATGGCCCCTTTAACATGCAATTTCCCTGCAAAATAGGACTAGAAGGGTTCGATGCTTATTTGAATTCATTCTTACCTTTAAACTTAATCTCAAGGGATCTATACAACAAAATCAAGGTCAATGAGTTAACCTATCAAGGGAACAATGTTGTTGAAGCAGTCATTTATTTGCACGTGTTTGTCGGAAGTTTTGCCTATTTGGTAGAGTTTATGGTCTTAGAAGACTTAGGAGAATTTATAGATAAGGACCTCACTCAAGTAATTTTTGGAAAACCTTTCAAAAATTGACTAGGTTGAATGAACGGATGATTGATGGTCTAATTACATTTCTCGATGAAGTTGAAGATTTCATCTACCAAATGCCACGCGCTCATCCTAGGTTTAAACATAAGGACATTGAGGCTTGTAATAGAATGACCCCTATTCCATTGCTTAGTGATGTGGATAAGCAGTGGGCTTAGGTACCCATATGAGAAAACCAAGCGGTATTACAAAAAAATGCCTTGAATTAGGAGATGATTACAAAAGAATGAAAGAGCGTTGGAATGGCTTAAGTATGAGCACGAGGCGCGTGAAGCAACGTAGAGCACGACTTGAGTCTAGCTACAAGACTCTTAAATAAAGAAAAGCGCTTCGTGGGAGGCAACCCATGCTTAATTGTTTGCTTGTTAGTGTCATATGTCTTTTAATTAATTGTTTATCCTCATGTTTAAATTTGTAAAATGCTTTATTTTGTTTTTAACCTCGTCTTAATTGCATATAAAGGTATTTTACATAAGGGATAAGTGTAGGAGGATTACACACGTTTTAAAAGAAACGTAAACATGAGAATAACAATTAACTAAAAGATATATATGTTTGTTTGTTCGAGTCAAATGCTTGTATAGAGTCATAATGGATGTTTTTGCGAAATTTTCCGATTCTAAAGATGTAAATTTTCCGAATTTTTCCGGAAAATCGCGAGACCGGTTTTGTCGGGATAACTTTGACGCGTCAGATTGCAACCGACGGCGTCTGGAAGGAGTAAAACATCATATTACTTTTTCTCGCTTTTCGAGCTACTTATAAAATTTTGGAATTTTCCGGTCTTAATTTTCTTAGAAATTCGTAAACATCCATTCCACAAACATTATATCCTAGTTTAAATCGAGTCTTATATATATTATTACCGCCGATTTTACGTGAAGGTTTCGTTTGTTTTCTTCAAGTGTGCGAGTTTAGTTTGTCAAGAAGAAGTTACATAAGATTGGAAGGAGCTTTTCACGCAATAATTCTTCTTGGAAAGGATTTAACCACCACTTTACACGGATCTTACCGAGCTAATCGGGGAGTATTAGTTTATTTCGTTTTAATTACCTTCCATTATCATAACTTTGATACTTTCGGGAACATTGGGGACAATGTTCGGTTTAAGTGTAGGGAGGAAAATAAAATGGGAACTTTGAAACTATGCTTATCCTTGATTACTTGCTTTGTCCAAGTGCATTTGTGTAATAAACCATGAGAAAATGTCGGTTAGGGTAATTTTGGCACCAAATTTAAAATTTTTCATGACATATAGGAGTGGGCCATTAGTCTTAACAAAAGCGTCTCACGGATAGGAAGTTGCATGACTAGCACAAAACCCTTTACCACCCAAATTCCACCAAATGTGAGGATCGCCTTAGATTAGTAGGAATTAAAGCATTCAACTTTAATGCTTAGAGTGTGAACGGTAGTATATTAGATTCTAGAACTTGTTTTGTGATGCATTCCAAGATCGCAAGTGAGGCTACACTTGTGTAGTTAGGAATAACTAAATGATAAGAGGCATTAGGATAAAACCTTGTTTGATACCGTAATATAATTACTTCTTCCACATCGGTTGAGTAATTCCCCACACCCTTTGCGTTGTACTCATCTTTAGTACACGATACCCTAGTTAACCCCTCGAGCCTATCCTTTTCGCAGTTCTCGTGATGTTTGGTTTTAGGAATATCAATGAAAACATTGTTTACACTCCACCCCAAATATACACCCAAATCGCCTTAGCCTACCCTATATGCACTCACTTTTAGTGCATTATTGTTATCACCCTAAACCCTTAGTTCAATTATCCGGTTGCTTGCATGAGTTGCTAAGTCGAGTCATATCCCTTGTATACAGTTTTGGGACGATTGGGATTCATGGGAAAATTTAAAGTTTATGAAATGACGGGAAGGGAATGTTAAATTCAAATTCCCTTTGTTTTCATAATAATGTACCCCAAGTGTTTTGATCTTTTCAATTCGGGTCAAATTAGTGTTAGAATAATAAAAATTCAAGTGTAGGGATGTGCCTATAAATCCCTATCATTTTGATGTTACCTTAGAGGATGGTAGAGTAAAAGTGTATGATAAAAAAAAAAAAAAACATACGGGCTACCATCCTACATCTATCCTTTAAATTTATGTTTGTTTATTTCCGTTACCTAGAGTTTTAGAGTGTCGAGTCTTGGCTTAGCAACGCCATTCTTCGTATGCATTTAACATAGAGATTTTTGACTTTACACCACAAAATAGCCTATCCCACCAAACCCTTGTTTCCCTACCGTAAGCCTAACGTTACAACCCTTTAAAAGACCTCTTTGATAGTCTTTCCTAGGTGCTTACGCCAAAGCGATGGAGGTTTGATCTATTCTCAAGCCTATGGTAATCTATGTACTAGGACCGGTTAATGAGTGTTTATCTTCCATTTCCTATTTGTTATATTTCATATATACACCGAGAGAGATGTGAGTATCCAAACACCCCATGAGGTGCTAGTATGTAATTCCGTGCTTGTTATGACTTTTATGGGCTTATATGTGTTGTGGACCGTTTTGAATCAATGCTTCACGACCCTAACTTATAAATTAATTGGCTAAAGCACATTTGCTTGAGGACAAGCAAATACCAAGTGTAGGGATATTTGATAAGGTTTTAAAAGGTACCATTTGAGGGTCGTTTTAGCCCTTATTTGATCACTTTGTATCCGTTATTGCTTAATATCGTTCCTTTTCACTTTTAGGTCTCTTGAAGGCAAAATCTTGGAATGGCACTTATTTGGACGAAAAGGCGTATATCTGAAGAAAATGGCCAAAGTCGAATCGAGACACTCAAAGTCTTTGAAAATAGAAGGCGACGGCGTCATCGCTTAGCTGCGACGCCGTCGAGGATTTTGTGACGGTCGGAAGACAAAACTCGTATTTTCAAGAGGCGTCGGGCTTTAAAGGAGTAGACCGTCGCAACTTAGACGGCCTAGATGTGACCCAGACGGCGGTCGAGGTCAAGAGGACGTCACGGGCATAAGGTGGCCGCAAGGTCGCCAACGTGGCCAGGAAACCCTAATGACGGCGACACGGCGGCCACGAAACATAAGGTGACGCCGTCGCATATGTAATCTTATATATAGAATCCGAATTTTTCGGTTTTAGAGAGTCTTTTGGGTAAAACCTAAAACCGAACCAAGGGTATCTTATACAGATTTTAGGGTTCTAAACCCTATTTTACATCAAGATAAGTCTTTACTTCATCAATTCAATTATGTCTTTGATTATTTGTGTGTATGCTTGCATGTTCTCCATGTCCGGCTAATTTATTTGTGTGTTTGCTTAGGAATATGAAACTTAATTATTGAATATTGATTGGTTGTTTCTTATCTTAGTTGACTAATGATCTAGTAATGCGATAGGTCATTCGTTGTGTACTTAATGCTTGATTCATCTTTGTGAACCTTAGAATATGATTACCTGAGTAGTTGTAGGCTAAACCATCCAAAGAGTGCCTTAGAGTAAGAGTTTATCATCCCTAGTGGGTTTTGTAGACGAGACCCTTTGGTAAGTTCGAAGAGTTAGGGAGAAACGCATACCCTACAACTTTAGACACACAACGCAACTAAGAATAAGGACGTGACAACTCAATCATCAATAGGAGATAATTAAGGAGTAGTAAAACCTAAGTAAACACATCTTTAAACTATCATACGAGCACACATTAATTAGACATAGACTCCCAACAACCTTAGTTTAGATAATTAGATAATAGTAGAGTAATCGGTAGAAATACCAACCCCCCAAATCCAATACCCGAGATTCGTACCTTTCAATTTCATAAAATATAAAAATACAAAAATAATCTTCTTCAACCTCAACCTTAGCGTAGTAATTCCTTACTAGCATTCCTATTCCCCTAAAGAACGATATCAATACCCGTGGCTTACCCTAATTACTACACTACAACGATTAGGTTCACTGCCTAGGATGTTATAAAACTTTCTCGAAGAAAAGGAAGTTTCCATGACCCCGAACGACGCGTGTAGCGTTATCACAATTCAAACGACTTGAAGTATGGGAACTGGTTGAACGACCAACAGGGGTTTATGTCATCGGTCTAAAATGGATTTGGAAGAACAAATTGATGTCAAGGAAATGTTATCCGTAATAAGTCATGACTCGTTGCTAAGGGTTATCGTCGGGAAGAGGAATAGACTTTGAAGAATCTTTGCTCAGTTGCTCGTTTGGAGGTCATTCGGATATTTCTCGCGTTCATGCTCATATGAATATGACGGTCTATCAGATGGATGTCAAAACTGCGTTTCTCAATGGACAACTTAAAGAAATGGTTTATGTCAGCCAACCAGATGGATTCGTTGATCCTGAGTTCCCGAACCATGTTTACAAACTGAACAAAGCTTTATACGGTCTCAAACAAGCTCCTCGGGCATGGTACGATAAGCTATCATCTTTCCTCATTGCCAATCATTTCACCAAAGGTTCGGTCGACCCTACTCTCTTTATACAATATCACGGGGCACATATCTTAATTGTTCAAATTTATGTGGATGACATCATTTTTGGGTCTACACATGATAAGTACTCAATCGCTTTTGCAAAACTAATGAAGAAAAATTTTGAAATGTCCATGATGGGTGAACTTACGTTCTTTCTAGGACTGCAAGTTCATCAATCACCCCGTGGTATTTTCTTGAGTCAGTCCAAATATGCCCTTGAATTGCTAAACAAATTTGGAATGAAAACACCGTGATACTTATGCCACACCAATGACTCATACCAAGAAGCTATCTACCGATTTAAATGGGAAATTAGTGGACCCTACAAAATACCGTAGTATTATTGGGTCTCTAATGTACCTAACAACTAGCACGACGATATTGTCTTTACCGCTTATCTATGCTCCCGTTATCATCACAACCAATCGAAACCCACCTCTCGAGGCTAAAAGAATCCTCCGATACATCAAGGGAACCATTAACTTGGGGATCCGTATCCGAAGGATTCGGTTTGAACTAATCGCTTTTTCGGATGTCGATCACGCGGGATGTTTAGATTCACGAAAAAGTACTTGAGCACTACAATTTCTTGGTGATAAAGCGGTGTCTTGGCAATCAAAGAAGCGAGATTGTACATCATCGTCATCAACCAAGGCGAGAATATGTAGCCATGTCGGTGTTGTGCTCAAGTCATCGGATGAGAACACAACTCAAAGACTATGGTTACGTGTTTGATGTAATCCCGATGTATCATGCGACAATCGGAGTGCCATTGCGATCTCGTGTAACTCGCTCAAGACTCAAATCAAAGCACATTGATCTTCGCTATCATTTCATCAAGGACCACGTGGAATGAGTGCCGATTGAACTATACTTTGTGGTCTTGAATACCAATTGGCGACCGCTCACCAAAGCCTTGCCTCCCGCTAGGTCTAATGAGTTGGTCCACCGGATTGGTATGAGGTGTTTGACTCAAGAGGAATTGGATGACCTCCTAAAAGCAGTCTTAAAAACCCACAAACACCAAAACTCTCTTTTGTAAATAAATTTTTCAAAACAAAATACAAAAATATAAAATCGATAAAACAACAAAAATATTCTTCTAATCTAGTTTTCTTTCAACATGGCAAGTACATTTCTTCCGTCAACACTTTAATCTTTCAAAATTCAAGATTTTTCCGATCAAGTGTTGAGGGAGAAAATAATCTTTAACCTGTTTCAAAACATCTCGTACTTGCATGTTATCTTATCTCGGTTGTTTCTTTTAACAATGGTGGTGAATTTTACGGTTCAATGACACTCCTCGGACTAAAATTAATAACCTTTCATCATTTTTCTTAAGTCGAGGGGAGTGTCAAGTTTCTTTCCTAAAAACTTTGTTTGGTAACCAAAATGGAAGTTAAATGGCTTTGTTTAAAAAGGAAAGGTGGAGGGACCAAACTGTCAAAACCTTAAAGTTATTTTAAATAAAACAACCCCACCTAACTTTCATCTCACATTTATTACTCTTAACCTAAAACCATCCTACGCGAGAATTCAACCAAGAAACCGTCCTTTTGATCATCATTTTGTAAGTGGTTTCGTGATTACAACATGTTTTTAAGCTAAGGTTTTGAATTTCATGCAAATCCTACGGCTAAAACGTTTTACGCGTGATTATGTGTTCTACGATAAGCGTATGAACACACAATCAATAATGAGTGTGTTTGTGGTTAAATGGATAGTGTCAAACGTTTCTAATACATCAATGATATCATTTTAACCATCAAAACCCACCCAGAAACACGAATTGATGATTTTTGAAAACTAGGGTTCTTGAGTCGAATTGGGTATTTTCAAATGTGAAGTGTTTTGGTTAAAAAGATTGTTGGTTTATGTTCATATGTTGATGAATTGATGATATCCAAGGTCGTTAACCACCCAGAAACTCTAAATGATTAAGAATTTGGAATTAGGGTTTAAAGTTCATAACTTTGGGTAATTTTGATTCTCAACGAATTAGATGTTAATACTTGGTCTAAAGACTCTCACAACACTCTTGAACTACCAGAATAAGTATGGTGCAAATCCTATGGTTAAAATGCATACGCGTAATTCTTAACCCTTGGGGTTTTGACCCACGCTGTATATGACTTTCTACGCCAGAATCGCTTTTATGAATGTTCATGCCATGACTTGTTGATAAAATGAAGTTTTGTGTTAATGTTGATGATTTGATGAACTTATTTCGTGCTTTGCTACGCAATATTCGATTATCAAGGTCATTTGAAACTCTACGCATAAGGATTACCCTACGCGTAGTCAAGTTATCGTAAGAATAATCCCACGCATAACTATTACGCGTAAGGTTCTACAATAGGACTACGGCGTATCACGTGAAGGATATGCGTGAACAAGGACCTCCACGCATAAGGTCTACTCTTACGAGTAAGCCTTACACGTAAGGTTCTTATACGCCTACGAGTAAGCTCTACGCATAAGGTCCCCTTTTCCTACGCGTAACATTTCTTACGCGTAAGATTAGGACCCTACGCATAAGCTTTCAACTACGCGTATAACACTCCTGCTTACGCATAACTTTGTCACTTCTACGCTTAAGCCTTGATTGACCTTCATTATGAATTGTTACGTGTACAAACTTGTTAATAAACTAATCATATCATCACAAATCCAATAATGTCACTAATAAACTTAAACGTTTGATACATTGTGAACTATAAGTGATAAAATAAACTTTAAAACTTAAAGTTAACTAACTCATGAAACATTTCACGACGTCATTGGACAATTGGACAAACAAGTGACTTAGGACTCGTAACAATCATTAACACTATACATTCAATAACTAGACAATAAAACCTTACGTTGACTAACATTATGTCTTCGATATGTTGGTTCTTTTGGCTAATGTTATTTCGCATCACGACATGGTCGAAAAAATGAATGTGGATGCACCAGACGTTCTTATAATTGCGATATCTTTCCGGAGGGTTATCCGAGAAAGCTTGGAAAGAACAACCTTAGGGTTGACTTTGACACCCTCACATGCTCGTAATCTTCTTGTCTCATTGCGGTGGATATTCTCAAGAATCATCCCTACCGAACATGCTCTCACACTCGCCACGTTCGAGGTCTACATTCAACAATTACGGGATTCTATGCAGAGGATCATCGGTCAAAATGTTGTGAATGTGACTTTTAATCACAAACAAGTCACTATCACTCCCGATGACTTACGAGTGTTCTCATCATTCCGGACATCGCTCCAACCGACTTCTTTGCTACCCTCATGAAGAGACAGTCCCGCAATTCTTGATAGATATTGGTTATGATGAAGCTTGGGAATCATTACTAAGCACTCTCACGTGGAGTGAAGAATATTCCTCAACCATGGAGAACACTCTACATGATCATCACCAAATCGTCTCTCGGTCGTGACGGTGGCTATGAGCATCCCAAGCTCATGGAACTACTGATTTTCCGTCTCGATCAACAAGAAGGACATTATAATTGAAGCCTTTGCTATGGGAAGACATGATCTTTGTTTCATAAGAAGCTTGGCTCCAAAATTCCCTATGTCGATACACCAAACTATTGATCCAGAGAGCTCTTGGACTTCATCCCGATATCCCCAGTGACTCAATGACCCGGATAATCATGACATCTTGGTGAGCCCATACTATCCGCGAGAATCAAAGAATCGCTCTCACGAAGAAACAGCAGTCTTTGAGTTGTCCGATCACCTTCTTACAAAGGAAATCAAAAAGTCGGAAACGTACAAAAGGTATCGGGTAGCAGTAAAAGAAGGTAAAGTTGGCCATCTTGATGAAAAGGCTTTTGGGACACCTACTCGGAGGACCCGAGAAGAAGCGATCTTGGAAGTGCCACAAGTACGGAAAGTCAAATGAAGTTTCCCAAAAGGAACCCTCAAAGAAAAAGGGTTGTTCCCGCAAAGGAAGCTATTCCTATTCCAACTCCCAAACCTGAACCGAAACTACAGCTTGGGGACGAAAGTTATGAAGAAACACAATCAGACGAGGAGGTCCACTATTCTGAAACTGCAAAAGATGTCTCTGACACTCCAACAGTATCAAAACCTCCATGTCCTCAAGTTGATAAAAGAAAGGAAAGACTCGGTGCTTGTACCTTATGATGAAAGCTTCGGAGAGTGATGAAGAGCCACGGAAAAAGTATTCAAGGTATACAAACTCCTTAGACACCAACATAAAGTCAAGAATTTGCTAAAGACCAAATGGGTGGACAGGAGGAACAAGTGGTGTTGCCCACTCGAACCAACTCGATGCGGTTAATCGACCCGATAAGGGGAGTGGTGCCACCACTCTTCTGCAACAACAACGACTTTGGAGGATACTATCGAATCACGACATTGTGAGACTGAAGTCGAGAAGTCGAGAAGGATAAAGATGCCGATTATGATAAGTTTCTTCGGATAGTCCGACACGCATACGAAGGAAACTTGAACCGCCAAAGGACCCGGGTCTCCTCACATCTCATCATCATCGGATTCTTCATCTCACTCCTCACAACCACCATCCAAGAAGTCAACCAAATCATCATCCAAATCGTGAAGAAACCACCTCGATCTTGGATTCTCATATACATAAACGAATTGTGAATCTTTGTCAAACAAGTCGAAAGAAAGGCGTGCTCAACAAGAAGTTAAATTTCTTTGTCGATCACATCTGACATCGTATGACGAGAAAGAAAAGATGCAAGAGGAAAGGAAGTTTGTTCGAAATTCATGAAAATCACGTCAAGAGGAATTGAGCGAATGATCAAGGCTACGAAAAAGTACCTTCGGATTACGTTCCTAAAGTCACAAAGGAGTCGTTCACCGAGACAACTTTATCCAAATCTTATGCGGATCGCCAAGCAAACTATTCGATCAACGCCTTAACCGTCACAATCAATCCGACCGATCCGGTCATGTTCTCGAATAGTGAATTGGTGGCCAAGCTTGTAACACAAATGTCGCCACAATACGCAATGTTCAATTCGAAGAAGCAAAATTGTTTCAAGCATTGTTGGACTACCAACTTCAAGAAGCTTGTAGATTCGAGCGAGAAAAGTTGAAACGTCCTAGAGACGATGGCGATAAGGATAAGGATAAAGACTCGCACCTAAGCGTCGAAGCGATCGGTGAATCTTCTTCAATGCCACCTCCTCCACAAAGAACTCACCGCTCAGCAGAGGCCGCCTCCTCGGTCTTCTCTTCAAAACCTCAGATTCGAGTTACCGCCGAGACTCGTAAAACCGGTGACCACTTTGAGTATACGGGTGGTGACGATGAGGAAGTCCGTGAGCCCCTACAACAACCCACCTCTCCCAAACAAGTGAAGAAACCAGAATCATCATCAAGGCCATCGAAAAAGAAAAAGAAGACGACTCAGCCTGAAGTCGTATCATGGCTAGATGACGATAAAACCGAAGAATTTGAATGGTTCTCTACACTTGTCAATCAAACTTCCTACCCTGATGAAGGTCAAGATCTGGTAGACGGTTCTACATTGGAGCATGCTAAAGTTCTGCAAGAAAAGTTCCATGTGAAGAAAATGACGAAATCTGAGTTGAAGCGAATCAAGAATGAAGCGTTTCAACTTCTAAAAGACACTACGAAAGTGCCTTGAGGTCGAATATCACCTTGACAACATTGCTCGAGCTATGTCTAACAACATGGATTGGCTCAACCCGAAGCAAACATTGACTTCACAAAAGGGACAACCCTCCATACTACACCGATTGGACCAAACCTCTACCGACCATTGGCCAACCGGTGAACCACGGATTCCCTTCCGATATTTATTCAACGAGACACGGAATTTCTTCTCCATGGTGGCGATGGTTCAAGGAAATATGCTACATCCTTGACACTTCCATTCCCAAGCAGCCTATCTACTCAAACCGCATAGCCATTGAGGAACGTGCCAATCACTTGTTCTCCAACACCGTGGAAGCATACGACCGAGATGCTTTGTATGGGATTCATCATTGGCCGTAGCGCCGATCTATCTACTATCGTTTGTCGCCGTGTTCGAAGTCTCAACATGTTGTGTATAGTTCTAAGGATATCGTTGCCATCATACACGTTGACCTTTCGTCTAAGTGGGACTACACATTCCTAAAGAAGATCGTAGTCAAACGACAAGATGAACGGGACTATGCTTTCTCTGAAGCTGACTTTGAGAATTTGTCTCTCAATGACATCGAAGACATGTACCTTGCCAAAGTACAGGGTCGCATGAGACAATTCTCAACTGAAGTTCAACGCGAATTTATCAAGTCACTTCTCATCTTCATCAGACGCATTGTCATCAAGGAACGTGTAGAGGATCTTCAGCTCGCCGTTGAGTCATATCAGACATGTGTCAACTTCACTCCGCCACAGCTCGATCTTCCTGACATCAACCAGCTTCCACAATATACACTCATCAGCAAACCATTCGGTGTTGTTTATCGCAGTGAATTTCAACGAAACTGCTTAATGGCGTGTCATGAACTTCATAAATTTGGAGATCACACCTTGAAGATGGTTAGGGATGGATTAGCTTATCGATTGAAGGATATACATGAAAACATTGGGAACCCTAAACGCTGGAATTCTCATGATCGAAGGGACGTGAAGAGGATCATCAAGATGATTGATGAAAGGTTGTTTAGAAGGGATCAGTTCAGACGATTGGAGAGCTATGTTGGTGGTCGAACCAGGATTAACATAACCGGCTTTCAACGCCCTGTGCGCACTCCTGGGAACATCACTGGACTTCCCGGTACTCCTTAAACTGTTTCTCTCATTATAATTTTAGATGTATGATTAATTATGTGAATGGCTTGTGCACACATAACAGTGTACAACCCGTAATTGTAAAGAAAGGACCCTGTGGTACGCTTCAGTGCCACAATCCTTATAAAAGGAGCGAAGCTTCTTACTTTTGAGTAAAACCTATCAAACCTTTCATTTTTTAAGGTTTTGCTCAAAAGAACAAGTACTTCCTCACGATTTTCAAAACCTCAACCGCTTATATCACTTTTGAGGGAGTATTTGACTTAAAATTGTGTTCAAACAAAATGTTCTTTGTGTCACTCTTCCCCAACACTCGAAATGGTCATATTTATTCTCAAAACATTTCAAAATAACATTCTATATGCCATTTTTTGGGGAGAAAATATGTGATAAGAAATATGTTTGTTGCTTTCTCGTGTGCATAGACTTAACCAACGAATTGACGAAATCCTTAATCGTTAGTAACTCGAAAAGACTTGTCCGGACGGGTAATAATTTCAAGCTAGTTCGATAGTGATGTAAACGTGTCTCGCAAAGGACTTGTCCGAGTAGAATGTACCATTCGAGAAACTCTTGGTAGACATGAACTTTGACGGGTTTGACAACCTTTCGAGGTTTGTCTACACCTTCAAGATAGTTATGTTAGGAATTAGAAAATTCCATAGTGAAGAGTCACCACCCCAAATGTTATCTAGCTTAAGTTAGCTCAGACTTGTCGTTATTTACATTATTTAGTAGCTTATTAGTTAGTTTGTAGCGTAGTTTAGTTTAGAGCAACACCGTGGAGGAAGGACGGGTCTTTACCCATCAGACACCGATCCACAGCCGATAGGAGGTCGTGTATTGTGTAGTATAAATACCCCTTCCATCCATGGAAGGGATGGTGCTCTCATTCAATCTAATATTCCATACTTTTGTGTAAACAT
The DNA here is from genome assembly GCA_022545495.1 of Chrysanthemum lavandulifolium. Classification (NCBI taxonomy): domain Eukaryota; kingdom Viridiplantae; phylum Streptophyta; class Magnoliopsida; order Asterales; family Asteraceae; genus Chrysanthemum; species Chrysanthemum lavandulifolium. Next base: position 97,648,516 of record CM040242.1, on the reverse strand, counting down.
CTAGCAAGAACACCCTCTCTCTCTACTAACTCTCTAACTATGGCAAACATGTATTTTGATCATCCAAGACCACCCGAATCATCAACACAATAAATATTACGATCCTACAATTGGTACCGAGCCAGTTGTTGTGTTTTGATGATTTATTGTGGTGTTTGATTCCCGTGTTAACTGTGGTTGTACTATTTTTTGGTTCGAAAAGTGTTTTACATTATTTTGGGTAAACAGTTTACATGTATTTGGTTTTGTCAAATTTGTAAACTGCTTTTGTGTCATCGGTCATACATTGAAACAGCTTTTTGTTTAGACTTGTTGGTAGTAACATGGTCTTAAAAGTTTAATACGTGGTCATCTCGTCAAAATGGGTTTAAAAGATGTATTTTTATGCAAGTTTTTCCGAGTTACATGAACTTAGTCGGAATTTGACCGAAAACTCATCGAAAATGTCATTTATCAAGCTAGCGACTTGTCTTTCTTTTGTCTGCTTTGGTGAACCTCGGTAGCGAGTTGTATTTCTTTGACTTTGAATCAAAAGTCAATAGCGAGTTGAGTAAAAATCGACCTAGCGACTTGTTATTTAACAAGTCGTAGCGAGTTGTTAAAAGTCAAAGACTAGCGACTTAGTGCAAAAAAAAAAAAAAAAAAAAAAAACTAGCGAGTTGTTTTGAAAACTTTGGTTAGCGACTTGATGAAAACAAAGTTAGCGACTTGACGTAAAGAATAGATGAAGATGAAATAACTATAAAGACCTCGACCACAACGACACTATACCAAATACCATTTATCAAAACTTCATCAGTTCACAACAATCTCACAGATCCGACACATATATCACATCCAACAACATATCCCAAATCAATAAACATAAATTAAAAATATTTTCAAGAATCTCAGATTGTTCGTGTTATAAATGGTAAAACATCAAGACCATCATGGGTCATTCACACGAAACTAAACATCACTGATTCAATGTTGTCATATTTCAACAACTTTCTTGACACAAAATATACAAAATCTGAAACAAAAACAAATTTTGGAATAATCTCAGTTTTGACTCGTGTGCCATTCTAGATATATCAAGACTCGAGGTCCTTAAACACGAGTATTCACCATCATTGATCTATTTTTGTTGAAGGACAAACTTCTTTTCATATTCGAATCTCTAATTACCAATAACAAGAATGTTATCAGTTTTTATTGAATTCGGTTTTACACATGGAAACATAAGAGAAATGATACCTACCTTTGAACCTTTTGGATAATCTCGTGGCAGTCAGTAATTACGTCTAAAGACTCATGTGAAACCACTCAAACCATCCCTGTGGTGAGTCCTCTCATGTCCGAATAACATAGAATGAAAGGGTCTTGTGTGGTATCTTATGATGTTTGATCAAGATGTGTATTGTGATGTAATAGGGAAACATGTTTTCTGAATGAGTAGTTTGGGATTTGGTGTGAGAGAGGCGCTGGTTTTGGAGATTGAGATTTTAGGGTTACTTCTATGACCTAATATTTAGGTTATACCCTCTTATATATCCGGTTTTTTTTTGGATTCATGGGCCTCATAAAATTAACAGTTATTCTAAGATTGTTAGCGGTCTCGTGGGCTTTGACTTCATATCTACGCTTTGTGCTTCAGTATAATAACTGGTTATGGATAATTGGATTTGGGCTTTGACATGCGTGTGATATGGCGGTGACTTGCAAAGTAGTTTAATTGGACTAAATGGAATCGATTCTAATGTCAAGCTAAAACTTGTCATCCAATTTTTTTGACACAATTTTTATGGATACAACTTTGTAGCATGTCAAGATCGGTATGTTGGTATGAATTTTCACAGAAGATACATTAGATCACGCTTGAGCTTAACTTTTGTGAAAAAGATTATTAAAGTCGGTTTTGAATGGTTAAATCACTCTTTTCATTTGGAGATTGTTATACACTTTGGAAAATTGTGTGATACTCTTGGCCCATGAATTATTAATGGCTCTGTATATAAGTTGTGGATAAACCGAACTTATTCTCCTATTGATCTTTGATGCAATAATGATGAGATGATTTATTGAGGAGGTCAATGAATATTAAGATGGGCTTTGTGGACAAATGAAACAATGTTTGGTCATTAAATTTCAACGAAAAATACATTTGTCTACGACTAACGCTTGTATTTCATTTGGTTAAAAGTTGAGACTTGATATTGAGATTTGCCGAGATGATGTGTTGTTATGTGGATCGGTACTTTGGGGATACATTTTCAAAGTAAATATTATGTCACGGCTTGAACTTATGATCAATAAAAGTTGACTACGAGGTTGTTTATTCAAGATTTCTAATTTGGAATTGAAGTGAGGTTTTCCGCGCTTACTTATTTTCGTCTTCTTTCTTTCTACCCTTCCGCGAAGATGACTTGTTTGGGCATTGATAGAGTGTGATAAAGACTTGGCTATTTAATTAGATTCTTTCTCGCTTAACCCACAACGAACTATCACTTCGGTGTCTCACTCGATTGAGAATGTCAAGAGGTTTTGTACATTGGGTACACCTTTTCTTCTTCACAAGGATTTGTACAAGTTTAAGTAACAAATCTAGGAATTTTACTTCATATTCAAGTTTGGTATATCGGGCTTACTTTCAATGGTCAATGGCCGGCGAGTGCGTGAATGATGTGTTTACCAAAGTGTTTACTTAATGGTTGATGTGGTTGTTGATGTTGGTGAAAGAATTGATGAACCGCTACATATTCCCCTAAAACAGAGAACATTCAAGCGACATTGTTTACTGGTTTTGTCTTGATTTTGTAAAATCCCGAAAGAATCTATTTCTCGGTTTAAATCATAGACTTGTAAAATTCCGTGACAATGGAAACATCACAGTAATAGTAAAGTGCATTTCGGATCTATCTTGTGTTTATTCTGGTTTTGTAAAATCCGCGAAAGAATCTATTTCTCGGTTTAAACCATGGAATTGTAAAATCCGTAATGATGGAACCATCTTGGAGAAGAGAAAGTGTAAATCTGAATCTTCTTGATGCTGGTGCTATGGTTTCTACTTCGAAGAAGGGATAAAAGGGTGTACTTCATGAATTGGGTGTGTGTTTGGGTTGTCTTCATAGTTTGGTTATTACATGGTTTTACGGGGTATGTGTTTTAACCATGGTCGGGATGAAACCATTATCAAAGTTCACTTTTAAGGTCAAAGGAGGCTAGATTTGAGCTTTTAACAAAATGTGACAACGGCGTTAATTCAAGATTATTTATTTGAGGTTGAAGTGAATTATCACGGGCAAGTGTACTTAGTATCTGAAGGTATCGGGATGGTTGGATGAAGATTCTTCATGATCCTTGTTCGATGCTTATTATCAAAATGAAGACTTGGAAATCTAGTTATTGTTGGGTGTCTTTTACCTTTTCTTTTACCACTTGGGGAATTGGGCTCTTATCACCTCAAAATAACTATCACTTAAAGGATTTACGTTGTAGTGCTCAAAGGTCACATTCAATTGTGGATTCTCAAGAGGTAATGTCGTCTATTACTTGATGGTTGGTTGGTTGAAGAGTATAGAGTACTTAGAGATTCAAAAGGCATGAATTCTCGACACCGATCTTTGTTACACATGTGCAAGTTTAAGTCACGAGTTTGGGTTGTTCTACTTGTGGTCAAATTTTTCATATTGGGTTTTCTCCATCATTTGTCACGACAAAGAGCCTCTGAGAATGATAATGGGGATGATTACATGTTTTGCTAAGAGTTGAAAAAAAGAGATTATGACGCCTGCTCACATCAATTCGGGCCTCGTACTTCAAAGAATGTAAATGCGTTTGATTCGCATTATCTTCGAAGAAGAGAAATCTTCTTATTATGACCATTCTCATCAACATGCTTCATACTTTTTCCATGCGCTTGGTCATCAGTGAACCGGGCTACCACCGATTGTTTTCTCATTCCACTTGCTCGATTATAATGAAGATGGCGACATCATGTCTCGATTTTATGGAGAGAAGTGTGAAGAGAACATTTGGATGATTTTCACTTATTTAGTCAAGAATGGCATCTCCGTATGCAATTCTTGAAGGGAGAAGAAGTGTGAATTTTTGCATTGTTGATTGTTATTTGAGAATATAAATGGTCATACGGCTCTAAACTCATGTAAGAACCGAGCCTCTTCTTATCGGGTTATCTTCACATGGAGTTTTTCTCTTCTAAGAGCCGTTGGTTGACATCTTCACTCGGATTGATGAGTTTATTGACAAAGTGCTTCCGGTTAATGCTTCACGTATACATCAACATGATGATTCCGAACAATCTCTCTGTTCTTGTTTGATGTGATTGGTAGTTTGGTGTTACCATCTTGTGTGAGTTGAAGATGTTAACTATCTATTCCCTCTACTGGACAATCTAGAAGAAGGTTGAGTCTACAGTCGGTTCTACATTTTCTGCTGTATGTTAGAAGACTAAAAGACGAGTTGCATGTGATCATCAAAAGACTTCTTCTTATTATGGGCATTTATCAAACAGATTGTCAGTTTAGGGGAGAGCACTAATTGGGGGAGATTGAAATGCCAAATTTAATCCTTAATTAGACTTGCTCACGTTATTCTTCAGCAAGTTGATTCTCACAGATACATCTGAGCTAATGATGTTCTTCTCAAAATATTTCTAGTATACGGACTTACAAAGAGTTGTTGATTCTGAAGTGTCAAAAAAACCAGCAAGGCGTAAGGAGACAAGCACCTAAACGCGAGTAAACTTGATGAACTTAATACTTCTAAGTAATTGAAGATACCCCGGGAAGACAAATGTTATTACCGCAGAGAAACTCAAGGTTTGACTCATGACGAGTAAACTTGATGAACTTAATTCTTCTAAGTGTTTGAAGATATCCCGGGAAAACAAATGTCATGACCGCAGAGAAACTCAAGGTTTTACTCATCAAGGCATTTAGTGTCGATTTCATCTACGTGGGGAAGTGATGTTAGAGAAAGTTTCGAAGATAAAAGAGGTACACTAGTGTGTGGTGATTTCAATGGTATCGCAATGATCGTGGGGAGAGATTGTGTACATTGGGATGCTCATTGTTTCACTTGAGGGCTTAATCGGTGATTTAGAGATATAATCACTTATTCGGAGTTGACATCCGCAGAGATTGTCATCCGCAGAGATAATCGTGACTTGGCTTGCTTCTTCGATGTTATCGCTTTTCCTTCCTTGGGTATTGGTATACTTGAATACTTGAGCTTCATACACGATCATCGTGGAAGAAAAATGTGAACATGGGAGGTGTTTTCATTCCCTCATGATGTGTATTCGGAGAGCTCTTGGGTATTGGTGTACTTGGGTTCTTGAGCTTCATACACGATCATCCGGAAGAAAATGTGAACATGGGAAGGTGTTTTCATTCCCTCATGATGTGTATTTGGGAGAGTTCTTGAGCATTATACAATGAGACCGATCGCATCAATTCAACTACGTGGGGAAGTGTTCTCTTGACACCTTTTGGAATGGATCGCTTGAGACTTGATGGGAAAAAGAAATTTGAGAAGATTATTTATCGTGGGATGATACGTTGTTGTTCTTGTTGATGATATAACCTCGAGCGAAGAATCACGGTGATTATTCTTGAAAGGAGCGGTGGATTTATGATAATGGTGTGCTTCTCTGCACTGGCTAAGGCAAGCTTGAAATAGAGCTTGAATCGCTTTCACTAAAGGATTTTCGGTTTGGGGAAGTCGCCAAAGTCTCACTTCGGATGGTTCAATTTCTTTCTTGATTCAAGAGCCCTAGAAGCTTTGGTGGTGAATGTTTAAGAGTTGATGACTTCTATCTTCTACGACGTCCGCTCGATATCCTTATCTCGGTACTTGTATCATCATCTTCTTTAACTATATCATCTTCTATCTTTGTATATATTTTTCGAAAAACAAAATAGAAAAATATAAAACCTTCAAAACCCATAAAAATCGAAAATTTAAAAATACAAAAATATGTTTTCCTAGACATGTCTTACGGTATCGATAACATCTACGGTCTTAGAAATGTCATTCAATAATGGCACGGGACCATAGATGAAGTTCGAGCGAGGAGGTGTAAATATTTATTTCAAAACATGTCTCTAAATATGGCTTCTGATTATTTCGATCGTAACCCGTGCTTAATACTATGGCTTGCGATTACTTCTCGATCGTAACCCGTGCATAAACTATGGCTTGCTATTATTTGAGATAGCAACCCGTTCTTCAAGAAAGGAAAGTGTTGCGCTAAACCAATTTTCAAATATTTCGTGCACTTATCCTAAAACAAAACAAGGAAAGTATGTCGAAGGATCATTGTTCCTACACAAATGTTTTTCCGTCTAAAATTCTTGAGAAAAATATTTTGTGTTTTCTAAAATGGTGGTAAATGAGTTGCCTTTTAAAACAATCGATTCGAGTTTTTGTTAAATTGAAAACTCAATCAATGACTTCAGCGCTTTTAAACTTTTCATAAAATGAGTCATGGATTGAGGGGGATAATGTTTTTCAAATCTACATCATCTAACGGGCTTTCTTAATTATCCTAATATGCTTAATTAAAAATGATGTTAACCTATGTTGAAGGACTAGGTGCCTAGGATATGATTGCTAGGATTAGATGATTAGAGTTTGATGAACACATTATTCCTATACATTTATGTGATCTGATTGATATGTTGCATTGACTTTTATTAGTCGATTGTTGTTTGGGTGATGTCGACCACCATATATTTGTATGTGTGTTCACTAGCATATGCATGTATATTGGTATAAAAGAATGTTCCCGATCCGGATCCCACAATTGAAGATGATTGGATGCCGAAAGGAAAGGGTAACTATTTCTTGGGTTGACAAATGAAGAAACGGAGCTTAATTGGACTTCTATGGAGAGTTGGCATAAATGCAACGTAAGAGGTCTCAATGCATCAGCAGATGGTTTTCTTCTAAGTGATTGAAGAAACGGAGCTTAATTTGACCTCAGTTGGCATTCAAAATGCAACGTAAGAAGAAGTCTTACTGCATCAGCAGATGGTTTTTCTTCCAAACCCTACAGCAACAACAACAAAAGCGGCTCAACCACCTAACGAATCTTTGTGCAGGATACCATTTTTAAACAATTTTCTAAATACTTTGATTAAAATTGTTTTGAAAATGGAAAAATGTTGTTTTGAAAATATATTGGACTAAATTTTGAAAATCACCGGACTTCATTTTATCAAAACTTAAGTCACTCAATTATCGACTTCGGTCATCGATTGAGGGGGAGAGTGATTTAAAATAAATTATTTTCAATCAATATTGCTTCATAAAAGTCCGGATTGTACAATATAAGTGGTGATCTAAAGATTTAATGTTATGTCATGGTATGATTTTTCTTTAGAATCAAGGTCTTTCAAAATGAAATTTTTTCTGTTCTTGTTTGATTGTGAAATTGTTTTGTTTTACTTAAAAGATCTCTTAGAAACTATCATACCTGACACTAACAATCTTTAATGTCTTAAAATGGTCCTTATCTTTCATCTTTCAAAATTGAATCTTGCCACATCTTTCTGATCGGGGTAGAGATCGTGTTTTAAATCTCAAATATGTTTTAAATAGAATTGGTTTTAGTCCTTCAAAGGCACTCCTGCCTCCATATGCCAAACGATTTCAAATAACACAATGCACATATTGAGGAGGAGGATTTATCCAAAAACCAGATGAGTATTTAAACAAGGCCACATTTTCTCCCATGTTTTCTAAACCTAATTAAATCACTTGGGATCCAAAATCTCAAAGGGTTTGATATTTTTGATCGGGGAGAATTTGTGATTTAATAATGAAATTTGATAAAGGTGATTGTTTTGATTTAATTGTGCACGTTGCTCGCTCATATGTGCTAAACGCTTTCGAATCTTGAAGCACATATTGAGGAGGAGCAAATAAACTATCGAGGTACGAAATCTTTTTAAAGTGATTTATAAAGTACCTTGATTGAGTTTTTCAAATGGTTTCTTAATGGCTCTTGTGATTGTGGATGTGCTTCAAAGAACTCTTGCCTCTATGTGATAAAATGTTTTAAAATATCCTATGCACATATTGAGGGGAGAATTTTACCATGAAAATCAAATGGCTTTTTCGTATGAAAATTGTGATTAAAGAAAATATTTCAAAGTCCTCTTGCCTCCTTGTGCTAAACAATTTCTAAATCATACGCACATGTTGAGGGGAGGTTTTCTAAATGATCAAAACTATTAGGGTACAAAATGCTTTGATCTCGTATCACAAGTACCTTGATTGTTTTCCAAATGATTTTCAATTGGTTTCATGAAAGAATGAACTGTACCAAAAGACCCACCATTTTACTTTATGTATGGAGTTATAAGGATGGTTAGGTTAGGTATTTGTTCCCACGATCCGCCGAACCGGAGGGATCTACCGAGGACAATCCACTAGATAGTGTAGAGTCCTTAGGTATATTGAAAAAGGAGAAAATGAGAATATGGAAAGAGTGCGGATCGAGGCAGAGCTAATCTTGGAATAAACCCAACAAGGTTCTAGTAATGAAGTCTCGGTAAGCAATTGAAGGGTTGAAGAATGAAAAGAAATGAATATGAAAAGGGTGAAAAGAAATAACCCTCAAATAATTCAACCTTAGGCGAGAACGGGTTCAAATTCATATGCTCTTGGTGTTTACTAAGGTAACATCGGTATTGAAGACAAGACGTCATGGACCCAAATGACGACCGCACTTCAACTTCCCAAGCTACTCAAGTTCCTCTTAAAGGGCTTGTTTCATTCTCACGGGAACCGACATTATCTATCGACTTTCTCTTAGAGATTGTTGATATTGAAGAAGGAGACCCTCTCCCTAGTCTCCAACACAGAACCAAATGTGCACGATTGAGTCTAGAGCCAAGAGATCATCCACAATATCTCATTAGGACACAAAATTAATGAAAACTTCTTTGTTTCACACAATGTGGAAAGTAAGTATATTTTAAGAGTCCTACGATTATCCTTGTGGTATTGCCGAACATCCGAGTGATATGTAAAATATTCACAATGAAGATGGAAATCCTTCTAGAGCCAACATCTAACAAGCTCTTGGTGGGTGACATGTGAAATCTTGCAAAGATCAAGCTTGTGACAAGCGGATAGAAACGACGGGAGATTCATTCTTGAATCAACCTTGGTCCGAGAATGGAATTGTGAATACTTTTGGAAAAACCATTCGATGTGCAAACCTTCTTTTCTCTAGCACGTCGAATGTGTATTCATTTCAAATTCAAAAAGTATATCGATTGAAAAATACTTTTAGAAAACCGTTCGATGTGCGAATCTCTTCTTTTCGCTAGCACGTCGAATGTGTACTCATTCTTTAATACAAAAGTATTTTGTTTGAAAATTGATCTTTCTCATAAACCTTCGTCGTATTGCAAAACTCTTTCTTCAAGCAATACGCGATTGTTTTCAAATCATTTTCATCAATCGGTGAATCTCAATTATTGGTTCACTCACTCCGTGTTGTCTTCTTTGAGACGTTCCGGTTTGAGAACGGCTAGAACAAGCTGCGAAACCACATCAAGGAGATTCTTAGAATCCTACGATCACGAGCGGTACTTGTCTCGATCAACGGGAACCGTGGGCGTGTACCTCAATTCAACGAAAGTGATCAAAGACACTTTCGTGTGTTTTATTGCTAATTGTTGTTTGCGGTACATTTGGACGGTTGCGGTGATCGAATGAAGCAATCAATCCAAAGTCGCATGCTCACAAAGATCCACACTTATTTGAAGAAATCATGGTGGTGCATATCTACATAACTCGGCTCGATATTTCATACTATGCTTCGCTCTCGCTACAAATATCATGAACCAATAAAGCTTCCGCTACTCGATGGAAAGATGTCATGATTCAAAAGTGTGAGCATGTCGGTCCAAAAGTCACAACATCACATGAAGGCAACACAACTATGGATGATCCGGAGAGATTTAATGTGGTGATGATCTCAATGAAAGCTCAAGATCATCAAAGACGTGGATCGCTTAAAGGCCTCCACCGAAAGTACAAATCAATGCGGACTTTGAAGAATCGCTACAAAAGCACAAAGATTGCTGAAGTGAAGAATTCAAGTCTACGAGCTCAAGAACAATGACAAAGAAAGAATGCTAGGATGCAAATTGTAAAACATGGGGTGACCTCCCTTAGGGGGAGATTGTTAGGAATTAGAAAATTCCATAGTGAAGAGTCGGTCACCCCAAATGTTATCTAGCTTAAGTTAGCTCGTGAGACTTGTCGTTATTTACATTATTTAGTAGCTTATTAGTTAGTTTGTAGCGTAGTTTAGTTTAGAGCAACACCGTGGAGGAAGGACGGGTCTTTACCCATTTGTATACCGATCCACGGGCCGATAGGAGGTCGTGTATTGTGTAAGTATAAATACCCCTTCCATCCATGGAAGGGGTGGTGCTTCTCATTCAATCTAATATTCCATACTTTTGTGTAAACCTCTAGCAAGAACACCCTCTCTCTCTACTAACTCTCTAACTATGGCAAACATGTATTTTGATCATCCAAGACCACCCGAATCATCAACACAATAAATATTACGATCCTACAAGTTATTAGAGCTAGTTGTCACCTAAAAGCTGACAATGCAGTTCTTTAACTATGCAACGTAACCGTGTCTCGCGGGGGATTGTCTATCTTGAGTTGATCAATTCAAAATGTGCGCGCTCTTTCCTCACTGTGCATTTAACCATTAAAAACTCTTAAGCACATGTGGAGGGGGAGTATTTATGCAAAATCATATCTCTACAGTGGCACTAAAATGTTTTCATTAACAAACACTGTGAGAGATTTAATTTCTGTGGTACAAAATGGTTTTATGGCAACATAGGTTAGTCATGGAGTTATAAGGTGACTAAGGTTAGGAATAACTGTCCTATGATCCGCCAGAGCAGGAGGATCTACCCAAGGACACTACCATTAGTTAGTGTTAGAAGTCCTTAGGAATGATTGTAAAAGGAGAAAATGAGAATCGTAGAAAGAAGGAGTTGAAGAATCAAAAGAAATGTAAAGTAAAGGGTGAAAATAAATAGCCCTCCGTATTATTCAACTTAGGGCGATAACGGGTTCAATTCATATGCTCTTGGTTGTCACTTGATGACACCGGTATTGAAGACTAAAAGTCGTCATGGACCCGATGGCGCATGCACTAAACCTTCTTAGCCACTCAAGTTTCTCTCAACAAAAGCTTGTTTCATTCTCACGGGAACCCTACATAATCTATCGGCTTTCTCTTAGAGATTGTTGATATTGAAGAAGGAGACCCTCTCCCTAGTCTCCGCTCGGAAAACCAAACGCACAATTGAGTCTAGAGCCACGAGATTCATCAAAAGATCTCTTAGGAACACTTGACATTTCATCACTTGTTGATCAACAAATAAGATCTTCACCGATTCGATGGTTCATATAGAGTCCTTCATGATCTTAGCAACTGCTGAGAACATTTATGAGAGGTTCACATCGTGATCCTCGGTGATTGAATGGAAACTCTGCCGTGGTCAACATCAAACGTACGACATCAGTCACTTCGGTAACTCCCGTGGATTACGCTTAGTGTGTCTCAAGCGGTCTGATCGTGAGGTGATGCTTGGTGTACCTCACCGACTCATCCGAACCGTAGGTGTACTTTAGTACATCGTGTTATCTCACTTGTGGGACTCCGGTTCAGGAACGGCCTTTGTAAGAATTAGAGTTGAGTTTTCACACTATGCTGTTAACTCTCTCGAAGTTCAAACTTGTAAGTGGCGGAATCCGCTTATTACTAACCGTTTTTATGTTTACTTCTTATGGAAGCACCGGAGCGGAATGATCGTGCAGATTCTTCACATGTTCACACCAACATCATCACTAATGGAAGTTCTATTCAAAAGCAACACAACAGTCAGAATAATTCTTCGTCAACCAAAGAATCTACAAAGTTTAAGACTTAAAGAACTTCATCAGTAACTGAAATCCAACGTCAAAAAGCGTGTGAGCATGTTGAAGAATGACGTGGAACCTTTGGAGCAAAAGCGCAGACACGAGGCGAGACTTGATGCGAGAATACAACATACTATCACTTTCATCAAAAGAACAACGATTAAAGAACAAAGTTAAAGATGACATCAAAGCATAACTATTCGAAGAAGACAATTTCTACACCGGGAGATTGCTCGTATAAAGATAATTCTTCTCACAAGAAAGAAGAATGTCGGAAGGCGTCAAAGCTACTATTACATCAACGCCTTCACCGTTCATCACTAACACTTAGGGGGAGATTGTTGGAATCAATCCTAAACCATAATTAAGTGTTAGTAATTAATATGTAATAGTTAGCTTAATTATGGCCTTTATGTTTGTTTTAGCCTTAAGCTTATGTAGAAGGCCCATGAGCTTAGGCCCATGTCCAATAAGGAATAGGGAAGGAGAGGGAGTGTTGCCCTAGCTCCTTGCCTATAAATACTATGTAATAACCCTCACTTGAGGGTTGGTTGTTCAAGTTTTTCTTTCATTCACTCCTACGCCTAAACCGTGCATTATATCGTGTGTGTGTGTGTTGGTTTTACTTGTTCAATCGCCTTTATCTCTTTCTATATAGCTTGTGTTTGTAAAACTAGTCACCTATCAATATCTTACTTGCTTTCTAGTGTGGTTGTGTCATATATAGTTTTACCACTTGATTTCTGTGAAGGTATCGTTTGTTTTCTTATAAGTGTGCGAGTTATATTTGGCAAGAAGAAGAAACACAAATTGGATGAAGCTTATTACTCATGCATTCTTCTTGGAAAAGAATTCAACCGTAACTTCATACATATCCGTTTTTTAATGTTTTCATCATTTGTTTTATGTTTTTGTCATTTTTTTACGTTTCTGTCCGTTTTTTAACGTTTTCATATGTTTTTTTAATGTTTTCGTCCATTTTTTTATGTTTTCGTCCGTTTTTTTACGTGTTCGTCTTTTTCTTTTTTTTTTTACGTTTTCATCCATTTTTAAATGTTTTCAACTTTTTTTTGCGTTTTTCTACGTTTTCGTCCATTTTATCCGTTTTTGTCCGTTTTCTACGTTTTGGTCCGTTTTACTTTTTGTCCGTTTTATTCATTTTTACGTTTTCTGCTTTTAAACGTTTTCATCCTTTTTACGTTTTCATGCGGTTTACGGTTTAGTCATTTATTTTTACATTTTCTTCCATTTTAATCCGTTTTGTCCTTTTTCTATGTTTTGGTCCGTTTTTACGTTTTGTCCGTTTTAGTCATTTTTATGTTTCGTCCGTTTTAAATGTTTTCATCTTTTTTACGTTTAGTCTGCTTTTTTCAATTTGTTTTGTCCGAGCGGAATGAGCGCAAAATGTAAGAAAAGCGAAAACATTTAAAACGAGCGAAAGCGTAAAAATACTAAAACGTGAAAACGGACAAATCTGGATAAAATGGATGAAACGTAAAAAAAGACTAAAACATATAAAACAAGCAGCGTAAAAATAGATGAAAACAGTAACTATAAGATTTCACAAACACATCAAACCATAATCATATGGGCGTATACAAGTTTTAGAGAGAAAGAAAGAGAGTTGGGAACTATGTGAAACAAAAGAAAATGGTATTGAAGCTCCAACCTCTACCTTGGGAGGTAGAGGGTATTTATAGTTTTCTTACAAAACTCGCTACCTACGAGCTGTGGATCAGGCATACATTGGGTAAAGACCCGTCCGTCCTCCACGGTGTTACTTAACTAAATACTAACTAATATTAAATGACTATGACTACGAGCTTTCTAACGATTACATATACTTGAGGTGACCGACACTTTAACGACTGGATTTTCTAAATCCTAACAATCTCCCCCTAAGGGAGGTCACCTCAAATTACAGAATACAAGCAGATATTACATTAAGATTGTTCTTGGATTCTATTTTAAGTTCATTGCTTTGTAGCTCGTAGTCTTTGATTCTTCTGATAACGCTACACGCGTCGTTCGGGGTCAAGGAAACTTCCTTTTCTTGAGCAAGTTTTATAACACCCTAGGCGATGAACCTAATCGTTGTAGTGTAGTAATTAGGGTAAGCCACGGGTATTGATATCGTTCTCTGGGGAATAGGAATGCTAGTGAGAAGTTACTACGCTAAGGTTGAGGTTGAGGAAGATTATTTTTATCTTTTATGTTTTTAGAAAATGAAAAGTACGAATCTCGGGTATTGGATTTGGGGGTTGGTATTGCTACCGATTACTCTACTATTATCTAATTATCTAAGCTAAGGTTGTGATAGTCTATGTCTAATTGATGTGTACTCGTATGATAGTTTAAAGATGTGTTTACTTAGGTTTTACTACTCCTTAATTATCTCCTATTGATGGTTGATTTGTCACGTCCTTATTCCTAGTTGCGTTGTGATTCTAAGGCTATAGGCGTGCTTATTTCCTAACTCTTTGAAATTACCAAAGGGTCTTGTTTACAAATCCTCTAGTGATTTATAGGCGCCTACTCTACGGTTGTCCTTGAATACTTTATCCTACAATTACCTAGATAATTATATTCTAAAGTTCACAAAGAAATGTCAAGCATTAAGTACACAACGAATAATCTAGCGCACTCTAGATCATTAGTCAACTAAGATAAGTATCAACCAATCAATATTCAATAATTAAGTTTCATATTCCTAAGCAAACACACAAATAAATTAGCGGACATGGAGAACATGCAAGCATACACACAAATAATCAAAGACATAATTAAATTAATGAAGTAAATACTTATCTTGATGTATAATAGGGTTTAGAACCTAAAATCTTGCACAAGAAAGCCTTGGTTCGGTTTTAGGTTTTACTCCAAAAGACTACACAAAAGCGAAAAATTCGGATTCTATATATAAGATTACATCTGCGACGGCGTCACCTTATGTTTCGTGGCGCGTCGTGTCGCCGTCATTAGGGTTTCGTCTTGGCCACGTAAACCTTTCGACGGCGTCACCTATATTGTGGCGCCGTCCCTTGACTCGGCGCCGTCTTGGCTGCATCTAGGCCGTCGAGTAACGACGGCCTACTCCTTTAGAACTGGCGTCGTCCCTTGAAAACATGCAATTTCGCCTCGACCCGTCAAAATTCCTTCCCGACGGCGTCGCGAGATATCTGATGGCGCCGTCGCCTTATGTTCAATGACTTTGAGTGTCTCGATTCGACTTTGGCCATTTTCTTCGTATATTCGCCTTTTCGTCCAAATAAGCATCATTCCGACATTTTGCCTTCAAGAGACCTAAAAGTGAAAAGGAGCGATATTAAGCAATAACGGATACAAAAGTGATCGAATAAGGGCTTAAATGACCCCAAAAGGTACCTTTTAAAACCTTATCAAATATCCCTACACTTGGTATTTGCTTGTCCTCAAGCAAATGTGCTTTAGCCAATTAATTTATAAGTTAGGGGTCATGAAGCATCCATTCAAAGCGGTCCACAACACATATAAGCCCATAAAAGTCATAACAAGCACGGAAATTACATACTAGCACCTCACATGGGGTGTTTGGATACTCGCATCTCTCTCGGGTGTATATATGAAATATAACAAATCGAAATGGAAGATAAACACTCATTAACGGTCCTAGTACATAGATTACCATAGGCTTGAGAATAGATCAAACCTCCATCGCTTTGGCGTAAGCACCTAGGAAAGACTATCAAAGAGGTCTTTAAAGGGTTGTAACGTTAGGCTTACGGTAGGAAATAAGGGTTTGGTGGGATAGGCTATATAGTGGTGGATAGTCAAAATCTCTATGTTGCAAGTATCTGAAGAATGGCGTTGCTAAGCCAAGACTCGACACTCTAAAACTCTAGGCAACGAAAATAAACAAACATAATTTAAAAGATAGATGTAGGATGGTAGCAGTATGGGTTTTTTTTTTTTTTTTTTTTTTTTTTTTTTTTTTTTTTTTTTTCTCTTTTTTTTTTTTTTTTTTTTTTTTTTTTTTTTTTTTTTTTTTGCATACACTTTTACTCTACCATCCTCTACGGTACATCAAAATGATAGGGATTTATAGACACATCCCTACACTTGAGTTTTATTACTCTAACACTAATTTGACCCGAATTGAAAAGATCAAAACACTTGGAGTACATTATTATGCAAACAAAGGGAATTTGAGTTTAACGTTCTCTTTCCTATGTTTCATAAACTTTAACTTTTCCATGAATCCCAATCATCCCAAAGCGTATACAAGGGATATGACTCGACTTAGCAACTCATGCAAGCAACGGATAATTGAACTAAGGGTTTTGGGTGATAACATAAATTTGCACTAAAAGTGAGTGCAATAAAGGTAGGCTAAAGCGATTTGGGTGTATATTTGGGGTGGGGTGTAAACAATGCTCTTCATTGATATTAGGGAAAACCGAAACATCACGAGAACCGCGAAAAGGATAGGCTCGAGGGGTTAACTAGGGTATCGTGTACTAAAGATGAGTACAACGCAAAGGGTGTGGGGAATTACTCAACCGATATGGAAGAAGTAATTATATTACGGTATCAAACAAGGGTTTATCCTAATGCCTCTTATCATTTAGTTATTCCTAACTACACAAGTGTAGCCTCACTTGCGATCTCGGAATGCATCACAAAACAAGTTCTAGAATCTAATATACTACGGTTCACACTCTAAGCATTAAAGATGAATGCTTTAATTCCTACTAATCTAAGGCGATCCTCGCATTTTGGGTGGAATTTAGGTGGTAAGGGTTTTGTGCTAGTCATGCAACTTCCTATCCATGAGGCGCTTTTGTTAAGACTAATGGCCCACTCTTATCGTCATGAAAAATTTTAAATTTGGCTAAAATTACCCTAACCTACATTTTCTCATGGTTTATTACACAAATACACTTGGACAAAGCAAGCAGTCAAGGATAAGCATAGTTTCAAAGTTCCGTTTATTTTCCCTCCTACACTTAAAAGCGAACATTGTCCCCAATGTTCCCCGAAATATCAAAGTTATGATAATAGAAGGTAATTAAAAGCGAAGAAACTAATACTCCCCGATTAGCTCGGTAGGATCCGTAAAAGTGGTGGTTAAATCTTTTCCAAGAAGAGTTTTTGCGTGAAAGGCTCCTTCCAAACTTGTGTAACTTCTTCTTGACAAACTAAACTGCACACTAGAAGAAAACAAAGCGAAACCTTGGCGTAAAATCGGTAATAATATACATAAGACTCGATTTAAACTAGGATATAATGCTTGTGGAATGGATGTTTACGAATTTGTTTTGAAAGTTAAGATCTGGAAAATTCCAAAATTTTACAAGTAGCTCGAAAAACGAGAAAAAGTGGTGAAGTTTTATTCCTTCCGGCGCCGTCGGTTGCAATCTGACGCCGTCGGTTATCTGACAAAAGCGGTGCGATTTTACGGAAAAAATTCGGAAAATTTACATCTTTAGAATCTGGAAAAACTTACGCAAAAACATCCATTATGACTCGATACAAGCATTTGACTCGAACAAACAAACATATATATCTTTTAGTTAATTGTTATTCTCATGTTTACGTTTCTTATGAAAGCGTGTGTAATCCTCCTACACTTATCCTTTATGTAAAATACCTTTATATGTAATTAAGGCGAGGTTAAAAACAAAATAAAGCATTTTACAAATTTAAACATGAGGACAAACAATTAATAAAAGATATATGACACTAACAAGCAAACAATTAAGCATGGGTTGCCTCCACGAAGCGCTTTTCTTTATTTAAGAGTCTTGTAGCTAGACTCGTAGTCCTACTCCTCGTTTTGCATCACCGCCCTCTTGGCGGTCTCTATCGGGGGTTCCATGTTGTAGAAGTGTCCCATGATACTCCTTTCTAAGAGTTCACCCTCTCCCCACTCGGTCCTATATTTGGTCCTAAATTCAAACAATCTTTATAGAACCCGAAAAGCTTAGCCATAACATAATCTACTCCTTTTCCCTATCCTCATCATTCTGTAATAGACAAGCGGTTTAAGTTCCTTTTCATCATTGGAGTGATGAAAACTTCTCAATCTTAAGCGGCATTTGGTAGGCTACGTCGTCGGTCTCATCCTTGAATCGCACTACTCCTAACGATGGGTCATAGGTCATCCGGTGCTTTCTGAAAGGTTTTCCTAGAATAACGTGGGACAAGCTAGGGTCATGGCCGTGCTAATATCTTCCACAATTATGAAGTCCGTAGGGAATGTGAAACTACCTACATGAGCGGGCAATCCTTAATTCTACCAAGAAAATTACACTTATCACTAGGATTATCGAGGTCTTGCCTAGTTGGGATAGGCTTCTTCATTATCCAATTGTAATAGGTGCTAGTCATTATGTTAATTGGGATTTCGATCAATGTAAGCCTTTGCCACAAAAGGTGTCCTATGCAACATGGTATGTTAAGATTCCAAGGGTTCCCAAACTTGATTCTAGGGCTTTTCTAACATACATGTGACGGAGGTCACGCACTAAGTGAGGGTGGCGGGATAATTCATCTTCCGTAGGAAATTTGTTGAAATAGTCATTGTCTACTTCATCTTCTTCCTCGGGTGTTTCATCATCAACAAATGTTTGGTCTTCTTCGTCATCGGTTTCATCCGGTTCCACTAAAGCGATGGCATTGACGAATTGGGCGTGCTTAATAAGCTTGCTTGGATCCTTAATTTCTACACACGGAGGCTCGGGAGTCGAGATAGCACTAACCTTCCTATCACTATTTATGGCTTTCAACGGGTTGTCTATCTTCCTATCCATCTCGGCTTGTTGATGGTTAAAGTGGTCCGAGCTTAGCCATTTGGGTTTCTTGGGGCCAACTATGTTTTGCAACATCCTTCAATACTCTATTGGTTAGGACCGTTAGGTGGGGCCACGAAATCATTGGAGGTGAATTCTTTGGTTTGTCCCGGTAAAAGTCGGGCTTGTTTTCCATGCCTCCGGGTTTCATTGAAATTCCTAGGTCCAAGGCGTTGTAGGAATCTTCCTCCGTTCCATTATTACGAGGATGCGTATTCAGCGGAAGCATGTTCGGGGATAGGGTGCTAGTCTTGCGTGTTATGAGGATCACAAAGCGGCTCGCGAAGAGGAAACTTTGTTTATATGGCGCGAGGACTTAGGATTTCGTAGGAACTCATGAGGAATTTGACTTGATCTTCAAGTTCGATCATCCTACGGTCGGGAGGAGGCAAGGAGATTGCCTTGACGGTTTGGGAAGTTCACGGGGTCATCCCAACTTTCGTTATCATAGAGGCAAGGTCTCTATTATTTCCCATGATTCTTCAGCGGTGAGATCACTAAGTTTTCCACCGGCCGCTTGGTCAATGGATCGCTTAGTGGGAAAGTTGACATGATCATAAAGATTTGGACTTGGAGCCAAAGATCAATGCCGTGATGAGGACTTTATGAAGTAAGTCCTTGAATCGGGTCCATGCTTCGTAGAGATTCACCTTGGCGTTGTTGGAACATCAAGATGTCATTCCTAAGCTTAGTGGTTCTCCCGGTGGGAAAAATTGAGCAAGGAAGAGAAGTAAGATCATCCCAACTTGAGATGGAGCCGTGGGAAGTCGCTCAAGCCAATTACTAGCTTGGTCCCGTAGAGAGAATTGGAAGAGCCTTAGCGCGTGGTCTCCCGAGTAGTAGCATCAAGGTCGATGGAATCGACAATTTTGAGAAATCCTCGAGATCTTGATTTGGATCTTGAACGAAGTCCATGGAATGCACATCCGTTTGCACCAACCGGATGGTGTCGGATCATGAGGCCGTAGTTTGGGCTTGGTCGGGAAGCTCAATGGTGTTCCTATAACCTAGGTGGTTTGGTCTCGAGTACTCACCAAAGTACGGGCTCTTGGCGGTCGTTTGGTGGTGGGTTGATGAGTGGTGGTTGGTTGTCACCTTCCATGGTGAAAAGTGATGGGTGTTACTAACAAAGGTCACGAAGAAGGGGATAGACTAAGAGAAAGCTAAAAATGAGAAAAATTTACTTGATAGGAATCAAGCAAAGAAACCTAAGCGAGGTGGACTACTAACTAGCTATTCTATTCCCGGCGTGGCGCCAAAAACTTGATAACGCTACGCGTCGTTCGGGGTCAAGGAAACTTCCTTTTCTTGAGCAAGTTTTATAACACCCTAGGCGATGAACCTAATCGTTGTAGTGTAGTAATTAGGGTAAGCCACGGGTATTGATATCGTTCTCTGGGGAATAGGAATGCTAGTGAGAAGTTACTACGCTAAGGTTGAGGTTGAGGAAGATTATTTTTATCTTTTATGTTTTTAGAAAATGAAAAGTACGAATCTCGGGTATTGGATTTGGGGGTTGGTATTGCTACCGATTACTCTACTATTATCTAATTATCTAAGCTAAGGTTGTGATAGTCTATGTCTAATTGATGTGTACTCGTATGATAGTTTAAAGATGTGTTTACTTAGGTTTTACTACTCCTTAATTATCTCCTATTGATGGTTGATTTGTCACGTCCTTATTCCTAGTTGCGTTGTGATTCTAAGGCTATAGGGCGTGCTTATTTCCTAACTCTTTGAAATTACCAAAGGGTCTTGTTTACAAATCCTCTAGTGATTTATAGGCGCCTACTCTGGTTGTCCTTGAATACTTTATCCTACAATTACCTAGATAATTATATTCTAAAGTTCACAAAGAAATGTCAAGCATTAAGTACACAACGAATAATCTAGCGCACTCTAGATCATTAGTCAACTAAGATAAGTATCAACCAATCAATATTCAATAATTAAGTTTCATATTCCTAAGCAAACACACAAATAAATTAGCGGACATGGAGAACATGCAAGCATACACACAAATAATCAAAGACATAATTAAATTAATGAAGTAAATACTTATCTTGATGTATAATAGGGTTTAGAACCTAAAATCTTGCACAAGAAAGCCTTGGTTCGGTTTTAGGTTTTACTCCAAAGACTACACACAAAAGCGAAAAATTCGGATTCTATATATAAGATTACATCTGCGACGGCGTCACCTTATGTTTCGTGGCGCCGTCGTGTCGCCGTCATTAGGGTTTCGTCTTGGCCACGTAAACCTTTCGGCGTCACCTATATTTGTGTGCCGTCCCTTGACTCGACGCCGTCTTGGCGCATCTAGGCCGTCGAGTAACGACGGCCTACTCCTTTAGAAACGGCGTCGTCCCTTGAAAACATGCAATTTCGCCGACCGTCGCAAAATTCCTTCCCGCGGCGTCGCGGATATCTGATGGCGCCGTCGCCTTATGTTTCAATGACTTTGAGTGTCTCGATTCGACTTTGGCCATTTTCTTAGTATATTCGCCTTTTCGTCCAAATAAGCATCATTCCGCATTTTGCCTTCAAGAGACCTAAAAGTGAAAAGGGCGATATTAAGCAATAACGGATACAAAGTGATCGAATAAGGGCTTAAATGACCCCTTAAAAGGTACCTTTTAAAACCTTATCGATACCGGACGTCTCAAAGAAGACAACACGAGTGAGTGAACCGGTAATTTGAGATTCAGCGATTGATGAAAAAGATTTGAAAACAATCGTGAACTGCTCAATATAAATTGTTTTGCAATACAACGAAGGTTTTAAGGAAAATCAACTATCAATCATAAACACCTTTTATTTTGAAATATTAATACAAAGTCGATGTGCTATAGAAAAGAATTTTAAGCACAACAACCTGTTTTTCAAAGGTATCCGTCAATCCATAACTCGAACCGAGATTGATCCATAAATTTGAATCGCTCCATTGTTTCATTCGGTTGTCACATGGTTGATCTATTGGATAGATCTCACATGCCACCTACCAAGAGCTTGTTTGATGTTGGCTCTAGAAGGCTTTCCATCTTCATTGTGAATGTGTTATCATATCACTCGGATGTTACGGCAATACCACAAGGATAATCGTGGGACTCTTAATACATATATTCTCTCTTTCCACATTGTATGAAACAGAGAGTCTTCATTGTGATGTCCTAATGAGATTTATAGATGATCTCGTGGCTCTAGACTCAATTGTGCATATTTGGTTCCTATCTGCGGAGACTAGGAGAGGTCTCCTTTTCAATATCAACCATCTCTAAGACAAAGTCGATAGATAATGTAGGTTCCCATGAGAATGAAACAAGTCCTTTTAAGAGGAACTTGAGTAGCTTGGGAAGATGTAGTGCAATGCGCCATTGGGTCCATATTTGTCTTCAATACCGTGTTACCTAGGTAATGACAAGAGTATATGAATTGAACCCGGTTTACGCCCTAAGGTTGAAATAATGGAGGCTATTTCTTTTCACCCTTTTCACATTTATTTCTTTTTCATTCTTCAACCCCTTGGTGCTTACGAGACTTCATTACTAGAACCTTGTTAGGTTTATTCAGTTCTAGCTCTATCTCGGTCGCACTCTTCCCATATCTCACTTTCCTCCTTTTTCATCATACCTAAGGACTTCTACACTATCTAGTGGATTGTCCTCGGTAGATCCCTCCGGCTCTGGTGGGATCGTGAGCGAATACCTAACCTAACCATCCTTATATCTCCATACATAAAGTAAATTTGGTCGGTCTTTTGGTATTGTTCTTACGCCATTGGAACCAATTGAAAACCCATTTGAAAATCAATCAAGGTACTTGTGATATATTATCAAAGCATTTTGTACCGAATTGTTTTGATATTTTAGAAAAAGCTCCCCTCAACATGTGCATCGTATGTTTGAAATCATTTTGGCACATGGAGGCAAGAGGAAGAATTCACTTCTTTGATCAATATTTTCTAAAATATCAACATCACTTTCCGATCAAAATCGGTGTTTCACATACGATTAAAGATATTTTAGGAAAGAATTTGGTTTTCAAAATTTGCTCCTCCTCAATATGTGCATCGATTTTGAAATTGTTTAGCACATATTAGGAAAACTGTACTTAGAGACAAATCAATCACGATTCAATCCTTATTGGTTTGATGTAGATGCTCCCCATAACATGTGCATGAAAAATTTGAAATCGTTTGACACATGTAGGAGGAGAGCATGTTAATCACGTATAAAACCATTTATCGAATTATCAGTTTAACTCCAATTTAAATCACAAATTCTCCCCCGATCACAATTTTCAAATCCTTTGAGATTTGTGATCTCATTTGATTTAAATTAAGTTTTGAGAACTTTTGAGGAGAATAGTGAATTGCTTTTAAAAAAAAACATTTTAACTGATAAGGATCAGATTTTGAGACTTTAAACTCAATTGATCAATCATGCATAAATATCTTTTGAAAACATAACATTAGCCAAGGTCTTGAATCAATTGTATAAAACATTATTCTTTTTGATTTTCCAAAAGTAGACCTTGCTCTTTTACGTGTCAATTGTTTGAAAAATAACCTTTTTGGTTGAATTGAAATCATTCTCCCCCTCAATCAATAACATGAGTTATCGATTGAGTGTTAGTAATTTTGACAAAGAATAAGCCCAGATGATTTTCAGAAGCATAGTCCAAGTTATTTTCAAAGCAATTTGTTTTCATAAGATGATAAATATTTTCGGAAGAATATTTATAAGGAAAAATATTTTGAAAGAAACATTTGTCTTTTGTCGACAAACATTTGTTTTAGAATCGAGCATGAGGTTTGAAAAATAGGATTTAAGCGTGGCTCTATTCTTTCTTTTTAAGCGGGTTCTTTTGAGATGACAATAAACCACCATTTTCTCCATCTCAATTTTTTTTTTTCTTTTACAACATTTCAAACTTCATCTAAAGACCCGCGTCATTTTTGAATGACAATTCAAAGTCCGTAGATGTTATCGAAACGGGAAAACAAAGGAAATAATATTTTTGGAGATTTTCAAAATTTTCTAATTTTTATGGGTTTTGACATTTTATATTTTTCTATTTTCTTTTTGTTGGTATTATAATTTTGTATTTTGCTTTTTGATAAAATATATACAAAAAGGATAATATTAGTTTAAGAGGATGATGAAATGAGTACCGAGATCGTTCAGCACGTTGTAGATGAAAGAAATCAACATCTCTTAAACTTTAACCACCAAAGCATTCGAGGCTTCTAAGAAAATCATCTGAACATGAGCCTTCTAAATGTGAATCTTTGGTAGCTTCCCCCCAAACAGAAAATCTTCGAATTAAGACCATTTCCCCCCAGAAGTAGAAATGAAGGAAAAAGGTCTCATAGAATGAAGCTCAACACCCCGAAGACCACGAGAACACCGAAGTAACAAGTTGAAACATTGATCATCTCTGCGGTTATCAAACCCGAAATTAATGATTAAGCCCGATCACATGAACCTGTTGTGCGTCCCCGATGTACACATTACTCTTCGAGTTTGAGCAGTTGCCTACTCGGGAGAACAATATGTCAACATCTTCATTTCACCAAATGCATTCCAATTATCTTTCATACAACCATTCAGCCCATAATGTACACATGTACCCAACAAGAGTAAAGACGATGACATCCAAGTAACATGTTGAATCACTGATTGTAACAACCCGCATCTTCCGGCTATTTTTCATTTTCGAAATTACTATTCACTTTACTATTACATTTACTATTCATTTTCACTATTCATCCGTAAAATTTTATTTCACATTCTCGTAAGATAAATTATTTTACTAATAACACGAGAATTCGACCATCGTTAGATCATTTTCATAAAAGTTATTAAGTAAACATCGTTTTAAAGTTTCGTTTTAGGCGGTCCACCGTTTAAACATCACGCGCATAACGAAAATCAACTCGACAATTTTCTCGCATCGGATATATTCGGATATATTTTAGATCACTCATGATTAATTTGAGAATTTTTAAAATTTATTATTTTTAATTTTAACAAATAAGCCAGTATGAGAACAAAACTAAACTTACGTTTTAAACAATTCTACTTACATCCGGACTTAACGATTCACCTTTGTGTTTCTAATATGTTTTGACACTTTTACATTTTGAAAAAGTCAAACTTATTTCCCTCCTCCTTTGACCATAAAGGAATTAACCTTGTACGTTCTACATTTTTGCATAAATCGCGTAACTTTTAAACTTCACGAATAACTGTAAAGTTATTCCGCGTATGATGAAAACCACATTTTAACATCTCATGTCACTTTTAGACTAGTTTTAGTCTACTCTAAATAAATTCACGGTCATTTCACGAAATTTCGTTCTTTTCGATAAGCTGCAATTACGCGTTTTTGACCCGTATTTCGACTTTAAGCGGTGTTTTGCACCAATGAGACTTATCACCCATTTTATATTTTTAGATAGAGTATAATGATGAGTTTCATCATTCCTCCAAGTTTCGTATTTTTACGATACCCGATTTTACGTTTTATGTCTTCGGTTGGCATTTAACGGAACCAAAACTTACTCTAAACTCAAGATAAGATCAAAAATAACCACCTAAGTTATCTTATCATGTCTTGGCCGACTTAGGGGGGGGGGTCATCATTTTGGTGGCATCATCCTAACCATGCTTCATTTAGATCTTTACAAGTGTCCTAACTTAACCATGGTTAATATTTAACCCAATATATGGTTAACCAAACTTACCCTCCTATAAATAGCAAGTGATATGCATTCTAAGAACCCTCACAATCTGTTTTGGGTCGTTCATAACTTAAATCCACCATATCTTCCATCATTTGATCTATAAACTCCAAGTATATGCAAGGAAGTTCCAAAGATCAAGCTACTTCATCAAATCTCTAGCAAGTTTAAGTGATCTTCTTGAGTTTAAATCCACTCAAGTCACTTAGTACTTCATCACCAACTCTTAAAGTTTGCAAGGGTGCCAAGGTGTGGAAAGCTAGCTCAATCCAAAGTCTTAAGCGATCAATCAAAGTCCGATCCTTACTAGTTACTCCTTTCTTATTGAAAGCCAAAAGTTGTAAGCAACTTATCACCACCATCATCTCATCTTTATTGTTCATAATATTAACTATTTCATACTATATATATAGTTACTATTTTGGATCATGATGTACAAAAATATTTAAAACAAGTTATAAGAACTTATATGTTAAACTTGGGTTAATAAGTGTTTAAATGATAAACTTTTGTACAAAGTTTCCATAAAATCGACCACATGTAGATCTGATACTTTTCATATTCTTGTAGATAATATTAAAACAAAAACTTAGCAATTTGAATCACCCAAAACGGACACACGAGTCAAAAGTTATGACAAAAAGAAATTAGCGAAACTAAAACATGAATATGCCAAAATAGCTTACGCCTAAAATTTGAAATTTTAGAGGCCCTTCGGTCCGAATCATCAAAAGTTAAAACACGAAAGTTGTCCGAACGACGTTTTCCTTCAATTTAAAGAAGCTCGGACCTTGAAAACGCTTAAGCAGGCCATAAATCTTTCAAAAGCGAAGCTATAGTAAATATAGTCACATAACTATACTTTTGTCACAACTAAAAGCAAACCAAGAGGCCTAATGGCTATAAGCCAAGACCACGGCTCGGCTAAGACCAAAGCTAAGTCTCAAGACCATGGTAGTCGAGACCAAAGTCACAGCAAGGCCATGGCTAAAGCCTCAAGGCTTGTTTACCCAAGACCGTTAACTAAGGTAATTATATTTATGAAACGACAAGAACTTGTAAAACATGATAAACTTATTTATATAACAATCTTCACTCAAAACATATATTGTATCTACTAAGTGCTACAATACTAGGGAGCTTCATGTGAGGGTTTTATTTGGGTAAAGCGATCGACGAGTCTTTGGATTCACGATTTAAAGTGTCCTAACTCCTCGAACGTTTATTGCATAACCTCTGAATTATGATGGCCCGAACGGTAGTACGATATATATAAACTAAATACGTTTTCACAACTAGACCATTTCTATAAATAACATACACAAATACCATGTACTACATCATGATCAACATAGAGACGTATATAGGATGGTTTATGTTTTCCAAAACATTATAACAAACCTAAGTCACAACATCCTATTCTAGGTTGCTCGTAGAAGTTCTCACGGCATATCCATCATTCTCATTATACATGTGATATCATTTATTAAGGTGAGTTCATAGCCTCACTTTCTATTACTTAATTGTTTTACAAACCCTTGGGGAGATACATGCTTTATTTTAAACCGAACACATTGCTTTCAAGCTGTATACTTATCGATTGTTATTAGCACTAAGTTACGCATTTGCCAAACTTAAGTCCCTTAATCATGAATCATTAATCACTATGTGAGAGTGGGCGCGAATATTGTGAATAGATCTATTGGGATTGATTGAATCTGTTTGTGTTGGCCCATTAAAGGCAAACAAATGCACTATATTTGTGTAACATTGGTAAAAGCGACAATTTTACACGATAGGCACGCACCGACATTTTCTCCAATTAATTTTGGAACACGTTAACGCCTTGATTGCATGATGCTTAGTCTAATAATATCTCTTTTGGTTTTAAACCATTGGTGTGAATTTATAACTCACACTACAAACATTATGTGTTCAATCGATTTCCAAAACTCTATGAATTTCACTCAACCTTTGTGTTGTGGTTTTAAGCATGTATTTCATGTCCATAATGTCGGAGCCGCACGGAAGAACAAGGATCTTGAAGAAGGCTATAAATTTTATTATCATTCGAAAACCAATTTAATGTATTTTGTAAACTTGGAACCATCGGGACCTCATTTTGTAAACTCGATATTTATATAAATCGAATGATAAATCTTTAAAATGACTCCATTAGAGTATGTTTTCTATTGTTATGACTGTTGTGCCATGAAGTAACACCCAGTTTGAATTCCGCTACGTACCACGAAATTGGGGGTGTTACACTGATCTTCTCTGCGGATATCAACTCTGGAATAACTGAATAAGCTCGATCATGTGAATATGTTGTGCATCCCTGATGTGCACATATCTCTCCCCTAATGGTTGCGATCTCATTGGAATCATCATTGCATTGTGTATATGAAGTAATAACCGGAAGCACTACCATAAATCATATAGAAGATGTCGATAAGCAATATCATATCACGCTCCAAATAATCTTCTCATATTTCTTCCCACTGATAGCTGAGATAATACATACCAAAAGTATCCAGAGACCAATTCCCCCAAATAGTTGGAATAATACATCCTTCCCCCAAATAGTTGGAATGATACATCCTTCCCCCAAATAGTTGGAATAATAGCACCAAACTCCACGAATTAAACACTGAGTTTCTCTACGGATAAGACATTTGTCTTCCCGGAATAACTTCAATTGAGCAGAAGTATTAAGTTCATCACGTGTACTCGTTGTAAGTTTAAGTGTATGTCTCCTTCCCCCTTGCTGGTTTTGATACCTCAGAATCAGCAAAACATAATACACTCATATCCTTGAAATCTTTTGAGAAGAACACAATAAGCTCAAATGTATCCTGTGAGAATCAACTGCTACAGAAATTCTTCTTGACTACCTTAACCAACCCAGATGTAGACAATTTGAAGTGACCACTGATGAAGCAAACCCGATATACCAAACTTGAAGCTGAAGTAGAATTCCACGCATTTGTATCTTAATATTTCCTTAATGTTGGAAGAATGGTGTCGAGAATTATGCTCCAAGCAAATCTATATGTACTCAATACTCAACCAAAGTATGAGACATTAACACCTCTTGCAATTATCTACAACAAAATTTTTGTGTGTCACTGAGTAAAACTACGTAACTCCTTAAAGTGATAGTTAACGGTCTTCAACCATCCACCCGATTGCTGGTAACGGATAAAACAAGTCTTCAACTCAAATTCTTAAGCCCAAGCAAGATATCAAATAAGAACATACCTTTGTGGAAGTCAACTTCAATCTCAACTAAGTGATAAATGATTAACTCTGAAGTAATCAACTTGTGTCAAATGCCCAACACGTGAATAAACATGCAATAAGGTGTACATTGATTTACTGAATGAACCAGAGCAAATGATTCCTCAACATCGATGCTATCTTCCTTTCGATATACATGTAGAGACTGATCTAGAAGATTCAAAAATGTCTTCAAGAGGATGAGGTTGTCATTTTCTTCAATGTTCATTTGGTTGATTTACAGAGTGCCCATTGGAAGGAACAATAATCCGTGAAGATTTGGCAAGGGAATACCAAAGAGCGGATCATTATTCATGAACAATAATCCATGAAGATTTGGAAAAGGAATACCAAAGAGCGGATCATTATTCATGAGTGCAACTGCAATATTATGATAGCCATTATCAACGCCTTAAGGACTAGCGGAGATTGGGTTTCTTGAGTAGTTTGAGTTGTACTTCTCGGATGGTGTATCTTGATCAATGTAGATTGAAGAAGGTGAACTAGTTGAGTCGGCAGGAACGAGGCGGGGAGCATCGTGAACTGGATGATCAACATTCGTGTTATAGTTTGGAAGTACTCATCAAACATATCTTGAAACAATGAATCCCATTATCCTTAATAAGTGAAGCATTAGGCGTTGAAGGAGATTCGTATAACCATAATTCAAACATCCATCAACATGTAGTATATGCAATCTTCTCCCCCTCAAAAATTGCATCCGAAGTTGCCATTTTTGATTTAAACAAGTGAATAAGAATATACACCAATGAACATAGATCCACTTGAGGGTTGAAAGAGCGTGGTAAAGACATGAAGCTTTGTTGATGAAGAATGTCGATGAGAATGGTCATAAACATGAAGATTTCTCTTCTTCAGAAGATAAAGCGCACTGAAGCGTACACCTTTCTTTTCTTTGAGGAACGGGGCCTGAAGTGTTATCTACATGATGCCATTATGATGAAGTACGAGGCATGAACTGATGTGAACAGACGTCATTGTTTAGAGCCCAATTATATGTTTAGAGCCGCGAATCCAAATACCAAGGGACGATTTGTACAACTTTGCTTTGGACAATGACGAAGACAAAGAATTGGAAACATTGGATCCCAGTGCTAATGGGGTCCTTTTGGTTAGCACAAACAATCTTTGAATCACAGAAACCCTAGGTGCAATTGCATTATCACTAGGAGTCGAACTAGTAGAAGCATCGAGACCTAGTCGAAGGACATTTGTGCTTAATGGGATTATTCTACCGTTGGCTTCAAACCTTAATGACACTACTCTAGGCATAGTGGATCTAGTTAAGGGCAAGGTTTGCCAATCGTGAGTATTCGACTGTTGGCTTCCACCGAAATCCTACATTGGTAAACACATTCCATGTAGGTTTCCAGGATTGTTTAATCTGTTTAGTTCTCCAAACTTTCTTAACTGTTTTTGACTCTTAGACCTCGGAAATAACACAACACATTTATCATGATTACCAGAAGATAGACATTCTTGACAGGTTTTGCAGACATCATAAGACTTCAAATTAATTTCAGTAAGCTTAGAGCTAATACTAGAACCAACACGATTCTTTTTGTTCAAGTCAAACTTATTTTCCCTATGGTGTTCTTTCACTTCCTTCTCATGATCACTTTTAGTCAGCGAAATTCTATCCTTCTTTGTATTGCTTCTAGGTTTTGACCCGCTAACTTTAGTGTCAATTTTAACATCTGTAGAAGTGATGATGGGAGCCTTAGTTTGTTTTACTGCCATTTGATTTTCTGGTCTAGAAGTCTTTGGGTTACGAGGCTTTCGGAGGCGCATCAAACGTAAAATTCTTGACTTTAGGCATAGAACTTGGTGTAACAATTATATCTCGCCTATTACCGATTTAGGACTAGTGACAATTACATATTCTAAGAGTTCACGAGATCGTTTGGCATCCATGCAAGCATAGGCGATTGCACTATCATGAGGTTTTCTATTCTATCATCTTCTACAAGCTCACAGAGACTCTTTAAACTATCCTTAAGATATGAAAGATATGCTAGATGTGCAAGTTCATTATTCCTAAGTGGAGGGGAATGTACAACATATCAATAGCATACTTGTCACATGCAGATGTCTTAGGAATAAAATATTTGCAATTTGGGATTGGCAATTTTCCTTTCACCACACGCTTCAGATTCTCAATTTTGTTAAGCAAAGAAGTTACCTTTTCAATGTGTTTATCATGATTAACTTTGAATGAATCACATAACTCTTTGTTTTGATCATTAACTTTTGAAATTTCAGCTTTAAAACATTCATTTTCTTTTGCAATTTATCAATATTGTTTTGAAGTTGGAAATTCGAGAATCTAAAGATGGAGGCATACGGAGCCGTCACTTCATTCTTTTCACTCTTCAATTGTGAGATTTGGGCTTTCAACCTTTTGATCGTGTTACAATGAGCTCGAATCATTCATCACGTTTGTTGATTTCAAAAGCGCATCAAACTCGGGAGCATCCGAAGATGTCTTGGTATTTGAGGTTTTAACATTTTCTTTCGGATGTTGATATTTTAATTGCAAAGCAAGATGTTCAACTTCCAATTTAGAAAAGCTGTTTAACCAAGTTATCATGATCGGCATTTCGATTTTATCATGCAATTTTGAATTTTTGTGTCAAGCTCAATGACACGATCCGGGATACTTTCAATGCAATGACATTTCATGAAATTGAGAAGCGATAATGGAATAATTAAGTAACGGTGTAGAATACATCTTGAGCAACACATCTAGAAATCAAGTTATCGTTTAAGATGTGAAGATTTTTTCCCTCAATCTCATTACTTTTAAGGACACATTCATAATCTTTGACCTCGATTATCATTTTATCAAACTCCTTTTCCATTTCCTTAATTTCTGTATCTAAGCCCTTTTGAAGACACTCAAATTGATTTTTTAGTTGTTTAAAGAAAGGCATGACTTCAGTTAAATAGCATTCTTTAGTTTGCTTAAAACCCCTTTCCCCTTCAGTAATCCATGTAGGTATGATTCTCTTCTTACACATTTTCTAAAAATCAACGAACAGTTGGTATACAACATATAGGCTAATTAAGGTCTTGCTTTTAGTGGGAAGAGTTCTAGGCACTAGATGCATTGGTGTATTTGGAGGATACACAGTAGTAGGGGGAACTTTCCTAAGGGGAGGATTCTTTTCAACAATATTATCAGCCTTTTGCTTATCCATGTCTTTCTTCCAAAAAACTTGTTCAGGGGTTAATTGTGTTTGAGGTCTAAACTTGTTTAAGGCAATCCAATTCTCCTTAGTGTAATCATGGGGTTTAGATGTTATGTTATACTTTATACACCAAGGATCATTTAACTTCTTTGCTATTTTCTCCTTAGAGGCATCTTCTAATTTTCTATCCTCCTCAGTGCACTCAACACATGTAGCCATTTGTCTAGGCTTAAGAATTTCGTTACCATCATAGATTACTTTTTGAGCAGCTTTTGCTTTCTTACCAACCTCAGGATTGGGTTCCTCACCAAGGGGAATATATGCTTATCGCTTAAGACTCTGTGCTTATTGATCATGTGAGCAGTCTGAATGGTGTTTCCTTGTACGTACAGTTTGTTTTCAAGTTTGTTTTTCAAAGTTGTTAGGTTGGAAAAGTCATTTAAAAGTTTTGATTCCTTAGCCATAAATTCCTTAGTCATTTAAAAGTTTGTTTACGTTTAAAATGGATGAAAACGTAAAAAGACAAAAGCGTAAAAAGAGGATGAAAAGCGTAAAAAATGACGAACACGTAAAGCGGACGGAAGCGTAAAAATGACGAAAAGATTAAAAAGCGGATGAAAGCGTTAAAAGCAGACGAACACGCATAAACCGGCGAAAATGTAAAAAAGTCGGATGAAAAAGTTTAAAAAGGACGAAAACGTAAAAAACGGACAAAAACGTAAAAAACAGACAGAAACGTATAAAAACAAACGAAAAAAATGGACGAAAACATAAAAAATGGAGAAAAACGTAAAAAAATCGATGAAAACATTTAAAAACGAATGAAAATGTAAAAAAGTGGACAAGAATGTAAAAAAACGGACGAAAACGTAAAAATACGGACGAAAACGTAAAAAAATCTACGATAACGTGAAAAAACTGACGAAAGCGTAAAAAAACAGACGAAAACGTAAAAAAAATGGACGAAACCGAATAAAAACGAGTTTTTAATTCATTTTAAAAATGAGGACTAACGGTGCAATAAATCATAATGGAGGGACTAACGGTGCAAACACTTAACGGATAAACTAATGGCCCATCCAAAATAGGGACTAAATAAGTGCAAGTTTTAAAAAATAGGTATCTCGGTGTAGTTAAAACGACTTAGGGACTAAACATGAAATCGAGCAAACCCGGGGACTTAACGTGTAATTTTTTCTATATATTCTTTAGGTTTTAATGATGATAACAATATATTACGAGACATTTAAAATCGTTACGATAGCTCAAAACAAAGACAACGAAGGAAACCGTGCAGCAAGTTGGGTGGAGTGCGGACATCTTATCTTGGCGCTTGGTTTTTTAAAGTCGACCTTATACCTATCCAACAATGTTTGATCTTTAAATATAGGTTTGCATATGATATTTAAGATGTTTTATGATATCATAAGTGGTTTCGGACTTAGAGTGGTTGTGTCAAAATATCTGTCCCATTTTATAAAACCCAACTCATAACATTTTGTAAAACCCAACTCAATTTTTTTTAATAAACAAGTTCAACACTTGGAGGTTTATGTCTTTATAAAATGATCAAATGAAAGTGAACAAATGTACATAATATTCTTTACTACTTAACTAATTTCTAAATCGGTTTACCCCCTTTTAAACAAATGAGTTAAGCTTACTTTAAAATTTTAGTTCAAACACTTTTCTATTATGGATAAATGGTTTATGCAACATAATTAACATATTTCAATTCATGTTTGTACAACGTGGGCGTTGTATATCTCAAGTGGGGGGAGGAGAATTAGAACGCTACTTGTCCCTAGATTTTACGAAAAAATGTTTAAATTATGCTTAAATTTTAGAAATGTTGCCTTGTTTTTCATAGATATTTAGTTGTATAACCTGCATACATAACCCTTATATTCCATATTTTGAGGATTTGAGTTTATTCTATTTTTCCCATATTACATAAATTCCACAAATATATGAGTGTGCCAGTGATTTGTAATAAACGTTAGAACTTGGCTTGGCATACTACACGAAACCACCATAATGAGCATTAATGTGTAATCGGAGTAACTTATCTAATTTGGGAAACTTTTAGGATTTACCCAAATGGCCTATGTCATTTTTATATGTTTTGTGTTATTAACTAGCTACACTAGTTAGTTAACCCCCGTCTAAAACCCTTGGTTACTCTCATTATTAGAGTAAGATACCCCTAGTTAAGCTTGTTGAGTAAGTCCTCGGTTGGTTGCTAGTTACTGGTATGTTGGTATGCATTTCATGAGTTCGTGTGCGTTTTCTTGAGTATATATGGTCGGAAATTGCACATCGCAATAAATGTTAAAGTATGTATTTGTGTTCATGATTGTCCTACTTTCACTATATATTACATCTCAATATTAAGCGTTTATGAAATATTTTTGAGATAAAATATCATTGATGAAATGGTAAAAGTTTTGTACCATTATTTTTTGAGAGATTAGTGAGCCAAAAGAATCAAGATAAAAGAAAAAAAATATAGAAAGAGAAAGAAAAAATTAAAACAAATGAAAAAAATGTAAGAAATAAGAAAAGGAGAGGAAAGTGAGATAATCGGTTCGACTAAACTTAACCGATTTTATATTTTGGTGATCATTATCTTGTTGGTACGTTTATATAAACCAACGTGTATACTTTTGTAATATTATTAGTTCGTCCAAACTTAAGCGATTTTCTATTTTGACCGATTACTATCTTGTTTTTTGTACGCTTATATAAACCAAGATATATACTTTTGTTATATTATTAGAGTTAGTACATAGTATAAACAAACTAAGTATTTTTGTATCAAGTGGTCGAGATCAATCACTATTGTTGTATATTATTGATGGGATTTTATGGGAGTTGGTTCATTGGTTGAGCCAACTAGGAATGTTTTCATGGAAAGTCGAGAATGTTGATTGAGATTTTTTAGTCTAATTTGTTTATCATTAAAGAGTGCGTATCATGTGTTAAAGCATGAGTTAGCCAGTGATAAGAGTATTTTTTGGGTTTGTGGTAAGAAAAGTAACTAGTAGCATTTGGTTGTGTAGATTTTATCTATTTGTTTGTTATTTTTGGTTTTAACCAATTATAAATATTTTCCATGCCTTATCCTACCCTCGGTCATTCTTTATATTATTATTTCATAAATAGCCTTTAGCTTGCGCAAGTTAAAGAATTGAGTAGTCCTAAGTGTCTCGTTCATGGATTTGGACGAGCATTTGGCTTTGTCGCCTTTTCGGGAGTATTGTTGTTGTTAAGGATTACTTTTGAAAGGACGACTTCACCCACAAGCCTTACATAATTTAACCCGTTTACCTTTTAGAATTGTTACTCGTAGAATTTAGTGGAAGAGATGTGTAGGGCCAAACATATGATAGAATACTCATCATGACTGAGCAATTGAGCGATTGAGCGATTTACTAAATGTTACCACATAAATTAGTCAGGGTTATGGTACAAAAAACTTACTAAAGTTTCCTAAAATTTTTTCCTAAGTTACTAAAGTTTCATTTTGTTCACTTAGGTTACTGAACTTTTGGAAGCATATCGTTCGATAAATTCAGTGTTAGTCTGAGTAACCCGAATGTATATTTTTTTTAATAAGCTCGGTAACCTGAGTGAACAAAGTTTCAAAGTTTAGTAACCTAAACGTATATTTTTATAAGTTCAATAACCTGAGTGAACAAAGTTTCAAAGTTTAGTAACCCGAGTGAACAAAATGAAACTTTAGTAACTTAGGACAAATTTTAGGAAACTTTAGTAACTTTTTTGTACCATAACCCGATTAGTTAAGTGATTTAAGTGTTTGCATTATCTATTTTCGGAGGAGTTTGGTTGTGCACTATCGATTGAGTATGTACTTAAACGATTAATCCTTTACTGTTGTTTATGATACTTTCTATATGTTTTAATTCAGAGTCTACTTAAGGACAAGTAGGAGTCAAGTAGAGGGATATTTGATGTAATCAAATAAGTACTATCATTATGCATCATTTATCCCATATATATTGCTCATATTTTATCATTTTGTATAAGAATCATTGCTTAAATGTTTCCTTTTGTGATTCTTAGGGTTTATGGAGAAATTATGGAAAAGGATCATATTCGGCATCATTTCAAAAATGAAGAAGTTAAAGAAATGCATGATGGGTGACATTTTATCGGCATATGAGGACTATGCCATACTGCCGTAGCATCATACTTAGGCGAAAAGGACCTTACCGACTTTTAAGAATACAACGTAATCCCATTTGAACATATGTCGATATTAAACTTGGTCTACAAATGAGATAAGAAAGTCAAAGAGAAGAATACAACGTATCCAATATTGATGATACGCCGTATATATAAAGATTCACTTAAGATGGATATGTATTGAAACTAAGAGGTATATGACGCATAAGGTTTATGCCATACACCTTATTCAAAGGCGGTAAAAAAGGATTATTCTGGAATATTATAAGAATGGAGCCCACGTTAAGTCACCCGATATCTTGTGTTGGGAAAATGGATCGCCGTATCGATTTTGAGACAAAAAGTATAAGTAGAGGCTTACACCTCGGTTTCAACACACTACCACCACATACCACATAGTTACCAGACATTTTTAGGAGGCAAGGAAGGCCAGGAAATACCACAGATCACCAGGAGGGCATCTCGAGTATGCTTTACATTTATTAATCATTGTTTTATCATTTTGATTTCGTTATGAATTCTATTAGTGTAGCTTTGATTCAATCATTGTGTATTGTTACTGAGATTATGGGTTAACACCCTTAGGTGTTAGCCATGTGCATGACTATTTTGTTATTTTAATTCATTTGCTCAATTAATTGCATTTTCGTTGGATATCTTTTATGTTTATCGTGCTCATTTACGTTGAGTTACTTGCTTGAAGTGTTGTGGCTATTGTCTAGATTATATATTATAGATGCATTTCTGTTATGTATGATATGTATCATAGTGGTAGGTTTACATGATAACATAGCTTCATGCGGGGTTACCATTAGGACTAGCGGCCGACCGTATCCTGAGGTTAGTCATTGCATGATTAAGGAAAGTAAGTTAGCGTGAGAACCCTTATAGATAACTATTTGTTGGGGTTTAGGTAGTTGCACTTGTATGTGATGGCCAACATAGATTACAATTGGTAGTTGAACCACTTAATGAGTGCTTGATGCTCTTTAACGCTGTGATAATCGGGTTAAGGGCGGATATGCATAGGGCCAGGTAACCGTGACCATCTGGCCTAGTCTACCATCGATAGAGAGTCTATTCACAAGGGCGAATCCATGCTCCTTGAGTCTGAGTTTTGATAAGGTTTTAAAAGGTACCTTTTTGAGGGGTCGTTTAAGCCCTTATTTGATCACTTTTGTATCCGTTATTGCTTAATATCGTTCCTTTTCACTTTTTAGGTCTCTTGAAGGCAAAATGTTGGAATGGCACTTATTTGAGCGAAAAGGCGGCGAATATACGAAGAAAATGGCCAAAGTCGAATCGAAACACTCAAAGTCTTTGAAAACATAAGGTGAAGGCGTCGGTGTTATCTGTGCCGTCGGAAGTTTCGTGACTCGTAAGCCAAAACTCCTATTTTCAAGTGAGGACGTCGGGTTATAAAAAGAGAGGCCGTCGCAACTCGGACGGCTTAGATGCAACCAGACGGCGCCGAAGGAAGAGGACGGCGTCACAAGCATAAGGTGATGTCGTCGCAAGTCTAACGTGGCCAAGGCGAAACCCTAATGCGGCGATCCCGGCGCCACAAAACATAAGGTGATGCCGTCGCAAGTGTAATCTTATATATAGAATCCGATTTTTAGGTTTTAGTGTGTAGTCTTTTGGGTAAAACCTAAACCGAACCAAGGCTGTCTTATGACAAGTATTTTAGGATTCAAACCCTATCTTACACCAAGATAAGTGTTTACTTCATTAATACAATTATGTCTCTCGATTATTTGTGTGTATGCTTGCATGTTCTCCATGTCCGACTAACTTACTTGTGTGTTTGCTTAGGAAGATGAAACTTAATTATTGAATATTGATTGGTTGTCTCTTATCTTAGTTGATTAATGATCTAGTAATGCAATAGGTCATTCGTTGTGTACTTAATGCTTGATTAAATCTTTGTGAACCTTAGAATATGACTCCTTGAGTAGTTGTAAGCTAAACCATCCAAAGAGTGCCTTAGAGTAAGAGTTTATCATCCCTAGTGGGTTTTGTAGACGAAACCCTTTGGTAAGTTCAAAGAGTTAGGGAGAATGTAGGATCATTATTTTATTGTGTTTGATGATTCGGTGGTCTTGGGAGATCAAAATACATGTTTTCCATTTTAGAGAGAAAGTAGTGAGAGGGTGTTCTTGCTAGAGGTTTACACAAAAGTTGAATATTAGATTATGAGAGCACCACCCTTCCATGGATGGAAGGGGTATTTATAGTTACAAGAAAAACGACCTCCTATCGGCTGTGGATCGTGGATACGGTGGGTAAAGACCCGTCCTTCCTCCACGGTGTTGCACTAAACTATTTTACGCTATCGACTAACTAATAAAACAATAAATAACGTGACTAACGACAAATCTACGAGCTAACTTATGCTAGATAACATTTGGGGTGACCGACTCTTCACTAAGGAATTTTCTAATTCCTAACAATCTCCCCCTAAGGGAGGTCACCCCATTTTTTACATTTTGAATCCTAGCATTCTATTCTTGTCTTTGTTCTTGAGCTCGTAGACTTCAATTCTTCATTTCAACAATCTTTGTGCTTTTGTAGCGATTCTTCAAAGTCCGCATTGATTTGTATATTAGTGGAGGCCTTTAACCGATCCACATCTTTGATGATCTTGAGCTTTCTTTGAGATCATCACCACGATGAAATCTCTCGGATCATCCATAGTAGTGTTGCCTTCATGTGAAGTTGTGACATTTGGACCGACATGCTCACACTTTTGAATCATGACATCTTTCCATCGTAGTAGCGGAAGCCTTATCGGTTCATGATATTTGCAGAATAAGCATAAGCATAGTATGAAATATCGAGCCGTGTTATGTAGATATGCACCAGTCATGATTTCTTCAAATTAAGTGTGGATGTGAGCATGCGGCTTTGGAATGACTCTTCAATTTCGATCACCGCAATCGCTGGGGTGTACCGCAAACAACGATTAGCAATAACACACGAAAGTGTCTTTGATCACTTTCGTTGAATTGAGGTACACGCCCACGGTTCCCGTTGATCAAGACAAGTATCGCCTGTGATCGGTAGGATTCTAAGAATCTCCTTGACAGGTTTCGCATTGTTCTAGTTGTTCTCAAACCGAACGTCTCAAAGAAGACAACACGGAGTGAGTGAACCACAAATTGAGATTCACCGATTGATGAAAATTGATTTGAAAACAATCGCGTATTGCTTAGAATAAAGAGTTTTGCAATCTGACGAAGGTTTTATGAGAAAGATCAATTTTCAATCAAAACACTTTTGTATTTGAAAATAGTACACAATCGACGTGCTAGTAAAAGAAGAGATTCGCACATCGACCGGTTTTCTAAAAGTATTTTCAATCGAGATACTTTTGAATTTTGAAACCATAAGTATACATTCGACGTGCTAGAGAAAAGAAGATTTGCACATCGAACGGTTTTTCCAAAAGTATTCGTCAATTCCATTCTGGACCAAGGTTGATTCAAGACCGAATCGCCCCATTGTTTCTATCCGCTTGTCACAAGTTTGATCTTACGAGAAGATCTCACATGTCACCCACCAAGAGCTTGTTTGATGTTGGCTCTAGAAGGATTTCCATCTTCATCGTGAATATTTACATATCACTCGGATGTTACGCAATACCACAAGGATAATGTGGGACTCTTAATATATACTTACTTTCCACATTGTGTGAAAAGCAAGTCTTCATTAATTTAGTGTCCTAACGAGATATTGTGGATGATCTCTTGGCTCTAGACTCAATAGTGCAT
Source organism: Chrysanthemum lavandulifolium (assembly GCA_022545495.1). Lineage (NCBI taxonomy): Eukaryota > Viridiplantae > Streptophyta > Magnoliopsida > Asterales > Asteraceae > Chrysanthemum > Chrysanthemum lavandulifolium. The sequence continues at coordinate 97,608,489 of CM040242.1, read as the reverse complement.
TTTTGGTTCTGTGTGGGAGACTAGGGAGAGGTCTCTTCTTCAATATCAACAATCTCTAAGAGAAAGTCGATAGATAATGTCGGTTCCCGTGAGAATGAAACAAGCCCTTTTAAGAGGAACTTGAGTGGTTTGGGAAGTTTAGTGCAAGTGCATCACCGGGTCCATGATGTCTTGTCTTCAATACCAAGTGTTACCTTAGTAACAACCAAGAGCATATGTATTGAACCCGGTTTCGCCTAAGGTTGAATTGATGGAGGGCTATTTCTTTACACCCTTTTCACATTCATTTCTTTTCATTCTTCAACCCCTTCATTGCTTACGAGACTTCATAACTAGAACCTTGTTGGGTTTGTTCCAAGACTAGCTCTGTCTCATCCGCACTCTTCCCATATTCTCATTTTCTCCTTTTTCAATATTCCTAAGGACTCTACACTATCTAGTGGATTGTCCACGGAAGATCCCTCCGTTCGGCGGATCGTGGGAACAAATACCTAACCTAACCATCCTTATAACACCATGCATAAAGTAAATTTGGTCGGTCTTTTGGTATTGTTCATTCCTTCTCGAAACCAATTGAAAAATCATTTGGAAAACCAATCAAGGTACATGTGATACGAGATCAAAGCATTTTGTACCTTAATAGTTTTGATCATTTAGAAAACCTCCCTCAACATGTGCATATGATTTAGAAATTGTTTAGCACAAGGAGGCAAGAGGACTTTGAAATATTTTCTTTGATCACAATTTTCATCTGAAAAAGCCATTTGATTTTCATGGTAAAATTCTCCCTCAATATGTGCATAGGATTTTGAAATCATTTTATCACATAGAGGCAAGAGTTCTTTGAAGCACATCCACAATCACAAAATCCATTAAGAAAACCATTTGAAAATGTAATCAAGGTACTTTAAAATCTCTTTTTAAAAAACTTTTGTACCTCGATGGTTTTGCTCCCCTCAATATGTGCTTCGAGATTCGAAAGCGTTTAGCACATACGAGAAAGCGACTGCACAATTGAATCAAAACGATCACCTTTTATCAAATTTCATTATTAAATAACAAATTCTCCCCGATCAAAATATCAAACCCTTTGAGATTTTGGATCCCAAGTGATTTAATTAGGTTTAGAAAACATGGGAGAAAATGTGGCCTTGTTTAAATACTCATCTGATTTTGGATAAATCCTCCTCCTCAACATGTGCATTGTGTATGAAATTGTTTGGCACATGGAGGCAGGAGTGCCTTTAAAGGACTAAAACCAATTCCATTTAAAACAGATTTGAGATTTAAAACACGATCTCTACCCCGATCAGAAATATTAAACCATTTGAGATTTGTGATCCCAAAAGATTTAAATCATTTAGAAAAATTTGGGGAAAGACGTGGCAAGATTCAATTATGAAAGATGATGATATGGACCATTTTAAGACATTAAAGATTGTTAGTGTCGTATGATAGTTTTTAAGAGATCTTTTAAGTAAAACAAAACAATTTCACAATCAAACAAGAATGTAAAAGATTTCATTTTGAAAGACCTTGATTCTAAAGAAAAATCACACCATGACATAACATTAAATCTTTATATCACCACTTTTTGTTGTACAAACGGACTTTTGAAGATATATTGTATGAAAATATTTTAAATAAAATCACTCTCCCTCAATCGATGACCAAGTCGATAATTGAGTGACTTAAGTTTTGATAAAATGAAGTCCGTGATTTTCAAAATTTAGTCCAATATATTTTCAAAACAATATATTCCATTTTCAAAACAATTTATTCAAATTTATTCAAAATTGTATAAAATGGTATCCGCACAAAGATCGTTAGTGGTTGAGAAGCTTCGTTGTTGTTGTTGTAGGGTTGGAAGAAAACCGTCTGCGAATGCGGTGAGACTTCTTCTTCGTTGCATTTGAATGCCAACCGAGGTCCAATTAAGCTTCGTTTCTTCACTTGTCGATGAAGAAAACCATCTGGCGATGCAATGAGACCTCTTACGTTGCATTTATGCCAACTCTCCATTGAAGTCCAATTAAGCTCCGTTTCTTCATTTGTCAACCCAAGATATCGTTACCCTTTCCTTGCGGCATCCAATCATGTTCAATTGTGGGATCCGGATCGGGAACATTCTTTTATACCAATATACCGCATACGTTAGTGAACACACATGAGATATATGGTGGTCGACATCACCCAAACAACAATCGACTAATTCAAGTCAATTCAACATATCAATCGGATCATATAAGGCATGGGGTTTATGTGTTTTCAAACTCTAATCATCTAAACCTAACAATCATATCCTAAATTCCTAGTCCTTGACATAGGCAAATATCATTTTTAATTAAGCATATTAGGATAATTAAGAAAGCTCGTTAGATGATATAGATTTGAAAACATTCTCCCCTCAATCAATGACTCATTTTTACGAAAAGGTTTAAAAGCTAAAGTCATTGATTGAGTTTTCAATTTACTAAAACTCAAACCGATTAATTTTAAAGCAACTCCTTTCCACCATTTTAGAAAACAACAAATATTTTTCTCAAGAATTATAGACGGAAAACATTTGTGTAGGAACAAGATCCTTCGACATACTTTCCTCAAATTGTTTTAGGATAAGTGCACGAAATATTTGAATATTGTTTAGCGTAGCACTTTCCTTTCTTTAAAAGAGCGGGTTGCTATCTCAAATAATAGCAAGCCATAGTTTAAGCCGGGTAGTAGCGCAAGCCATAGTTTGAAGCGCGGGTTCTGATCAAATAGCTGCAAGCCATTATTTGAAGTGACATGATCTGAAATATCTGTAAGCCATATTTTGAGACATGTTTAGAAAAGAATATTTACACCTCCTGCTCGAACTTCATCTATGGTCCCGTGCCATTATTGAATGACATTTCTAAGACCGTAGATGTTATCGATACCGAAGACATGTCTTGAGAAAACATATTTTGGAATTTTTGAAATTTTTTGATTTTTATGGTTTTGAAGGTTTTATATTTTCTATTTTCTTTTTGTTGGTTTTATATTTTCTATTTTTTTTGTTGGTTTTATATTTTTGTATTTTGTTTTCGAATAAATATTTACAAGGATAGAATAGATGATATAGTTAAAGAAGATGATGATACGAGTACCGAGATAAGGATATCGGCAGCCCGTTGTAGAAGATAGATGTCATCATCCCTTAAACATTCACCACCAAAGCTTCCAAGGCTCTTGAATAGAAGATAGAACATGAGCCTTTGAAAGAGAGACTTTGGCGCCTTCCCCAAACCGAAAATCCTTTAGTGAAAGCGATTCAAAGCTATATTTCAAGCTTCTCTTAGCCAGTGCACAAAAGCACACCATTATCATCGAACTTGCCGCTCCATTTAAGAATAATCACCGTGATTCTTCGCTCGAGGTTATATCATCAACAAGAAGAACAACAACGTATCATCTCACACATAAATAATCTTCTCAAATTTCTTTTCCACCGAGGTCTAAAGCAATCCATTCCACAAAGGTGTCAAGAGAACAATTCCCCAAGTAGTTGAATTGATGCGGTCCGTCTCTTAGTATAATGCTCAAGAACTCTCCGAATACACTTCATGAGGGAATGAAGAACACCTTCCCATGTTCACACTTGAGATGAGCGTGTATGAAGCTCAAGAACCAAGTACACCAATATCCAAGAACTCTCCAGAATACACATCAAGAGGGTAATGTAGAACACCTCCCTATGTTCACATCTTTCGTCCTCGATGAATGTGCATGAAGCTCAAGTCTCCAAGTATACCAATACACAAGGAATGAATAATCGATAACATTGAAGAAGCGAGGCCAAGTCATCGATTATCTCTCGGGTGACAATCTCACGGATGTCAACACCGAATAAGTGATTATATCTCGAATCACGATTAAGCACTCAAGTGAAACAATTGAGCATCCCCAATGTACATTCTCTCTCCCCGATCATTGCGATACCATCGAAATCACCACATACTAGTGTACCTCTTTATCTTCGAAACTTTCTAACATCTCTTCCCCATGTAGTTGGAATAAGAACACTAAACGCCTTGATGAGTAAAACCTTGAGATTCTCTGCGGTCATGACATTTGTTTTCCGGAATATCTTCAATCACTTAGAAGAGTTAAGTTCATCAAGTTTACTCGCCATGAGTCAAACCTTGAGTTTCTATGCGGTAATAACATTTGTCTTCCCGGATATCTTCAATCACTTAGAAGAATTAAGCTCATCAAGATTACTCGCTTTGTGTTTAGATGCGAGTCTCCTTTCCCCTTGTCGGTTTTGATGCTTCGTAATCAAGAACTCATTGAAAGCCCGTGATACTAGAAATTTGTTGAGAAGAACACTTGAATTCTTTGTGAGAATCAAATTGTCAAGACTCACTCGACTATTTATATCAACCCTTATGTAGACAATTTGAAGTGACCATCGATGAAGAAAACCCGCTATACCATACTTGAAACTCAAGTCAACTTCCCACATTTGTATCTTAAGCTTGCACCTAATGATGGAAGAACGTGTAGAGAATTTATGCTTCAAGCAAATCTCTAAGTACTCACTACCCAAACAAAGTATGAGACATTAACACCTCTTGCGATTATCCACACCGTCATATGCGTGTGACACCGAGTAAAACAAAGTAACTCCTAATAGTGATAGTTAACTGTGTCTTCAACCATCCACCTCGATCGCCGGTAACTAGATAAGCCAAGTCTTCAACTCAAATTCTTAAGCCCGAGCAAGTTATCAAATAAGAACACGCCTTTGTGAAAATCAACTTCAATCTCAAATAAGTGATAAATGATTAACTCAAAGTAATCACCTTGTGTCAAATGTCCAACAATAGTCAATATCAACGTCTCGAGTAGTCATCGCTAAAGAATATGAGCACGTCTAATTGGGAATTGAATCGACTTATAACTTTCTCCCAATTAGTGCTCTCCCTAAACCGATAACTGTATGATGAATGACCGATTAAGAAGAAGTCTTTAGATCGTTAAATGCAACTCGCCTTTAGTCTTCTAACATGTAGCGTAAAATGTAGAATGATCAGACTCGACCTTCTTCAAGATTGTCCAGTTGGGGAATAGATAGTTAACATCTTCAACTCACACCAAAAAGCATCCCACCAAAAAGCATCCCAATTAACTTACATCTTGCAAATCCCCTTAACTAAAATCCCTCCCAATCAAACAAGAACAGAAAGATGTTCATCAAGGAAATCAGCAATCAGGCCGCAATGAACACACAAGATGGTAACACCAAACTACCAATCACATCAAACAAGAACAGAGAGATTGTTCGGAATCATCATGTTGATGTATACGTGAAGCATTAACCGGAAGCACTTTGTCGATAAACTCATCAATCCGAGTGAAGATGTCAACCAACGGCTCTTAGAAGAGAAAAACTCCATGTGAAGATGACCCGATAAGAAGAAGCTCGGTTCTTACATGAGTTTAGAGCCGTATGACCATTTATATTCTCAAATTTCAATCAACAATGCAAAAATTCACACTTTTCTCCCCTCAAGAATTGCATACGGAGATGCCATTCTTGAATAAATAAGTGGACATTATCCAAATGTAGTCTATTCACACTTCTCCCCGCAAAATCAAGACAGGATGTCGCCATCTTCATTATAGTTGAGAAAGTGGAATCGGAAAACAATCAACAAGAGTCTTGTTCACTTGATGACCAAGCGCATGGAAAAAGTATGAAGCATGTTGATGAGAATGGTCATAATTAGAAGATTTCTCTTCTTGAGGAAGATAAAGCGCATTGAAACGCACACTTTTCTTTTCTTTAGAGAACGAGGCATGAACTGTTGTGTTCATACGTCATAAGAAGATTTCTCTTCTTTGTAAGATAAAGCGACCAAACGTATACTTTTCTTTTCTTTAGAGTACGAGGCTCGAATCATGTGAGCAGACGTCATAAGAAGATTTCTCTTCTTCGCATAATTTCTTTTCTTTGGAGTACTCTCGATGTTCATAATCTCCTCTTTTCAACTCTCTTAGCAAAACATGTAATGATCACCATTATCATTCAAGAGGCTTTTTGTCGTGACAAATGATGGAGATAACCCAATATGATGAATTTGACCACAAGTAAAATAATTCGAACTCGTGACTTAAACTTGCACATATGTAACAAAGAGCGGTGCGAGACTTCATGCCCATTTGAATCTCTAAGTACTCTATACTCTTCAACCAACCAACCATCGAGTATAAGACGATATCACCTCTTGAAAATCCACAATTGAATGTGACACCGAGCACTACAACGTAACTCCTTTAAGTGATAGTTATTTTGAGGTTATAAGAGCCCAATTCCCCAAGTGGTAAAAGAAAAGGTAAAAGTCACCCAACAATAACTAGATTTCCAAGTCTTCATTTTGATAATAAGCTTGAACAAGGATCTCAAGTATCTTCATCCAACCATCCCCGATACCTTCAGATACTAAGTGCACTCGCCCGTGATATTTCACTTCAACCTCAAATAAATAATATTGAATTAACGTTGTCACATCTTCCGAATCGCTCAAATCTAGCCTTCTTTGACATTTAAATGAACTTTGATAATGGTTTCATCCCGAACATGGTATAAGCACATAATCCCGTAAAACCAAGTAATAATCAAACCGCCATGACGATAATCCAAACACACATCCAATTCATAAAGTACCCCTTTATCCTTTCTTCAAGTAGAAATTGTAGCACCAAAGATCGATAAGATCCGAAATACACTTTCCTTTCTCCAAGATGAATCCATCATTACGGATTTTAGAACTCTATGGTTTAAACCGAAAAATAGTTTTTTCAGGGATTTTACAAAACCAAGAATAAACCGTAAGATAGATCCGGAAATGCACTTTACTATTGCGGGATGTTTCCATTGTCACGGATTTTACAAGTCTATGATTTAAACCGAGAAATTGATTCTTTCAAGGGATTTTACAAAATCAAGATGTAACCGTACACAATGTAAGCTTGAATGTGTAATGACAAATTTGGTTTCAAGTGAATATCTGCTTTAGGGAACATGCGGTTCATCAACTGCTTATTATCCAACATCATCAATAACATCAAACATCCAATCAACACATTGGTAAACACATCATTCACGCATTCTGTCGGCAATTGCAGTGACCCCTTGGTGAAGTAAACCCAAAATGCCAAACTTGATCATGAAGTAGAATTCCCCAAATTTGTTACTTAAACTTGTACTAATCCTCGTGAAAAGAAACGGTGTACCCAATGTACAAAACCTCTTGACATATTCTCAACTGCGTGAGACACCGACGTGATAGTTACGTTGTGGGTTAAGCGAGAAAGAATCACACCCGTAACTAAATAGCCAAGTCTTTATCACACTCTTGTAAATGCCCAAACAAGTCATCTTCGCGAAAGGGTAGAAAGAAAGAAGACGAAATAAGTAAACGCGCCCGGAAAAACCTCACTTCAAGATCAAATAAGAAATACCGTCCAAACAACCCCGTAGTCGAATTTGTTCAATTAATTCAAGCCGTGACAAAATATACTCCGTGAAAATGCATAAACCAAACTATCAAGCCACAAAGCACATCAAATCTCATCATCACTCCAAATCAAATCAATAAATCTCATCAAACAATCTCATCTTTAAATCACATAAATCCGAACTCATATTAAGAAGCCCATCTGACCGTCATTCAAATCCAATCACTAATACACCCGTTATGAAAAATTACTTTTCTCAAAAATTAAGCACAAGCCGTGAATTTGTATCCTCCGTGAAATATTATCATGACAAAAGTACTAATTTATTAAGAAATAAATAAAATTTGTATCCAAAGATTTGAGAACATTCGGATAACAAATTTTGTTAGTCTATTTCATTCCAAACGGAGGATATCCCATTCCAATCCATCAAGTCACCAATCAGCCCATATATCAAATATTACAAACTAGCCCACGATCCATGTATGTGAGAAAGAAGCCCATGATATAAGTTATGGCCACGATCCAAATAGATCCAATTTACACCAAGCACGATTTATACCCGATCCACCAAAAGAGTATAAAATACTAAACCCTAAATACACGGATATAAAGCACACTCAAATCTCACACTTAACCCTAATAAATCTCACATCTACAAACCCTAGTCTCACATAAGTCCGCCTCCTTCTCTCAGTAATACCTCATTCACCAACCCTAAAATTCATCAAAACTAATCCGCCTCTTATACATCTCCTCCCAAAAAAACTCTTTCATCCAACTCGGACTGTGGAATAACAAAAACACATCACTTAATGAAATCACATATCAAACCGAGTACGAATCGGTCTCTCAATCACAAGATCTATTATCAAAGTCGATCCATTCATTCAATCGCTCCAAGTTTAATCACATCTCATCCTCGCCACAGGTTGGCTCAAGGTCTTGTACCACCAAAGATGTATGCCACAGGATGGCAATGAGTCTAATAAGCCATGTGGATGGTTTGGGTAGGACACAACTTCTCTAACTTTGTTTATGTTGATCAGATCGGGAGAATAAACAATTATCATACTTGATAGTTGATTATCTTCAAGGATTCGAATATTTAAAAGGATGAAATTCCTAAATTGATCTATGAGGCACACGTTCTTATGTGAGTAGATCTTTCGAGATCTATGTGTTGTTAGAACCATTCACAAATATGAACAAAGCTGAGATCTTGTAATATTAGTATTTCCTTTGAGCCTTTGACTTGTCTCTCATTTAAATTTAACGAATCAAGTCACAAGAATAACATCGTTGTTAAATTCTTTGACTTTTTGGCTCGAATAATGTCAAATATCCTTTAAATCAGTGATGAAATACTTTGTGTTAAGTGACCTTTGAGTCTTGGTATATCCTTGATAAACACGAAGAAATATCTGAGATTTGGTAGTGATTTATTTAAGATGAAGTCATGTTGTAGTCATATATCATTGTCGTAAAACAATATAGCTTATTTTCATTCAGTTATTGTTAACAGAAACACATCGAATGGAATTAGAGTTGGAGAAAAATCTTGGACTCTCTTTCAAATTATTCGAACAAATAATAGAAGCTTGAGACATTAATAGTTGGATCGATGATGGAATGTTAGACTCATGTTAGTTGACCTTTAATAAGTCTTCATTAACTTGTACAACATGAGAACATATCCGAGATTCTTTACCTTTATTTTGGATATTGTTGATGATGATGTTTGTAGCAACCGAGGTTGAGTAGTGTGATTAATGGTATATGGTTTTGTGTATTGTGGTCATGGTCAGTCGTTCTCCTTCATCATTTCTGTTAAAGCAAGTCGCTAGGTCTTAAGACTAAGTCGCTAGCCATTCGGTTTGACTCAAAAGTCAAACCGTCACCAAGTTGCTAGCTAATTCGCTAAGACAAGTCGCTAAGCAACTCGCTAAGCCAACTCGCTGAGCAAGTCGCTACCTTTCTTAAGAGTAAGTCGCTAGCTATCAAAGTCAGGCAAGTCGCTATTGACTCAACTCAATAGTCAAGTCGCCGATATTTTCTTTATAATTCGCTTGACATTAAATAATGTCAAGTCGCTAGGTATACCATGGATAAGTCGCTATTTCGTGCACATAGCATCCGGACACTTTTCGACAAGTCGCTAGCAAGAATCAGCTTCATACTTACCCAGAAAAAACTATGAACATTCATGTTTATACCCATTTTGACCACAAGACGAGACCCTTTGACTGCATAACTTTGATAACATTGATGTGAACATTGATGAAAAATATGACCACATAATTTAACAGACTTGGACCACAAACAAACACAAGACAGATGTGACAATGAAATAATCGTAGGACATATTTTATCAAAATATACCACAACATGTGTTAAAACCGTTTACCCAAACGGAAGCCAAATAATCCGACCACCAAACTACACGAACCGCTTAAAACCATGTACAAAACAAAAGAAATCATCAACACACAAAAACCTTGGCTCTGATACCAATTGTAGGATCATTATTTTATTGTGTTTGATGATTCGGTGGTCTGGGAGATCAAAATACATGTTTTCCATTTTAGAGAGAAAGTAGTGAGAGAGGGTGTTCTTGCTAGAGGTTTACACAAAAGTTGAATATTAGATTATGAGAGCACCACCCTTCCATGGATGGAAGGGTATTTATAGTTACATGAAATACGACCTCCTATCGGCTGTGGATCGGGATACAGTGGGTAAAGACCCGTCCTTCCTCCACGGTGTTGCACTAAACTATTTTACTAATCGACTAACTAATAAAACAATAAATAACGTGACTAACGACAAATCTACGAGCTAACTTATGCTAGATAACATTTGGGGTGACCGACTCTTCACTAAGGAATTTTCTAATTCCTAACAGAGAAACACATACCCTACAACCTTAGACACACAATGCAACTAGGAATAAGGACGTGACAATTCAACCACCAATAGGAGATAATTAAGGAGTAGTAAAACCTAAGTAAACACATCTTTAAACTATCATACGAGCACACAATAATTAGACATAGACTACATACACCTTAGATTAGATAATTACATAAGTAGAGTAATCAGAGCGATACCAACCCCAAATCCAATACCCGAGATTCGTACCTTTCAATTTCCAAAAAAACATAAAAGATAAAAAAATAATCTTCCTAAACCCCAACCTTAGCGTAGTAACTTCACTAGCATTCCTATTCCCCAGAGAACGATATCAATACCCGTGGCTTACCCTAATACTATACTACAACGATTAGGTTCATCGCCTGGGTGTTGAAAAACTTGCTCGATTTAAAAGGAAGTTCCTTTGACCCCGAACCACGCGTGTAGCGTTATCAAGTTTTGGCGCCACCGCGGGAATAGAATAGCTAGTTAGTAGTCCACCTCGCTTAGGTTTCTTTGTTTGATTCCTATCAAGTAAACTTTTTCTCATTTTTAGCTTTCGTAGTCTATCCCCTTCTTTGTGATCTTTGTTCGTAATCCCATCACTTTTCATCATGGAAGGTGATAACCAACCACCACTCATCAATCCACCACCAAATGACGCCAAGAGCCCGTACTCTTGGTGAATACTCGAGACCAAGCCACTTAGGCTATAGGAACACCATTGAGCTTCCCGACCAAGCCCAAACTACTACCTGCGATCCGACACCATCCGGTTGGTGCAAAACGGATGTGCATTCCATGGACTTCGTTCAAGATCCAAATCGACATCTTAGGGATTTCCTTAAAATTGTCGATTCCATCGACCTCTGTTAGTGCAAATATTACGATATTTAATCTATACGGCCTCGTTTGTTTTGATTGATGACAAACATGTAACTTGTAATACATAACGTAAAATGTACAAGTTACTTGTAATCACACGTTCTCTCAACATACATTCAACACCTCTCGATGTCTCAAGTCCTCGTATGTTACAACACAGGTTCGTACATGTTTGTTATGTGACATTATGATCAAACCCATTAACAAATCATTTAGAATGTTTAAAATACGTTTAGAGTCACTAAGTATTTTAATAGGTTAACCATTCTATTTTGAACCTCATTTTACATTTTGCATTTACAAGTATTTCATACAAATACTAAAGTTTACTTACACTTGACAAAATATATTTTATTTTGACAAGCACTCTTTACAAAAGGTAACTAGACATTTTATTAACTAGTTACATAATATATTTTACAAGTTTACCTTGATAAACTTTTTAATCTAAAATGGAAATACATGTTACATCATGTCATGCATCATCTTTGAAATCCTTGGAAGATCACTTGAATATTTTGGTTAGATTGACACACAATATATCAAATGTGATCTTAGTAAGATTTGTAATATCTTGTAAAGATTTGAAGAAAGATTTTTAGCTTTTCCGTCGTGCACCCACGGAACCCTTTTCTATAAAGGCGGAACCCTTTAAAGGGCTCCTTGGTCCGTGGACGCCCCCGTCCACTTTGGCTATAAATAGAAGCCCATTGTTTTCCCATTTCTTCACCACTTCAAAGCACATCTTCTCCACCTTCTTGCATACATTTAGATCAATCATTAACAATGTAGTAACACACATTAAACACCCTAATGATCATGATCATAATGCTTTAACATTCATCTTTGTTGTAAGCATACTCTTTGATCAACCAAGGAAATCTTGGAGATCTAGCCATCCCCACTCACCACAAGTTGAAGATCTATCACAAGAAGTTTAGGGAACTTGTGATCTTCATCATGAAGGCTTCCTATCAATGGAAGTTCATTTAGAAGTAGTTATTCATATCCATTAGACATTTGTGTCATGGATCATTAGTGTAAACACCATTGCATCATAACAACACTTTCACCAAACTAGATTAGATGGTTTATGTGTTTGTGCCATAAAACACAAGGTTTATTATGTTGGGCCATAAAACATATTGGGAGTGGTTGTACCTTGTAAAAGAACTCGACATCTAGCTTAGTGTCGGAAATATTGTATAAGCGGCGTTAGGTTGGTTCTACCTCGAACTAGAACCCGGTATTTAGCTTTGTACGGAAAAAGTGTGCGGACGATTGTAAGGTTTTCTCCGCCGAGAAGGGAGCTTGTTGATTTAGTGAAGTAACTCTCGAGTTGGGTACTCGGGGAGTGGAGTAAGGCGGAAGGAGATCCGTGACCGAACCACTATAAATCCTCGTGTTCGGTTTGCACTTTCCTTTCTTTATCTCTTTACTTTTATACTTGCACTATACTATTGTTTGTGATGTGGTTTGATGTTCATGATTGTGTGACAACTTGGTTTACCATGCTTTATATTAGTCACAAACAATAATTGGTACTTTCATATTATAACAAGCTTCATAAGCGATTTGATACTAAAGATCTAAAGTTTTTAAACGGTAACGTATTCACCCCCCCTCTACGTTTCCACAATTGGTACCAGAGCCACGTAGCTCTTATTTTCAAAACAAATGGTTTTTAAAATAGAGTACGATCCATGTATCAAATTACCATTGAAGCTAAAAATAATATGAAAAATGCTTTGCTAATTATACTTAGAAATTTTATTTTTAAATGTAACTTTGTATACAAGCTTGAAGGTTTTCTTGAAACATAAAATAAAAGTTTGTTGAAAGAACTAGTAAATATTGTATTGAGTGCTTATAGAAAATTTACGAAGAAATATGATTTTAAAGGAGTGTTTGGGATAACTATAAATTTAGTTGAAAAATCACCTCCGTAAATGTTTAAGATAAGTTACATAAGTAGATATGTTGTTAAATATGTGTATTATATGTTTACTATCAAATCTAGTAAGTCACACACGTTTTCTCTATGTCAAATACTAGTTTAGGTGAATCATCTCGAGAGGACCACGGCACCAAATCTTATAAAGGGCGGATCCCTTTATTTGGTTCCGTGGAATCCGTCTGTCAGATATCTGATTTTTGGGCAACTTCAAAAATCATAACTAATTAACCGTAAGTCCGTGCAGTCGAGCCACCTATCATTTTAAAGGGAATTGAGTCTACTTTCATATAAAATACTCTCATGGCCTGAGTCTAATTTTAAATAAGTGAAATAGACCAAATACTACAGTATGTCTAAAATATTGAGTTTCGCTTTAACATAAAAACTCAAAATTTTGAATCAAGCAATTTAAGTTGGTATTCTTAGAACTTTGATACAACTTCCTTTGAAACTAAATGATTTGCTAATATTTTTAAAGGAAACTAATCAAGCTTGGTATACATCGTCATATTTAAACACAAAATGACGAAAAGTGTCTTTCTTGTTATGCTATGCTAAATGACCACTTGTTTATGTTGTTTGCATATATGTTGCTTGCTTATTTTTCAAATTGTTGTTTACACTTGTTTGTTTGCATAATATAAGTGTCAATCTTGCCATGTTATTTATTCGCTTGTTTGACGATTTCTTGTTTATACACAATAGGTTATTTGCTAGATTTTGTGCACTAAGTTGGAAAATTGTTTTACCATCGCTTGTAGAATTAGATCACTTCGTTTGCATAGGTTATACTAACATTTCGCATAACTTATGAAATGTTATAACTCACTTAGCAATGAGTACTAAGTAAATTAGTCAAGTACTTTGAAAAATGAAGGCGTTAAGAGAGTGTTTGGTACAAGGACAAAAACAATGTTGTATGATGTAATTTATTTGTTTTACTTTGTAGGATGATAATATGACTTAAAACAATGTTGTATGCTAACCGGTTTATGCGGTGGATAGCACAAGTGTGTTATCAAATTTTACCCATTTTCACTTTTATGTGAAAATCGTTAGCCCTGGTCAAAGTCTATGCTCCACTATATTTGTATATGTGTTATCGACTTTTCTAACTAGAAGTAATTAATGTCACATGTTTTAAGCAAAATTTGTGTTTCGGAAAACTCCCGACACCTAAAAAATGGGTCTGTGAACTTTTACGGTGTTCACGGATCGACGGCACCAAAATGTTGGTACCGTCTGTTATGTATTTTGGTACCGCCATACCAGATGAGCGGACCAGCGGCACCAATTTAAGGGTTCCGCCTGTAAAGAAATGGTGTCGTGAATCCTACAGGTAAGTTATTGAATTTTACTAAATCCCGCAATCTAATTTACCAAACTTCGTTTCTAGGATAGTTGTTAATTCATATCTTTCATACCTCACTCAACACATCCTCAATGGATTAACTTAGGATGTTTAACATGATTTTAGACACTTCCATCTCATTAGAAACTACCATCTTTGTATGGATTAACATCAAATCCATGAATCCTTAGTTCCATAAATCGACACATTCAAGATGATCATTTTCACACTTTCAACATTACTTTTCCTCAAGCTTAGCATGTCTTAAAGCAAAGTCAAAATGACTAAATCCTTAACCTCAAATAAGCCACTTAAGAAAACCACTAGGATTAGCATTCAATCTTGTTGCTACATTAACTTGAACTCTTCATCCTTAGACTCATTACCTCTCAACATCTCATCACCCATTCAAGATGTGAACTTTCTAAACTTGAGTACCCAACTCCACCACCAAAATCACCCACCATCATCTAAAACAACTTCACTACTAAAGTCTCCAAAGCTTGTACCTATCAAACTTTGTGCAACACCACCAACATCTCCTCACCCGTTATGGATGACTTAGATGACTTACCGAGACTAATAAACTGGACTCATTATTTGCAAAGATATCATACACAAGTCTAACATATGACTATAGAGATTGTTTTGTATCTACATGTATTGCCTCACCTGGTTAACATGAAAATAATGTGTCATCCTTCAAGACGATAAGTATTTACATCGAGTCATAACTCACACATATGTTAAATACATAATATCAAGTCTTGTTATCCTTGAGTTCAATCTAAAGCTTTATAATCTCAACAAATTAGGATTGAAAACTTAAGTATTTCATCCGAAATATTCAAGTATATGCGACTTACGATTTTAGTCATTAAAAGTCATATCCGAAAAATCAACACCCAAGTATTTTAACAACACATGTTGAAACACTTATCCAAAACAAGCAACCCACGGTGCCACTTATCCCTCTTTGACACCTACTATCCCTCTTCCATCTTTTGGCACCATTAACCGTATTGCTCATGAACTTCCAAGAGTATACTTTAAATCAAACGTGCCCTTTCAAGGTGAACCTATACCTCAGCCCCTAAGCTTCATAAACATAACCAAAACTTCAAGCACTTCACCCACTAGTTGTAGCAACCAATGAACCATAAGAATTAGTATCCGTATTTTTTGTGTTCAACATCTATGGACAAATATTCAACCTAAGTACTCCCATAGCACAACAAACCCCTACATCACCACATCCTTATTTAGACAAACTAGAAGACCTACCACCTAGATCAACCAATCCACCATCCTTGCCATCATTTGAATTCGCTGAGTGTATTGCTCAAAAAGCCCTTGTGTCCAACACTTGTCTTGAATCAAATGCACGTTTGAACAAACTCAACCATCCTTTCCACATATAAGGACTTAGATAATTCATTATGGCTAGAACCTCAACTATCAAATAAGCATGGTGCTCTTGGTAATTGTTGTCAATTTCCACTAGGTATAAGTAGTACTACCTTCACAAATAATTAAAGTATTAGTAATACCTTGTCGTTAAACTTCTGCATAAATTTCGTTAAACTTCAAATCAACATTTTAACAACATATGTTAAAATGCAATCTCAAAGCCAACATCATACACCCCAAGCAACAATGACTCTTGAGGAGTATACATAAGAAACTCGAGTGAATTCCTCTTGTCATCATCTAGTGAATATAATCTTAAGACCAAGTTTATTTAGATGGGACTATCCGATTCAAACACTTTGGCTTCATATCTTCATTTAGGAAAACATGATGTTTTGAAGAACATTATGACTAAGATTCATGCGTTAAGCTTTCATTTTGTTAAAAGGATATTGTATATCCTATGCATCACTCTTGCGACATAAATAGTTGTGTTACAAGAGATTTCATTACACCTCATTGGCTAAATGATCTTGAAACAAACATCTTGTCATACTTGTTTTCATAAGCATGATAACTTTATCCCATGGGATAATCTCATTTGTTGAAAGAAACTATTTGTATCTATTTCCTTTCAAGCGTACATCATATCCTAACCTTGCTCAAACCGAGTGCACATCCAAGGTTAAAACTACACAATTTTAGAGCATACACAAGATCTATTGAAGTTGGTAACCTCACTTAGATTCTTGTTAAATAATGTTCCAAAGAGCTTTCTTGAGAACGTTCTTAGTTTAACGTATTCCATTCTCTAGCCTTAGATGATCAATTCACATTTAAAGTACAAGATGTCATCCATTAGATCATACAATTAGCTGTGTAATTTGAACAACTTTCGATTCTAAACACAAGATTAAAACACATTGTTTATCAAACACACCATTGTTAAAATTCATGTGTATAACATGACATCTTCATCTCCTTAGTTATATTGCATATTAGTTGTGTCACATTAAGCCAAGTATTGGTAAACTATCATCTTTTATACACTTTAATAGGCAAAAGTAGGAGTTCCCATCTTTCTAACATGAGAATGATTATTGGAGAATCTATTGCACTAGAAACTCAATTTGACCTAACGGTTGAATTGCTTCTGGAGAGAAGTTGGGTTTGTGGAATCACCCGTAAAAATGGTCGTGTTTAGCCTTAATTGAGCACCGCTAGTAATAGTCTCATATTCATTCTCTAACTTGAAAATCTGTTTTCCTATACTTGCCTAAAGTAAGTGTTAAAACATTGATAGTTTGCCTCGCTTAGGAATACTAATCAAACAAGTAGTATATATGACTTTTCTTTTAAAACCACTTGCATTGCACTTACATGTGTTGATTACATGTTCTTGTTTATACGATAAGTTGATTTGACATTATCTTAGTGTTTGATAACTAGTCGAATGTGTAAACCTTAGTACGGTTTTATCTTTATAATGCTTGTATTCTTGTTTCATGCTACTAAACGTTTAAACCTAAAACTTTATTTGCATGATACTTACTTTTGAATTAATTTTAGCATGATTAAAATGTTACTTATGAAATCATAATATGTTATTTTGATACGTGATAATTCTGATATGATAAGTTTGTGTTTGAAAGCTATTAGTTGGCATTCATTATATCTATGTGTAGTACGATCCAAATGATACATGCTCCAAATTGTTATGTCTTAAACATGGCTTGCATGAATCTTTCATCTTGTTTCTTTTGCTTCTTGTCACACTATTTGTTTGCTACATATGCACATATAATATGTCAAAATGCTTTTGGTATGACAAACTTTTAGAAGCCTTTTTATCTTACAAATTAATCACATAGATTGTTGTGTTAATTTACAAGCCAAGTATGCTTAAGCGTCTAAGTCTAACGACAAAACAATCTCAAAATGAAATGTCTTGAATAAAGTTGTATTCTTGCATAATATGATTGTCTTGATGCTATCTTGTATGGTGATTTCTTGTCTACTAAAGTGCAATGTGTTTTTGCTTATATAATATGTTATCATTTGATTTCTATCATGTTAACATCTTTTGTCACCAACATATTTGTTTTGTAGGTTGATAACAAATTATTTGTTATCTCACTTGGTTCTAACTTTTATATGCTCATTTTTGCATAATCCCCTTTATTGCTATGTAGATTAGTACTATGCTTTATGGGACCCCTACACTTGCATATAGTTTAAAAGCATATAAAATTAAGTTCTAGAGGGTTGGCTTTGCATTTTGTCTTTCAACCGACCTCTTCCAAATCTCATTTTGCTTTCGCTTTCCAAAATCATCTCCATCATTATTTAGTTATAACAATACTCTAATCCTCTTCACTTCCTATTAGGAATCCACATGCCTCATCATATGATCATCTCGTATTAATCGAGAAGAGTACGTGACTTTAAGGATGAAGTTCATTGTATGCTAACCATCATCCAGTAAAACATCACTAAGCTCACCTCTTTCGTTAACACCAAATAACCTCCTAAACACTTTGTTGTCATTCCTTATTTGATACATTACACATTATGTTGGATGTCCACCAATTAAGGGGGAGAGAAATTCATTCACATAATTGTATTTTGTCAAATTTTATGTCTCTTAGACTCTACAATACCAACACATAGGTAAACACCACTTAGCTAAAACCGTTTCATGAAACCACAACTAGTTCAACCTTTTTCGCACCAATACCTCATCAAGTGAAAAACGATCATGTGTTTTACAAAGCGCCTTCATCTCCACATATAGGATTTTCCTTAAACTAGCACCTTATAACTTCACTATCTAGAACACCATCATAGGATCTTATCCTTTTCTCGCTTATCATGCATGTCCTTGTCAGTGCAAACGATATATTAATCAAAACAGCCATCTCCAACACGTTGGTCCATCCAACTCTCACTCATATGATGTCATTCTCATCCTCATATAGGTACTCATTATTAGTATTTTCCATATTGTCTTCACTTCTTTTCAAAAGTGATAATCATCCATGTCTGTCTAAACCATGCTAATACTACCTTTCCCATTGTCACCTAGAATAGGTCATTTTTATAATTCGTGTCAATCAATGAACGAATTTATCTTCATCACTTTTATATCTTTTGGTATATTCATTATAATATTCTTAGATAGAACGCATTATTGATTACTCTTGGGTTGAAGCATATGAGAACTTGCTCAAAACAATAGATTGTTAGCATCAATAAATCATTCAAATCATAACCCTTATGCATCATTGCAATGCAATGTCCATTCACATTTTTTTTCTTCTTCTTAGCTTTGGTCACTTGACATGACGAAAGGATTGCATGAGTCCATATTTTTATATTTGCTATACATACGAGTTTATAACTCCTTAATAGCTTTCTACCTAATCACCACCACCTTCCATCACCACTTTCACTAATCATCACCACTATGGATTAGCGAAAACTTGCTTTTGTAAATCTCGAGTCATCTACCATCACCACATGAATCCTACTAGTAACCCGACACCAACACTAGCACCACTAGTGGCACACCCGGTGAAAGACTACATATCTTCTTTCTAGGAACTATTTTGTAGGCTTTTATCATATTATATTCTCATTTTTCTTATGATTGTAATTAGGAGACTACACTTCATGAGATCTTTGATTATATCATTTATCACATATATACATCTTATTTTTTTGTCAAAAAGATAAAATATATTGCACTAATGTTTTTCATTGTAGGTTCATCATCATATACACTAGATTGTATATAACTTACTCATCTAAGGATAAAGTTTGCATCAATTATTTTTCTTATTTTAGGTGCTTCTTGACATCCTCGAGCAAGGAGGAATATCCTTTAAGCACTCATATAGCATCGTCTATACACTTGGTTGTACATGGCATATTTGTCTAAAGACAAAGCTTCTATTATACTAATATTTATTTTGAAGGTTCATCTTGGCGCCCTAGAGCAAGGGAGCTTCCGTCAAGAATTTCTTGAATGCATCTTATACACACTTTGTTGTATAACACTTACTCGTCCAATGACGAATATAGTTTTGCACTAATATTTGTTTTGTAGGTTTTAATCATACCCCGCGCCTCAAACAAGGGGAGCAACCGTCAGGGGAGCATGCACGCATTTAGCATCATTCTCACTTTTCAACAACCATTTGTGCTTCGATTAAAAGTGGAGAAAATAGGCTAACATTGCTATGCGCTTTTCTTTTCATATATTTCTCATAATTTTGTTGCATAAAACTAACCTTGATGTAGGTTAAGCCTCTTTATTTGATCCATGGATCCGCTACCAAACAAGGGACGGATGGTAATGGACGATTTAACTTCACTAGGGATGATGCAAGCTCGCCTTTTGGGGAGAAATTAAGTTAAACTCAATGACACGCCTTTTTGTTTCGACAAAAGGGAGAAGAGTGTAACGAGAAGGTAATGTAAAGGTAGTAAGGATACAAGTAACTTTTTACATTTTACTTTCTATTACGTTTACATATATTTGGTAATGTAAAGGTAGTAAGGATACAAGTAACTTTTTACAAGTAACTTTTTACAAGTAACTTTTTACACACAATATATCAAATGTGATCTTAGTAAGATTTGGTAATATCTTGTAAAGATTTGAAGAAAGATTTTTAGCTTTTCCGTCGAGGCACCCACGGAACCCTTTTCTATAAAGGCGGAACCCTTTAAAGGGCTCCTTGGTCCGTGGACGCTCCATCCACTTTGGCTATAAATAGAAGCCCATTGTTTTCCCATTTCTTCACCACTTCAAAGCACATCTTCTCCACCTTCTTGCATACATTTAGATCAATCATTAACAATGTAGTAACACACATTAAACACCCTAATGATCATGATCATAATGCTTCTAACATTCATCTTTGTTGTAAGCATACTCTTTGATCAACCAAGGAAATCTTGGAGATCTAGCCATCCCCACTCACCACAAGTTGAAGATCTATCACAAGAAGTTTAGGGAACTCATGATCTTCATCATGAAGGCTTCCTATCAATGGAAGTTCATTTAGAAGTATTTATTCATATCCATTAGACATTTGTGTCATGGATCATTAGTGTAAACATCATTGCATCATAACAACACTTTCACCAAACTAGATTAGATGGTTTATGTGTTTGTGCCATAAAACACAAGGTTTATTATGTTGGGCCATAAAACATATTGGGAGTGGTTGTACCCTTGTAAAAGAACTCGACATCTAGCTTAGTGTCGGAAATATTGTATAAGCGACGTTAGGTTGGTTCTACCTCGAACTAGAACCCGGTATTTAGCTTTGTACGGAAAAAGTGTAGCGGCGATTGTAAGGTTTTCTCCACGAGAAGGGAGCTTGTTGATTTAGTGAAGTAACTCTCGAGTTGGGTACTCGGGGAGTGGAGTAGGCGGAAAGGAGATCCGTGACCGAACCACTATAAATCCTCGTGTTCGGTTTGCACTTTCCTTTCTTTATCTCTTTACTTTTATACTTGCACTATACTATTGTTTGTGATGTGGTTTGATGTTCATGATTGTGTGACAACTTGGTTTACCATGCTTTATATTAGTCACAAACAATAATTGGTACTTTCATATTATAACAAGCTTCATAAGCGATTTGATACTAAAGATCTAAAGTTTTTAAGCGGTAACGTATTCACCCCCCCTCTACGTTTCCACAACCTCGATGCTACTACTCGGGAGACCACGCGCTGCGTCTCTTCCAATTCTCTCACGGGACCAAGCTAGTAATTGGCTTGAGCGACTTCCCCGGCTCCATCTCAAGTTGGGATGATCTTACTTCTCGCTTCCTTGCTCAATTTTTCCCACGGGAGAACCACTAAGCTTAGGAATGACATCTTGATGTTCCAACAACGTCGGTGAATCCCTACTAAGCATGGACCCGATTCAAGGACTTACTTCATAAAGTCCTCATCACGGCATTGATCTTTGGCTCCAAGTCCAAATCTTTTATGATCATGTCAACTTCCCCACCAAGCGATCCATTGACCAAGCGGCCGGTGGAAAACTTAGTGATCTCACCGCGGAAGAATCATGGGGTATAATAGAGGACCTTGCCCTCTATGACAACGAAAGTTGGGATGACCCCCGTGAGCTTCCCAAAACCGTTAAGGCAATCTCCTTACCTCCCATGGACTCACAACCTTCCGACCGTAGGATGATCGAACTTGAAGATCAAGTAAAATTCCTAATGAGTTCCTACGAAAATCCAAAGTCTTCACACCATGTGAACAAAGTTTCTTCCTCGTGTGAGCCGTTTTGTGATCCTCATAACACGCGCAGACTAACACCCGATCTCCGAACATGCTTCCGTTGACTCGCGATCTTCGCTACTAATGGAGCAGGAGGAAGATTCCTACAATACCGGACCTAGGAATTTCAATGAAACACGAGAGGCATGGAAAGGAAAGCCCGACTTCTCGGGACAAACCAAAGAATTCACTTCCAATGATTTTCATGGCCCCACCTAACTGGTCATAACCAAAGAAAACATCGAAGGGATGTTGCAAAACCTAGTTGCATCCCAAGAAGCCCAAATGACTAAGCTCTCGGACCGCTTTAACCAACAACAAGCCGAAATGGATAGGAAGATAGACAACCTTTTGAAAGCCATAACCAATAGTGATAGGAAGGTTAGTGCTATCTCAACTCCCGAGCCTTCCGGTGTAGAGATTAAGGACCCAAGCAAGCTAGCTAAGCACGTTCAATTCGTCAATAGCATCGCCTTAGTGAAACCTAATAGAACAAATGACGAAGAGGACCATACACTTGAGAATAATGAAATGACCGAGGAAGTAGATGAAGTAGATAATGACTATTTCAACAAATTTCCTACGGAAGAAGAACTATCTCGCCACCCTCACTTAGTGCGTAACCTCCGTCACATGTATGTTAGGAAAAGCCCTAGACTCAAGTTTGGGAACCCTTGGAATCTTAACATACCATGTTGCATAGGACACCTTTTTGTGGCAAAGGCCTACATTGATCGCAAATCCCCAATCAACATAATGACTAGCACCTACTACAATTGGGTAATGAAGAAGCCTATTCCAACTAGGCAAGACCCCGATAATCCTAGGGCTAAGTGCAATTTTCTTGGTAGAGTTAAGGGATTGCCCGTTTATGTAGGTAGTTTCGTCCCCACGGACTTCATAATTGTGGATGATATTAGCACGGCCATAGACCTAGCTTGTCCCACGTTATTCTAGGAAAACCTTTCATAGAAAGCACCGGATGACCTATGATCCCTCGTTGGGAGTAGTGCGATTCAAGGATGAGACCGATGACATAGCTTACCAAATGCCGTTTAAGATTGAGAAGTTTTCATCACTCTCTAATGATGAAAAGGAACTTAAACTGTCGGTCTATTATAGGAATGATGAGGATAAGGAAAAAGGAGTAGATTATGTTATGGCTAAGATTTTCGGATTCTATAAGGATTGCTTGAACTTAGGACCGAAATATAGGACAAAGTGGGGAGAGGACAAACTCTTAGAGAGGTGCATCATAGGGCACTTCTACAACATAGAATCTCCCATTAGAGACCGTCAAGTTGGCGGTAATGAAGTCACGTAGGAGCACGACTACGAGTCTAGCTACAAGACTCTTAAATAAAGAAAAGCGCTTCGTGGGAGGCAACCCATGCTTAATTGTTTGCTCGTTAGTGTCATATATCTTTTATTGATTGTTTATTCTCATGTTTAAATTTGTAAAAATGCTTTATTTTGTTTTTAACCTCGTCTTAATTGCATATAAAGGTATTTTACATAAGGGATAAGTGTAGGGAGGATTACACACGTTTTGAAAAGAAACGTAAACATGAGAATAACAATTAACTAAAAGATATATTTGTGTGTTTGTTCGAGTCAAATGCTTGTATCGAGTCATAATGGATGTTTTGCGAAATTTTCGATTCTAAAGATGTAAATTTTCCAAATTTTTTCCGAAAATCGCAGACCGCTTTTTGTCGAATAACTTTGTGGCGTCGGGAAGGAGTAAAACAACAGTTACTTTTTCTCATTTTCCGAGCTACTTATAAATTTTGGAATTTTCGGTCTTAATTTTCCGTAAAGTGTAAACATCCATTCCACAA
Organism: Chrysanthemum lavandulifolium; assembly: GCA_022545495.1. Taxonomy (NCBI): domain Eukaryota; kingdom Viridiplantae; phylum Streptophyta; class Magnoliopsida; order Asterales; family Asteraceae; genus Chrysanthemum; species Chrysanthemum lavandulifolium. Next base: position 97,584,335 of record CM040242.1, on the reverse strand, counting down.
GCATTGTATCCTAGTTTAAATCGAGTCTTATATATATTATTACCTCCGATTTTACGCTGAAGGTTTCGTTTGTTTTCTTCAAGTGTGCGGGTTTAATTTATCAAGAAGAAGTTACATAAGATTGGAAGGAGCTTTTCACGCATAAATTCTTCTTGGAAAGGATTTAACCAACACTTCACACGGATCCTACCGAGCTAATCAGGGGAGTACTAGTTTCTTTTGTTTTTAATTACCTTCCATTATCATAACTTTGATACTTTCGAGGAACATTGGGGACAATGTTCAGTTTAAGTGTATGGAGGGAAAATAAAACGGGAACTTTGAAACTATGCTTATCCTTGATTATTTTCTTTGTCCAATTGTATTTGTATAATAAACCATGAGAAAATATCGGTTAGGGTAATTTTGGCACCAAATTTGAAATTTTCATGACATATAGGGTGGGCCATTAGTCCTAACAAAAGCGTCTCACGGATAGGAAGTTGCATGACTAGCACAAAAACCATTTACCACTTAAATTCCACCCAAAATGTGAGGATCGCCCTTAGATTAGTAGGAATTGAAGCATTCATCTTTAATGCTTAGAGTGTGAACAGGTAGTATATTAGATTCTAGAACTTGTTTTGTGATGCATCCCGAGATCGCTAGTAAGGCGCACTTGTGTAGTTAGGAATAACTAAATGATAAGAGGCATTAGGATAACCCTTGTTTGATACCGTAATATAATTACTTCGTCCATATCGGTTGAGTAATTCCCCACACCCTTTGCGTTGTACTCATCTTTAGTACACGATACCCTAGTTAACCCCTCGAGCCTATCCTTTTCGCGGTTCTCGTGATGTTTCGGTTTTGAATATCAATGAAGAGCATTGTTCACACCCCACCCCCAAATATACACCCAAATCACCTTATCCTACCTTGTATGCACTCACTTTTAGTGCATTATTGTTATCACCCTAAACCCTTAGTTCAATTATCTAGTTGCTTACATGAGTTGCTAAGTCGAGTCATATCCTTTGTACACAGTTTTGGGATGATTGGGATTCATGGGAAAAGTTAAAGTTTATGAAATGACGGGAAGGGAACGTTAAATTCAAATTCCCTTTGTTTGCGTAATAATGTACCCCAAGTGTCTTGATCTTTTCAATTCGGGTCAAATTAGTGTTAGAGTAATAAAACCTCAAGTGTAGGGATGTGCCTATAAATCCCTATCATTGTGATGTTACCATAGAGGATGGTAGAGTAAAAGTGTATGAAAAAAAAAAAAAAAAAAAAAAAAATGAAAAAAAAAAAAAAAAAAAAAAAAATAGAGTGAAAAAAAAAAAAAAAAAAAAGGCTACCATCCTACATCTATCCTTTAAATTTATGTTTGTTTATTTGATTAGCTAGATTTTAGAGTGTCGAGTCTTGGCTTAGAGATTTTTGACTTGCCACCACTAAAAGCCTATCCCACCAAACCCTTGTTTCCTACCGTAAGCCTAACGTTACAACCCTTTAAAGAACTCTTTGATAGTCTTTCCTAGGTGCTTACGCGTAAGCGATGTAGGTTTGATCTATTCTCAAGCCTATGGTAATCTATGTACTAGGACCGGTTAATGAGTGTTTATCCTCCATTTCCAATTTGTTATATTTCATATACACCGAGAGAGATGTAAGTATCCAAACACCCATGTGAGGTGCTAGTATGTAATTCCATGCTTGTTATGACTTTTGGGGCTTATATGTGTTGTGGACCGTTTAAACCAATGCTTCATGACCCCTAACTTATAAATTAATTGACTAAAGCGCATTTGCTTGAGGACAAGCAAATACCAAGTGTAGGGATATTTGATAAGGTTTTAAAAGGTACCTTTTGAGGGTCGTTTAAGCCCTTGTTTGATCACTTTTGTATCCGTTATTGCTTAATATCGTTCCTTTTCACTTTTAGGTCTCTTGAAGGCAAAATCTTTGGAATGGCACTTATTTGGACGAAAAGCGCGAATATCTGAAGAAAATGGCCAAAGTCGAATCGAGACACTCAAAGTCTTTGAAACATAAGGTGGCGCGTCGGGTGTTATCTGTGACCGTCGGAAGTTTCGTGTGACTCGAAGCCAAAACTCCTATTTTCAAGTGACGACGCCGGGTTATAAAAGAGTAGGCCGTCGCAACTCGGATGACCTAGATGCAATCCAGACGGCGTCCGGTCAAGAGACGGCGTCACAAGCATAAGGTGGCGCCGTCGCAAGTCTAACGTGGCCAAGGCGAAACCCTAATGACGGCGATCGGCGGCGTCACAAAACATAAGGTGATTGCCGCAAGTGTAATCTTATATATAGAATCCGAATTTTTCAGTTTTTAGTGTGTAGTCTTTTGGAGTAAAAACCTAAACCGAACCAAGCCTGTCTTATACAGTATTTTAGGGTTCCAAACCCTATCTTACACCAAGATAAGTGTTTACTTCATTAATACAATTATGTCTTTGATTATTTGTGTGTATGCTTGCATGTTCTCCATGTCCGGCTAACTTACTTGTGTGTTTGCTTAGGGAAGATGAAACTTAATTATTGAATATTGATTGGTTGTCTCTTATCTTAGTTGATTAATGATCTTGTAATGCGATAGGTCATTCGTTGTGTACTTAATGCTTGATTAAATCTTTGTGAACCTTAGAATATGACTCCTTGAGTAGTTGTAAGCTAAACCATCCAAAGAGTGCCTTTAGTAAGAGTTTATCATCCCTAGTGGGTTTTGTAGGCGAGACCCTTTGGTAAGTTCAAAGAGTTAGGGAGAAACGATACCCTACAACCTTAGACACACAACGCAACTAGGAATAAGGACGTGACAATTCAACCACCAATAGGAGATAATTAAGGAGTAGTAAAACCTAAGTAAACACATCTTTAAACTATCATACGAGCACACAATAATTAGACATAGACTACATACACCTTAGATTAGATAATTAGATAAGTAGAGTAATCGGTAGCGATACCAACCCCCCAAATCCAATACCCCGAGATTCGTACCTTTCAATTTCCAAAAAAACATAAAAGATAAAAAAATAATCTTCCTCAACCCCAACCTTAGCGTAGTAACTTCTCACTAGCATTCCTATTCCCCTAGAGAACGATATCAATACGCGTGGCTTACCCTAATACTACACTACAACGATTAGGTTCACTGCCTAGGGTGTTGAAAAACTTGCTCGACTTAAAAGGAAGTTCCTTTGACCCGAACGACGCGTGTAGCGTTATCAAGTTTACATTTCGACGACTCACCACGGAAGTAGCATTTTAATCATTGCACTTGTAGATGAATCACTATGACTTGATACGATGAACATGGCTAGCACGTTCTCCTATCATAAGACCTCGACCTTACCTTCTATTTCACTATTTTATTTCATTTCTTAGTTTAATATTAGTTTATTAGAAATTCCAAAATCGTGCCATTCTCTTAGATTGAACCCCCTGCACTATTAGACTAGTTAACTAGAATACCTTTAGTTCACTGACCCCTTATGAAGGACTCATGCTTACCATTCCTTATCTACATTGATAGGGTACATTGCTCGTAAGTGTTAGTCTATTATTTAGTCGAAAATTATAAATATTAAAACTTGACAGAAATCTTACACCTAGATAGAACACATCAACTTGCAAGAAGATAGTTAATGAACAATCACTAGAATGAATATGTAAAAACTAAATAATGATCAAGGAGATGATGATAAAAATGCAGAAGAGAATGTACAAATGAGTGTAAAAGATGAAAAAATGGTAAACAAGTGGCTGCTATATATAGCAAAAAAGGCAGCAACTCCTACGGATCCCTTGTAAAGGGATTCGTCCTTTTTTACGAAGGGATCCGGGGGTCTGTTATGACAAACAAAAATTGGAAAGATTTACATTCAAGACATCTTACAAAATATTTCCATATCTTCAAAAGTCAACTTTAGATTTTAGAAAGATCTTGAAGTGACAAGACACAAATATCAACTATGTAATGTCATCCATGATGTAAATTATTATGTTAGATTATAGAATAAAATGTAATTTGCAAAAAACAAAATGTATGTTTACCAAATATGTAACCAGACCTTGTTTAGATTCTAAAAATAAAAGGTGCAAGTTAATTTAGTTTACTTGCAAAAACGAGATTTGTAAGTGAAACTTACTTGCTAAAAATGAAATATACAAGTGACTTGTTAAAAATGTGTAGTCACTTGTAAAATTAAAATGTTTAGTTACTGGTGTAAGTAACTTACTAAAAGTATGTAGACACAAATGTGTAAGTGACTTGCTAAAAAGCAAGTAATGCATTTGTTTGAAAAATACTTGTAAATGTAAAAAGTATGCTAAATTGTTCCTTGATTATTACCCAAGTTTAGATATTCATTATACTTAGAGGTAGCAAAATGGTTGGGTTGGGTATGGGTTTAGATGGCACTTGGAAGGATGGGTCAAGATGGGTATGGGTCGGTTCGGTTCGGGTTTTTTGGTTTCCTAGTTTTATTAAATATTTTATACGTTTTCATCCATTTTTATATGATTTCGACCGTTTTAATACGTTTCGTCCGTTTTTTACGTTTTCGTTAGTTTTATACGTTTTCGTATAATTTTTTTAGTTTTCGTCCGCTTTTATACCTTTTCATCCGTTTTCGTATGTTTTACGTTTTCATAAGTTTTTAATGTTATTTGATACGTTTTAATCGGTTTTATCGCTTCGTCCGCTTTTTACGTATTCATCGGTTTTATCGTTTCGTCCGTTTTATCGTTTTCATCCGTTTTATATGTTTCATCTATTTTCTCGTTTAAATCTTTCCATCCGTTTCCTCTATTTTTATATGTTTTCATCCGGTTTTACGTTTCGTCCGCTTTTTATCGTTTCGACCGCTTTATATGTTTTCCGTTTTCATTCGTTTTGTCCGTTTTACGTGTTCATTCATTTTATTCATTTTCGTCCGTTTCACACGTTTTAATTCGTTTCGTTCATTTTATATGTTTTCGTCCGTTTTTATTCGATTAAGAACGTAAAAAAACAGATGAAACCGTATAAAAATATAAAAAATGGACGAAAATGGATAAAAATGTAAAAAATAGACAAAAACGGATGAAAACGTATAAAACGTAAAACAACAAACGAAAACATAAAATAAATTGACAATAACGTAAAAAATGGACGAAAACGTTTAAAATCGGACGAAAACATTAAAAATAGACGAAGCGTAAAAAACAGACGAAAACGTAAAAAAATAGACGAAAACATGCAAAATGGATGCAAACATATAGAAACGAACGAAAACGTAAAAAAACAGACGAAAACATGCAAAACGGATGCAAACGTATAGAAACGAACGAAAACGTATAAAAAAACAGACGAAAACGAATAAAAACGGACGAAACCGTATACAAACATATAATATATAAATATATATATGAAACGTATAAAAACGGACGAAAACGTATAAAAATGAGCGAAAACGTAAAAAAACGGACGAGAACATAAAAAATGGAAGATAACGGATGAAAAGTATAAAATCGTAAAAAGCATTTAAAACAGATGAAAGCGTATAAAACAGACGAAAAAGATGAAAGCGTATATAAAGAGACGAAAACAGATGAAAAAGTAAAAAAACAGATGTAAAACGGGCGAAAAAGTATAAAAATTGACAAAAGCGTATAAAAATGTAACAAAACGGACGAAAACGGATGAAAATGTAAAAAAAAGACCAAAACGGAAGAAAACGTATAAAAACAGACAAAAACGATTATAACGGACGAAAACGTATAAAAATGGACGAAAGCGTATAAAAATGGATGAATACTTATAAAAACGGACTAAAACGGATGCAAACGTATAAAACATAAAAAAATGGACGAAAAAGTATAAAAACGGGCAAAAACGTATAAAAACGGATGAAAACGTAAAATAACAGACGAAAACATATAAAAACGTATAAAAAGTGACGAAAACGTACAAAAACAGATGTAAACGTAAAAAACGTATAAAAACGGACGAAAATAGACCAAAACGGATGAAATCGCATAAAAACGGATGAAAACGTATAAAAACAGACGAAAACAGATAAAAACGTATAAAAACGTCGCGTATACAAATAGACCGGGAGTGATTTTTAGAATTTTATCAATAACTAACTTAGACCGTGTGGATATAATATTAGACCTATGGGTATAGTATTAGACCCAATTAGAGCATGGGGTATGGTGATATTTGTCCTCGCCGCTTCCTACGTGGCTCCTTCGCCACTTCGCTTTACCCGCCATGACACGGGATCCTTCGGATGGGGTTCTCGTCGTTACAACGACATGGTAAACGACAAAACCATTTCATAATAACGTTTGGATATTACCGTTTGAAATCAAGCGGTCAAGTTTTAATTTTCTATTTCTTTTCAAACCCAAATATTACCTAGGGGTGGAAGCGCAGCCGAGCCGTGAAAAGCTCGGGATCGGATCGCTAAAAGCTCGAGCGAGCCGAGCCTAAGCGAGCTCGAGCCTAAGTTTGGGCTCATTTAATAATCGAGCTCGAGCCCGAGCTATATATAAAGGCTCGTTTAGGCTCATGAGCCTCAAACGAGCCCTAGAAATATATACGATATATATTTTCTATCGTGATAACCGTGTTAACGAGCTCGAGCCTTGTGTTGAGTCGAGCTTTGTGTTAACGAGCCGAGCTCGAGCTCAAATGTGAGGCTCGAACGAGCTCGAGCTCGAGCTCGAGCTTTTATATATAAACGAGCCGAGCTCGAGCTCAAACGAGCTCGAGCTCGGCTCACTGCTTTCACCCCTAATCACATTATTACCCCATTACTCTATAAATAGTACCCATTTTTTACAAAAACATTCACACTTCTCATTCAAAAATATATTATCTTCATCATCTTAATCCACAACCAAAAATGTCCCAAGATCCCAACGAGATGTCGTTTATGAATCTCCTCAACACGTCTTCGTCAAACCCGTCCACCCCATCATCTCAAAGCTCAAGCACTTCTTCGCAAGTCGGATTTCAACCTTTTCAATATCCAAGACAATCACCACCGCAATTCTATCCATCACAACCATCACAACCGTGATTTTATCCATCACAACCGCAATTCTATCCGTCACAACCACCACCAACGCAATTTTATCCGTCACAACCACCACCAATGCAATTCTACGCTTCACAACAACATTACTTTGAATCACAATTCAAAGTACCTCAACCACCACCAACCGAAACAAGTGAAGAACGTCGTCAAGGGAAAAAACTGGCCAAAGCGACAAAGAAAAAAAAGAAGGTCGTGGTGAACTTGGACGCGGACGAGGAGGAAGAGGAGGAGGAGGAAGAGGGTCGAACCACAATTCGTTGGACAAGCCGGGAAGAAATTTTTTTAGCCGAGTGTTGGGTCGAGGTATCCCAAACGCCTTATCGGTAATGACCGACTAAACGATGCGTTTGGACTCGGTTGGGAGGACTTCAAGGCTCGTAGTCGAGCCTTATCGTACAAAAAATATGTGCACGGAAAATGAACTCGGATAAATGGTGATTGCCAAAGTTTAATGGTTTTACAAGCATTTGCGGTAGTAGATCCGGGAAAATGATGTTGATCACATTGAGAATGCAAGACTTGCTTTCAAGTCTCCTACCGGAAACAGTTTAATATGGTTCGGCATGGAAGGTTTGAGAGAATATCCTAAATGGGACGCCAGGAGGATCAATGAAGATAATATCGCCGAATTATTCACCACGATCCAAGAGCTCGTCCTGCGAGCAAGCCTCGTTCGGCAAAAAATCTAAATCGATGGAGTCGTCAGCGAGCACCGGGAGTCAATCGGATGCTATTGCGGAAGCTTTAGCTCAAGAGTATAAGCGTAAAGTTGAGGAGCACGAGAAGTGTACGAGGCGAGGATTGCGAAAGAAAAGTCGAGCAAGAGTGCCGAGGGTGGAGTTTCTCATGCTTGATGTGGAGGGGTTGCGGAGCCAAAACATCACTCATCAAAAGAAACAAGACCAAATAATAACAAAATACAACATATAAATGGCGAAAAATGTTGTATTTTATAAGTTTCTTATGTTTTTTTATTTTTCGTATGTTTTTTTTATTTATCGTATGTTTTTTTATTTTCCGTATTGTATGTTGTATTTTTATTTTAAATGAATGAAATGAATTTAATTGTGTTTGGAAAATATGAAAAAGAAAAAAATGAGGGTGGGTGGGGCCCAAATGAAGAAAAGTGAGTTAGTTATGATTGTGTGATATTTTTAAGTGAGTGTGTTGAGTGATGTGGCACACGTAGGGCCCAAATGAAGAGCTATGAGCTCCCCACCATACCCCATGCTCTTAGACCATCAGTATTAATTAATTAAAATCAATTAAACTCATTTAGACCCATCTATTAAAATCAAATAAACTCATCTAGACATATCTTATTAAAAATACTAGTTATAATACTTGTGCACTCACAAGGTTTTGACAAAAAAAATTATTCTGTATTAATACTGAATATTGCGTTTTTAAAGGTAATTACATATAATATATATAGTTATAAGCTTTGTGCACGCACGAAATTTACACATAAATCAAATTTATTTTAACATTTTAGTTCAGTATATACACATATAAGAATTTGCCCATGAAAATTGTGATATAAGTACAACTAATACTTATGCATGAGTTTTTCATTATGCATTTATATCCACTAGAATTTGGTAAAATATTTGTAAAATTTCTGTTAGGTAACTCAAGATTTAATTCTATTTAGCGATAAAGATGTTGATGTTGTTATTTAAATTTCACTACTGATATTATGTTGTACACATGATGCAAGTTTAATAGCACATAATGAGCGTTGATAAAGTTAAAGTATACTTATTTTATAATGAGCGTTGATATTATGTTAATGTTCTATAAAAATATTTTTCTAGATAGCCTTAAATAAATAAATAAAATTACATGAATCATTGTTATAAGACAATCACGTATATTTATTTTATATTAAAGTAAACCGTCTTACAATTTGATAGTTATATTCACGTTTTCGATAATTTAGCCGTATTTAAAATGTAAACTCGTGTCCATATCGGTTATTTTAAAATGAAATAAATGATTTCTTATTGAACGTAAAAAAAATTGATACTTATAATCTGATTTAAATTTATATGTTGTTATTTTAAAACAACATACACATTGTATTTTTTAAGATATAAAGTTTAAAAGTATAAAGTATAAGGGGGTATTTGTTTATAATCCAAAGTTATTAAAAAACATGAAGGTTTATAATATTACACTTAACTCTATATAATTTTAAAAATCAACCATTAAAGTTTTATTAATTACCTCATATTTTTTAAGTTTTATTTTCACAAATTTGACATCTATATTTTTATGTGTTTTTTATCAATCAAATTTGTCATCAAATTTATTAAAGTTTATTAAATTATAAATTTTGAATTTAATTTTGACTTTTATTAACCAATCACTCTCACGGCGATTTTTTATGAGAAGGTTTTGGCGAAATGATATAATTCTTTTATTCCTAAAAATTTAATCAACTAAACCCAAATTTTTTTCTTATGCCACCTCTAATTATACCTCTAGTGATTTTAAAAAACTTTCAAAATGATATAATTCTTTATTATATAAAAATTTAATCAACTAAACCCAAATTTAACTATTGAATCTTAAATTGCCACCTCTAATTATACCTCTAGTGATTTTAAACTTTACAGTAATACATCAATAAAACTTAGAAACCCCTAAAATAGAAATAACACAAATATTTAAAAAAAATTGTAATACGAGGGAGCTTATGAGTGGCTTTTTTGGTTGTTCCTAAAAGACAACCAAACACTCCGTAACATCTCTACACCTCTGCTTATTCCACAACAAACAAACAAACAAACAAACATCTGGTTGAATCAAACTCAATCACCCACCCACAGGTATTATTATTATCATAAATTACTCATTTCTAATGCTTCATTTCTGTTAAAACTTTTTAATTACTTTGTTAATTCAGTTGATGACAGTTGATGCTTGAATTATAAGTTTTAATTTGAAATTAGCAACTAGATTATATGCGATTTCTTTGATGAATTTGCATTGGATAGATTAGTTTTATTTTTTCGGGTCGTAACACGAGGTATAGGTTTACTTTCAGAGCTTAAAGAGCAGAGACTCACTTATGTGCAAAATTACCAAACTCTATAAAAGTTCCTTAGTATGTAGTACTTTCGTTACAGCGTGACTTGCCTTACTGATTTATCGTGTCTTCGTTTATCAGCCTGTCATTTTGTCTTCTACTTGATGAGAATGATCTACGCAGAGCACCAAAAGCTCTTAGATTATTAGTAACCTAGTCTGTCTAGAGTTCTTCTATATTGTTGATTTTGTTTTCTCAATATTGCAGGAATGCTGGGAATTTCCTTGCCTTCCACCTCGTTCACCTTTGACTCTGGAACACATCCTCGTATTTTTGTAAGTATCAGTTCATAATTCAGTTATAGGAACACTCTTCTTTAGCATACTCTATCACTCTCCCCAATATGCGTTCTTGCTAATAACATGATATAGTTCGTAATGGACCAATTACATGCTTAAATTATAAGGAGGCAAAATTAGAAATCAAGTGCTATGTATCTGATCTAGCAAGTGACCTCTTCAATGCTTGCATATATGCCACAAGATTGAAAAAAATTGCTCTGAAAGAATAGTACGGAGTACCTTCTTACCATATTAAAATTTGAAAATGATTGATATGGAATATTTTTGATAAATTTTAGAATGTTGAAGGTTGAAAAAGGAATATGTATAAATTATTATGCATACTTTTTTGTTAAATTTCTTTTCTACACCAAGCTAATTTTGAGATAAGAATAGAAATAATTGAAATGAAATCCTTTTCCTTCACTTTCCAATGACTTTATGTTGAAAGTGTAAACCAACATATCAGACATCACGCACTCAAGCACCAAAAGATATAATTAATCTGTGAAAAATTTCAATATAGTTATCATAAAATGGAAAACATTATCAAAAAATGGGCTGGTTATCCTCGTTTATCAAAAACGGGGTTCCTACATATTCCCTTTGCTGATTGTTGTATTTTTACATTGCAATATTTTTCTACTAAATAGAGATCCAATCAATGTGCAAACACTAACATGCACAATATTATTTCAATTTTCATTCACACGCTCTTGCTTTTTACAATTTCTGTTAATACCCTCATTAACTTAATTTTTAAAATAACAAAAATAACATATCAATTTTTAAAAGTTCATTATAAAATATCTTGTCAGTACCTTTCTAATATAAAAAATGTTATTTTGTATTTACAATTTAATAATATATTTTTTGAAACAAAGTTACATTTTAGACATTCATAAATATTAAATAATGACAAAAGTATTTTAAAAAACATCATTTTTCATTCAAAACTATAAATTGCAGTATTAAAACTTATATGCATTGTTTGGAATCAATAATCCACGTAGACAAGGCCATTGATATTAGGTTCTACCGGTTTACATCATGTTCATTATTTCTTCATAGTTTGTCGACTTTTTTTGTTTAAAGTTGTTAGGCCCACTATGGCCAGTGATGGTTTGGGTCCATTAATTCATCTCTAGTCTGAAATTATCATGCTTTCAATAAGCATGAAAAAAATTATGTTCATTGCTTTTTAGTCTTGTTAGATTTCAGAAATGTACCTCAAACTTCAGTGTGAGACATTAAAATTCTTCTATTAGAGCGGAACATGGTAGAAAAAGAAAAAGGAGAGATGGTGTAGAATAGGGATTAATACTAGATGTCTATTTATGCTTAGTAACTCCATTGTAGAGTAGAGTTTGATGATATCAATCCAAAGCTATCGTCTAAAATGTGTTGTTCCTGCAATTAGTATTCTTTTCCATATTTTCCTTTCCAGATAGGCTAATTGCATAAACTGGTACCTACATTCTTTATGATATTTATATCAGGTAACCATCTTTTTTTTTTTGGCCTAAAATACCATTAAACGTTCTAATCTTGCATATAAAATTATCTTCAACTTCTAAAGTTTTTGGATTCGGGGTAATATGAGATTTAAATGCTCGTGTCTAACTTTGACCATTTTGACGTCTTTTCCCAACACTGTGCTGGGAACTCAGTAACCTATTTGATTCAATTATTTTGGAAGTTCCATGGATTTTTGGTGTTAAATAAGTTGGTTACTTGAAAAACATATCTGCTCAGTTTAATGCAATTTGCCCTTTTTCTACATGAATTACTTGAATTCTAATCTAATTTTGGTCTTAATGTTTTCAGCCTGATCTCGAATCATACTCGTCGAATCCCATATCACCCAGTGCAAACTTTTCACATGCCATACGTATTGAGAAAAAACAACTTTTTTCCACTAAACATCTTTCGTGTACAAGATGGAAAACACGTTCATCTGGAAAAACTCCAGAGATAGTTTTAAGTGATGACGAGACGAAGTCATGGGAAGCCTGTAGACAAGCTTTTTCAGGATTTGAATTTACTATAGAGGAGCAAGACAAAATATTAGGAAAAGCATTTGGTTTAGTCCGATCCCCTTATTGGGGTGAAGAACGTGAAAAAGTTATACCAAATTCTGAAGAAATTGATGCCATATTGGATTACTTAAGGGGTTTAGGCCTTTCGAATGACGATATCTCCAAAGTGCTTAAGAAATTCCCAGAGGTTGTTGGTTGTAGCCTTGAGAATGAGTTGAAAACAAACATTGAAATACTGGAAAAGCAATGGAGTATAAAAGGAAAATCACTAAGGAATCTGCTACTCCGTAACCCAAAAGTATTAGGTTATATCATAGATTGCAAGGGAGATTGTAAGGCACTTTGTACTCGTTGCTGGGTTCGGTTTTAACCACGCGTACACTCCTTTATATGCTGTTATTATATATTTTTCTTCAATTTGTTTTTCTTACAGTGGAAAAAAAGCTATAGGGAATGCATGTGCATACAGTAAACCACTTGTAGATCCACCCATGCTTGTAAATTGTATATTGTTGGCATACTTCATCACCTATTAAACTTCTAAAGTAGAAGTACAAAATAATATCAACATTTTTGTACATACTATACTTCATCACTTATATACGATCTGTTCCGTTTAGCTTCACTTGAAGTACTTCTGGAGTTCACCTATCAATCTATCACAATTTGAGGTTGGTTGTTTTTCAAGTCTGGTTTTGTTGTATTGTACATTGTGTTATTTACTTTAACTTTTAGGGGTGTTGCTTTTGTACTTTTGCATTGATATATCTTTGGCTTGTTCCGAAAAGGTTTATCGATCCATCATCTATATGTGTGGTAACGCTGAAGTGTGTTTTGCTATTATAATTGTGTTGGGATTTATGTGAAAGATAGTAGCACCTTTGAGGCTTTGAGATAGTGAATGGGGGGCTGGATGTGTGGAGGATAGACGAAGCACTTCTGGTCATTGTTTTATTCTCGGCAGGGCCGTCTCATGAATTTATGAAATTTTTGAGGGCCCTGGATGAAATTAAATATCGAGGCCTTTCGATAAGGAATGTTATATATAAATGTCACCATTTATAGGATATAATGCAATTAATTATCTAAATACTTTTTTCTTCGTGAAAAATATCTCTACACCTGCATATAATTATTAACGGGACAAATTTTAGGGCCCTTAAAATTTTAGGCGCGGCGGTTCAGACACCTCAAAGAGGGCCTGATTCTCGGATCTGCAGCGGTCTCATGTAGCTAAAAAAAAGGAAACCGTGCCTTGTCATCCACTGAGTGAGGCCTGTCGCCTTGTCATCCACTGAGTGAGGCCTGAATACATAACAGCCACGACTTCAGCTTTTCAAGCAGTGTGGCTAAGAAGAACTTGTGTGACTTGGGACAAGAACAAGTAGGAGCAACGTACATCTTTTGTGACAACAATTCTGCTGTAATACTTTCAAGGAATCCGGTTTATCTTGGTCGGACGTACTAAACATATCGAAATCAAGCATCATTTCATACGTGAGTTGATTGAGAAACAAGAAGTCAACTTGAAGATATGCAGAACTGAAGAACAACTTGCTGATGTGTTCATAAAAAGTTTGTCACAGTTAAAGCATGAAGATCTATGCTCAAAACTAGGAGTCTCCAAGTTCAAATGAAGGGGGTGTGCTAGAATTTATTGTCATTCAAACTGATGTACAGGCCCTTCCTCTTTTGCTAATAATCATCAAAAAGTTAAAGCAATATCTTTCACGTGTTCCTTCTTTGTTAGATCAGCAGAATCACATCTTCATTATATATCTCAATTGTTCTTAGCTCTGACATACACTCCAAAAAGAAAACTCGACACGACCGGATCATCAGAGCTCAAAGCCACATCGTTAGCGTGGGCTGAACTAGCACTTTCATCTTGACCCGAGTCTTTTAAGTCTAACAGATACTGTAAATTCTACTGAGCATAAATGCCATCTTCTTAGCATCCAATTGAAGGTTTTTGGTGTCTTAATGTTTTGATGAGTTGTAAATTTTGACATGGTAAAAGAGTATATAAGATAGTTGATAACGGGAACTACTTTTTTCTTATACAAGTTTTGTGATCTTATAAAGGATGATTTAATTCAATCTGCACTTTCAGTTATTATATGTTTTTGATTGTTTCTAGTATCCAGCTGTCAATATGATACAGAGTCTGCGAACTGTAGCAAAATTTCATACAGAACAAAAAGCTCGAGTCCGTATGTAAACATACATTAATACAAAAATATATCTAAGACAAACACCGGAATAACTATATATGCACAGTTTTGCACCCAAGGCCACAGCTGCAGCATGACTAGCTACCACTAAATTCCAAGCACAAAATCAGATAATAATTTCCTGAACCACTGCATTTGATTGTTTCTAGAAAACAAGCCATTGCTCTTATGCAGAAATGAGTGATCTTGTACAAATAAAATGTGGGACTCCAATTTCAGATTTTATCAGACGTCACTCCAAACCTACCATATAACACATGCAGTAACACACCCCATCAAAATGTTCATCTCTTACACCACAAACTGCTTGGAATCGTAGGTCAAGAAAACAAAAAGTGAATGCTAGTTTGTTATATTTTTATATAATGCTAGTCTGTTATTTTTAACCATGAGACAAATGAATGGACAGTTACTAAAGAAAGATAAAATGAATGTTACTACAACTATACATGTTTCTATAACAACTTAGGGTAACTAGCACTACTTTTTTCACCTAGAACCATGTAAACAATATGAAAATAAAGAAAAGAAATAGAACTCGTATAGGATGCAGGTATGTTTTAACAATCTGCATAACAGGACTTGCTAACTAATTAATGAAAGATTTTCAAAATGAATATTTCTAAAGATTGAACACATAGTAATGATGAATGACAAATACATCTATGGCGCATCGAACAGGGCACTATAATGGCTCTATGGAAACCGTCATAGCTAGGTTCCATGACACAGTTATAACATAAGGACACCAAGCACTCTAACAAAAAATAAGGAACATGGAAACTAAGAAGTTTAACAAACAGGAACCATGCACCAAAGGAACCACATCCAATACTGCAAACATAAACTAATACTGCCTTTGTTCTACTAACAAACTTCTTAACCAAAAATAACGAATATGCAAATTAAAAAAACATTCACAACCGACAACCATGCATAAAATCCAGGTGTTAAAAATGACATATTAATTCAATCTTGCTTCAGCATCATGATAGGCATCCCTGTCACAAGCATCCTCATCCCAAGAATCCTCATCAAAAGCATCATAATCAAAAGCATCCTCATCACAAGCATCCTCAACACAAGCATCCTCATTACAAGCATCCTCATCTGCAATCTGGCCGAATGGAAAGACCTCCAAGTTCAAATACACAATATAACCTCTCAACCTGGAAAACAAAAGAAGAAAGTGCCAATCACGATCTGTCTTGACCCAAACATTCCCAATTGATTTTTTAGGATGCTTGTAGGTTAGTTTGTAACATCCAGGAGACAGCTTAAGATTCTTCTCAATCATACGGATAATGTCTTCAAACGAATCACTGGGCTGCAGAGTATAATACTTCCGCATATTCTTAATAATAATGGTTATTTCATAATCATCCACATGAATCCTTACTCGTGCTCCCTTAGCCTCATTCCAAACAAAGATGTTGAATTGCTCTAGCTTTGCTTTGAAAGTCGACAAGTCAACTGCATATAAACATATCAAAACTTGATAAAACTTGCACAAGATAGTATAATACCAATAAGAAAATGATGCAGATAAACAAATTCATGGTGCTGATAATAAAAGATATCAGTTTTTCACTATAGGGATATGTAAATAACGCTGTTATATAACGTAAATATAAATTCAAAACTGGAACAAAAATTAATTAATAAAACAAAGTTAATTTTAACTCGTATGGTTACAAGACCAGAAAACAAGCATTTAGTATTCAACATGGGCTCGGGTATAATTATTAAAACCCATTTTTAATATAGGTATACGTTTAGCTGTTGTGTTGGTTAAATGTAATATGAATAATAGAAACCAAAAGCTAAAAAAAGCCACACAGATTAATTCATGTTATACTTAATAAAAACTAAGATGATGTGTACTCTGTGTAGGGAAGAATTAAAAGAAAATATGGAAATTAGTGATAAGCACTATGAATCAAATCTATATGGTCTTA
>CM040242.1:97472316-97567533 GCA_022545495.1 Chrysanthemum lavandulifolium | reverse complement strand
CCTTGGGAGGTAGAGGTATTTATAGTTACAAACTAAACGCCTCCCGCCGGACCGTGGATCGTGCATACAGTGGGTAAAGACCGTCCTTCCTCCACGGTGTTACTCTAAACTATTCTACGCCATCGACTAACTAATTAACTACTAAATAACGTAAATAACTACAAGTCTACGAGCTAACTTATGCTAGACTATAATTGGGGTGACCGACACTTTAACATGGAATTTCCAATTCCTAACAGTATGCCCTTAAATTCGTCTAATCCAAGTCTGTTATCATGACATACAACCTTCTAGGTACGTGCTTTTGCAGGGTGGCCAGGAAGCCGAGCTAAAATTCTTTCAGGTTTGTAAATTTTATCTTTATAGAACAAGTACTGAAGTAGAAGTTGTATAGAATTCATGTTCTTCAACCGTTACCAACAAATACCTCTGAAGCAAATATTTAGTTACAATTGCAGGACCTGGTGCAAATATTTAATGGTTTGACCTAGACGATGAGCAATTAGAAGAAAAAACTTAGATTTTATGTCAATCAAGCATAGAGTTGGTAAACATGAATGGAAAACTCTGTATGGATTAATGGTTATGCAGGGGCCCTTAAGGACACAGAGACACACTTTTTGGCCCTGAAATACGGGGTTCTACTTCTGAAAGGCGTAGCTCCACATATGATGAGTACACTATTTCTTTCTGTGGCTAAAATTACAAATGACAAAGTTACCCGTTAGAGTAAAATCAACCATCCCAAATACCAAGTAAAATTTATTGTGTGGAAATTTGAAGGGAATAATTTTTAGTGTAATCTTTTGTATTCAAGATTTAAGCTTTTTAGGTAATTAATTGATTTGTAGGTGTCCTAAATGTAGTGAATTGAATATTACTCGTGATGGTGATGCTTTCAGATTTGTTACTGCTTTGGCTATATGTTTTGTGTAAATGTTGTTAAAGATATGTTTATGTAGAGAGTTAATGTGATGTTGTTAGTACTCCATAAGTCGTTTATCTGAAGGCGAAAGTATCATATGCTGGATCAAGTAATGCGTGGTAACTTAATGTAACTTCAAGTGAGGGTTGGCTTGAATAAAAACACCACCATGTATATGTAAAAAAAGTTTCAAACAGTACTGAATATTTTCATATACCAGATGGTTGATGCATGGGACGGATGGGGTTACTTTTTATGAACGTTTAGTACATTAAGATTAAGATTAGGACAAGACACTTACATCTTTATCATTCATTAAAAGTATTTCTATTTAGTATATGCATAATTGTTATCATTCTTTGCATTGCAAGAATCCATTTGCCGGAAAAGGTCACCTTTACGGATTCACATAAAATGTGTATGATAATATCTCTTGAGGCGGATAAAATTGTTGAGATGAGGAAAGGCCTAACTTTGCCATATACATTAATTAGACGGAATATGGTGAGAAAGTGTTACATTCCGTTGTTGGAGTCGCCAGTTTCAGGGTTTCAGAACTTCTTATATGGATATATGTGATTGAAATAAGTTGTTTTCAGTGAAAAGTTTGAAAGTACTTAATTCTACTTCTAACTATTTAGCCTTTAAACCATTAAATAAGTTTCAGCAATAATGTATGTTAAGATAGCCACGTTAACTATATGTGATGTGTGCTTGTATATGCAGGAATGTAAATGAGGGGCCCTGCAAAAAAGGTATGAAGAAAGTGGAATCAAGCATGAGAAGCTTGATAATTAAGTGAGACTTGATGCTAAGTTCCTTATCCAAAGGTAATGCAGCTTTTGACTCACAAAAAGTCAAAACTCACTACCATTATCATAAATGTACGCACAAAAGGTTTTTGAATAAATAGGCTCATTCAAAACCCCAGTTTCAAACTTAGGTAATTTACATTATTGGACATGGCAGTGGGCTGTATTTTTTATTCAGTGATTTTGTTGTAGGAAACTTGAAAAAAGACTTGACAAAAAACAGAGTAAATGACAAAAACTTTACTGAGAATGACCAAAACATTATTGACTTTGACCAGAACCGATAGCGATGACATGTTGTCGCTATAGGTCGTCGCTAAAAACTGTCGTGTTTTACAATAAAAGCTCTTATCCCCAAAATCTCTTATCATCACAAACTCTTATCCTCCTCAAACCACCACACTCACCACCACCTCACCCACCACCACCATCACCACCACCACCACCACCACCACCACCCGGTTTTGTAGATTATGCAGATGGATCCATATGAAGCTTATAAGTGTCCATGTGGAGCAGGATATATAGTGCTAAGAAAATCATGTCAAACTCAGAGCCTTGGGAAAATTTACTATGCATGTTATCCTTCAAAGCATCCTCATCAGAAGCATCATCATCAAAAGCATCCTCATCATAGGCATCCTCATTACAAGCATCCTCATCTGCAGTCTGGCCGGATGGAAAGACCTCCAAGTTCAAATACACAAAATAACCTCTCGACTTGCGTCTATTGACTAACTGTGGTTTGATTTTAGACCCATCCCCCTTATAGCCAAATTTTATGATTTTACCTTTTTGAAATAAGTAATGATGGTTTTGTTTATACCTTCTTGAAACAGCATATTTGCATTGTTGGCTCGCTTCTGTAATATGATTACTTGCAAAACGAAAATAACACAATCTTAAAAACTGCAACGATCAAGCTCCACAGCAACGCGCGGGTGCATTTTTGCTCGTTGTTTGACAATTGTTGTTAATCACATCTATATCGTATTTAACTTTTTTCTCTATTCGTTGATGATATTTAAACAAGGGAAAATGACAAAAAAAATGCATCGAACTTGACACCTCTTGTGATTGTGTGTAGCCAACTATTTTTTTTTCATTGTAACACAAACCTTTTGAATTTTTGTCATTGTATGTACGATTTCCAACGTGTCACAACACGTGGACTGCCAACTCATCGGGGTGTTACACGTGGACTGCCAACTCATTTGCCCACTTGATAAGGTTTTAAAAGGTACCTTTTTGAGGGGTCGTTTAAGCCCTTATTTGATCACTTTTGTATCCGTTATTGCTTAATATCGTTCCTTTTCACTTTTAGGTCTCTTAAAGGCAAAATCTTTGGAATGGCACTTATTTGGACGAAAAGGCGATTATCTGAAGAAAATGGCCAAAGTCGAATCGAGACACTCAAAGTCGCTGAAAACATAAGGTGGCGTCGGTGTTAGTGTGCGACGTCGGAGGATCTTTGTGACGGGACGTAAGCCAAAACTCCCATTTTCAAGTGACGACATCAAGTTATAAAAAGTAGGCCGTCGTAACTTAGGCGGCCTAGATATAATCAAGGCGCGCCGAAGGCGAAGAGGACGGCGTCACAAGCATAAGGTGACGCCGTCGCAAGTCTAATGTGGCCAAGACGAACCCTAATGATGGCGACACGACGGCGTCACAAAACATAAGGTGACGTCGTCGCATATGTAATATTATATATAGAATCCGAATTTTTCAAGATTTAGTGTGTAGTCTTTTGGAGTAAAAACTAAACCAAACCAAGGCAGTTTTGTACAAGTATTTTAGGGTTCCAAACCCTATCTTACACCAAGATAAGTGTTTTACTTCATTAATACAATTATGTCTTTGATTATTTGTGTGTATGCTTGCATGTTTTCCATGTCCGGCGAATTTACTTGTGTGTTTGCTTAGATGTATGAAACCTAGTTGTTAATTATTGTTAGGTTGCCTCTTATCTTAATTGTAATTGGCTTAGGAGTGCGACTAGGCTATCGTTGTATTTAATACTTGATAAATCTTTGATAGTTTATGAATGACTTAGTGGATTTCGTTTACTAAACCCAAAGATAACCTCAAAGTTAGTTTATGAATGAATTAGTGAATTTCGTTTACTACACTTAAAGGTGACTTCAAAGAGTTAGGGAATGCACACCTTACGACCTTAGAAAACACAACGCGTTAAGAATAAGGACGTGACAATTCAACCATCAATAGGAGATAACTAGGGAGTAGTAGCATCTAGATAAACACATTTTTAATCATCATACGAGCACAAAACAATAGACATAGACTACCCTTAGCTTAGTTAATTAGATAATTAGATAAGTAGAGTAATCGGTAGAAATACCAACCCCCCAAATCCAAACCTCGAGATTCGTACCTTTCCATTTCCTATAAAACATAAAAAGATAAAAAATAATCTTCCTCAACCCCAACCTTAGCGTAGTAACTTCTCACTAGCATTCCTATTCCCCTAGAGAACGATATCAATACCCGTGGCTTACCCTAATACTACAATACAACGATTAGGTTCCTTGCCTGGGGTGTTGAAAACTTGCTCGATGAAAAGGAGGTTCCTTTGACCCCGAACAACGTGTAGCGTTATCAAGTTTTAGGCGCGCCACGGGAATAGAATAGCTAGTTAGTAGTCCACTCGCTTAGGTTTCCTTTGCTTGATTCCTATCAAGTAAATTTTTCTCATTTTTAGCTTTTCATAGTCTATCCCCTTCTTTGTGACCTTTGTTCGTAATCCCATCACTTTTCATCATGGAAGGTGATAACCACCCACCATTCATCAACCATAAACCAATTGACCCGCCAAGAGCCCGTACTCTTGGTGAATACTCAAGACCAAGCCACCTAGGCTATAGGAACACCATTGAGCTTCCGACCAAGCCCAAACTACGGCCTGCGATCCGACACCATCCGGTTGGTGCAAAACGGATGTGCATCCCATGGACTTCGTTCAAGATCCTAATCGACATCTTAAGGATTTCCTTAAAATTTTCGATTCCATCGACCTCGATGCTACTACTCGGGGAGACCACGCTTGCGTCTCTTCCAATCTCTCTACGGGACCAAGCTAGTAATTGGCTTGACCGACTTCCCGCCGGATCCATCTCAAGCTGGGATGATCTCACCACTCGTTTCCTCGCCCAATTTTTAGAGAACTACCAAACTTAGGAATGACATCTTGATGTTCCAACAATGTCAAGGTGAAACTCTGTACGAGGCGTGGACTCGATTTAAGGACTTGCTCCACAAAGTCCCTCATCACGGCATCGATCTTTGGCTTCTAGTCCAAATCTTTTACGATCGCGTCAACTTCTCAACTAAGAAATCCATCGAGCAAGCGGCGGTGGTAAACTTAGTAAACTCGCCGTGGAAGAATCGTAAGGTACAATAGAGGACCTTGCCCTATGAAAACGAATGTTGGAATGACCCCGTGAGTTGTCCAAAGCCCGATAAAGCGTCTCTTTGCCTCCCATTGACTCCCAACCTTCCAATCGTAGGACGCCGAACTTGAAGATCAAGCCAAATTCCTAATGAGCTCCTACGAGACTCCTAAGCTCGAGCCAAATAACTTTGGAAAATCTTACAACAACCCTCCAAACACCGGAACTTCCACTAGTCTTGAGGGAATGGTGTCCAAATTCATATCATCTCAAGAAGCTCGATTGACGCAATTTGAAGCCGATTTCAAGCAACAACAAAGCGAGATGACAACCAAGCTCGACACCCTCTTAAAAGCCTTCAATGGACAAAGGGATGAAATACAGAAAAAAATGGCGGAGATGATGGACTTAGTGAAAGAGTACCCTAAGACGAAGATTCAGGAAGGTGCTAGTGAGGAAAGAATGAGCACGCCACCCCACTTTGCTGTTAACGCTATTTCCATTGCTCCGGCGAGGATGGAGCAGTTGAGAAAAGGAGCCCGAGAGCGGCAAGGATAATAAGGATAAGAATGAGGCTCGGATCGATGATGAACCCAAATTCATCAAGCATTACCTTAAGCATGAGATCAATAAGAAAATAATCGTTAACCAAGTGAAAACTTTAGGTGCAATGATGTTCTTAGGAAAGCCCTCTTAGGTGAAATAGGAGAGGAAGAATATGACACCATGCCTATTGGACCTATGCACGAGTCGATTCTCGAAAGCCAAGAACTAGAAGCAAGAGATCTCGGGAACTTTGTAATTCCATGTAGCATAGGTGACTTAGAGAACCTAAATGCCTTGGCCGACCGGGGATCCGATGTAAACATAATGTCATTGTCGGTCTATAATAAATTGACTAAGGAGAAACCGACCAAGACCAATCTTAGACTTTCCTTAGCAAATCATTCAGTATGTTTATCCCATAGGAATAGCGGAGGATGTCTTAATTGAGGTTGCCAATATTGTCTATCCGGTAGACTTCGCAATTGTAGACATTGAGGAAGATAAAACCGCCATTAATCACAGGAAGACCTTTTCGACCACCGCCAAGGCAACCATCAAATGCGGTGAAGGATTTTGATACTCAAAGTGGAAAAGGACAAGTTAGGATACCTATTGTTCCGAGATATCCTTTGAAGATTATGGAGAAGGTAAAAGATAAGAATTGTGAGGTCTCCAATAATGCCGTTAAGAAGAAAATGGCCGAATGGGAAAAGGGCTTAGAGAATTCATGGTTCAACTAAGTTAAATGCGACATTTGGAAACGTGATAAAAGTTAGGAAATAACTATACCACAATACCACAAAATCAAAAGAACCCTAAGGAATTTTTAATGGAGAAAAGGTGCTTTGTATAAATCAAGAATAAAGGCATTATGGGAAGGAATAAGCCAAGATGGTTTGGACCTTATATGGTGAAAGAAACTAATCTAAAAATAAAACCGTTATCATAATAGACGATGTTGGAAGAGAATTCACGGTGAGCATACAACGCCTACAACCTTATGATGAAGGCTTAGTGGAAGAAATGAAGAATGACAATGAAGTCACGTGAGGGTACGACTTCGAGTCTAGCTACAAGACTCATAAATAAAGAAAAGCGCGTGGGAGGCAACCCATGATTAATTGTTTGCTTGTTTGTGTGTCATATATCTTTTCATTGATTGTTTATTCTCATGTTTGAATTTGTGAAAATGCTTTATTTTGTCTTTAACCTCATCTTAATTACATATAAAGGTATTTTACAAAAGGGATAAGTGTAGGGAGGATTACACACGTTTTAAAAAGAACGTGAACATGAGAATTACAATTCTTGAAAAAAATATATATGTGTGTTTGTTAGAGTCAAATGCTTGTATCGAGTCATAATGGATGTTTTGCAGGAATTTTTCCAGATTCTAAAGATATAAATTTTCCGAATTTTTCTAGAAAATCGCAGCACCAGTTTGTTAGGATAACTGACGGCGGTGAAGGAGTAAAACAACAGATTACTTTTTCTCGTTTCGAGCTACTTAAAAATTTGGAATTTTCCAGGTCTTAATTTTCCAGAAATTTTGTAAACATCCATTCCACAAGCATTATATCCTAGTTTAAATCGAGTCTTATATATTATTACCGCCGATTTTACGCGAAGGTTTCGTTTGTTTCTTCAAGTGTGCAGGTTTAATTTATCAAGAAGAAGTTACATAAGATTGGAAGGAGCTTTTCACGCATAAATTCTTCTTGGAAAGAATTTAACCACTACTTCACACACGGATCCTACCGAGCTAATCAGGGGAGTACTAGTTTCTTCGTTATTACCTTCCATTATCATAACTTTGATATTTCGGGAACATTGGGGACAATGTTCGGTTTAAGTGTATGGAGGAAAATAAACGGAACTTTGAAACTATGCTTATCCTTGATTATTTGCTTTGTCCAAATTGTATTTGTGTAATAAACCATGAGAAAATGTCGGTTAGGGTAATTTTGGCACCAAATTTTAAATTTTTCATGACATATAAGAGTGGGCCATTAGTCTTAACAAAAGCGTCTCACGGATAGGAAGTTGCATGACTAGCACAAAAACCCTTTACCACCTAAATTCCACCCAAAATGTGAGGATCGCCCTTAGATTAGTAGGAATTAAAAGCATTCATCTTTAATGCTTAGAGTGTAAACCGGTAGTATATTAGATTCTAGAACTTGTTTTGTGATGCATTCCGAGATCGCTAGTAAGACTATACTTGTGTAGTTAGGAATAACTAAATGATAAGAGGCATTAGGATAACCCTTGTTTGATACCCGTAATATAATTACTTCTTCCACATCGGTTGAGTAATTCCCCCATACCCTTTGCGTTGTACTCATCTTTCGTACACGATACCCCTAGTTAACCCCTCAGAGCCTATCCTTTTCGCGGTTCTCGTGATGTTTCGGTTTTTCCAGAATATCAATGAAGAGCATTGTTTACACCCCACCCCCAAATGTACACCCAAATCGCCTTAGCCTACCTTGTATGCACTCACTTTTAGTGCATTATTGTTATCACCTTAAACCCTTAGTTCAATTATCTAGTTGCTTGCATGAGTTGCTAAGTCGAGCCATATCCTTTGTATACAGTTTTGGGACAATTGGGATTCATGGGAAAAGTTAAAGTTTATGAAATGACGGGAAGGGAACGCTAAATTCAAATTCCCTTTGTTTGCATAATAATGTACCCCAAGTGTTTTGATCTTTTCAATTCGGGTCAAATTAGTGTTAGAGTAATAAAAACTCAAGTGTAGGGATGTGCCTATAAATCCCTATTATTTTGATGTTACTGTAGAGGATGATAGAGTAAAAGTGTATGAAAAAAAAATCGAAAAAAATATAGAAAAAGAAAAAAAAAAGAAAAAAATGGAGTTTTGAAAAAAAAATAATAAAATAAAAACATACGGGCTACCATCCTACATCTATCCTTTAAATTTTATGATTGGTTATTTCAGTTAGCTATAGTTTAGAGTGTCGAGTCTTAGCTTAGCAACGCCATTCTTCGTATGCATTTAACATAGAGATTTTTGACTTGCCACCACTATATAGCCTATCCCACCAAACCCTTTGTTTCCCTACCGTAAGCCTAACATTACAACCCTTTAAAGACCTCTTTGATAGTCTTTCCTAGGTGCTTACGCCAAAGCAACGGAGGTTTGATCTATTCTCAAGCCTATGGTAATCTATGTACTAGGACCGGTTAATGAGTGTTTATCTTCCATTTCCAATTTGTTATATTTCATATACACCCGAGAGAGATGTGAGTATCCAAACACCCCATGTGAGGTGCTAGTATGTAATTCCGTGCTTGTTAAGACTTTTTGGGCTTATATGTGTTGTGGACTATTTTAAACCAATGCTTCATGACCTCTAACTAATAAATTAATTGGCTAAAAGTACATTTGCTTGAGGACAAGCAAATACCAAGTGTAGGGATATCGATAAGGTTTTAAAGGTACCTTTTTAGGGTCGTTTAAGCCCTTATTTGATCACTTTTGTATCCGTTATTGCTTAATATCATTCCTTTTCACTTTTAGGTCTCTTGAAGGCAAAAGGCTGGAATGGCACTTATTTGGACGAAAAGGCACGATTATCGAAGAAAATGGCCAAAGTCGTAATCGAGACACTCAAAGTCATTGAAAACATAAGGCGACGCGTCGGTGTTAATTGTGACGCCGTCGGAGGATCTTTGTGAGGGACGAAGCCAAAACTCCCATTTTCAAGTGACGACGTCAAGTTATAAAAGAGTATGCCGTCGTAACTCGACGGGCTAGATGTAATCCAGACGGCGCCGAAGTCAAGAGGACGGCGTCACAAGCCTAAGGTGACGCGTCGGAAGTCTAACGTGGCCAAAACGAAACCCTAATGGACGGCACACACGGCGCCACAAAACATAAGGTGACGCCGTCGCATATGTAATATTATATATAGAATCCGAATTTTTCAAGATTTAGTGTGTAGTCTTTGGAGTAAAACCTAAACCGAACCAAGGTCGTTTTGTACAAGATTTTAGGGTTCCAAACCCTATCTTACACCCGGATAAGTGTTTTACTTCATTAATACAATTATGTCTTTGATTATTTGTGTGTATGCTTGCATGTTTTTCATGTCCGGCTAATTTACTTGTGTGTTTGCTTAGATGTATGAAACCTAGTTGTTAATTATTGTTAGATTGTCTCTTATCTTAATTGTAATTGGCTTAGGAGTGCGACTAGGCTATCGTTGTATTTAATACTTGATAAATCTTTGATAGTTTATGAATGACTTAGTGGATTTCGTTTACTAAACCCAAAGATAACCTCAAAGTTAGTTTATGAATGACTTAGTGAATTTCGTTTACTACACTTAAAGGTGACTTCAAAGAGTTAGGGAATGCACACCTTACGACCTTAGAAAACACAACGCATTAAGAATAAGGACGTGACAATTCGACCATCAATAGGAGATAACTAGGGAGTAGTAGCATCTAGGTAAACACATTTTTAATCATCATACGAGCACACAACAATAGACATAGACTACCCTTAGCTTAGTTAATTAGATAATTAGATAAGTAGAGTAATCGGTAGAAATACTGATTCGCTCCCAAACAGTCAAGTTTATCACACAAGCTAACCACTTGTGAATAGTCAACCGTAATAAACTTCAAACAGCTCAGAAACAAATGCAATTAAGATCTGGAGAGTATAGTGTTTCCACAGGTCGTTAAGTCCCACGGAGGATGAATGGTGTTTTAAAAACTTTCAGATGTCGAATAATCACTAAAGATAGTGATCAGTAAGGATTTTGGAATATTTATACCTAAAGAAAAAGTTTTGTAAATTACAGGGGCTTAAATGCAAATTAAAAAAAATTAAAAAACTAAATTACATTAAATAAACGCTATCACTATTTTTAAAATGATGTTTTTCTAGATTTATAAAACAAAATAACTTAAATAAACTATTTTAATTAAAACGTAAACTTAAATTATCTAAAACGTGACTTAAAATGAAAACGTGCGTTATGTATAAAAATTACGCGAGCGCATTTTAAAACGTAAAATTTGTGAAATAAAAGTCCCACGAGTGTAAAACAATTTTCTTACTTACTATATGACAAAAGAAAATTTTAGAAAAAGATTTATATTTTTTGACTTTTATATTTTTATTATGAATTAAATACTATTTTAAACTAATTAAATGATTAAAATACTAAAACTATTCGTAAAAATCAAACTTTTTATAAAATACTTTATAACAATACAAAGCTAAGAAAATACAAAAGGTGAAAAGCTTGTTTAAATAAGTGAAAATAAGCTAATACATTCGAATAAGCTAATATGGAAAAACGAAGTTAAGTATTAAATGATGTAAACTATAACCAACAAAGACCCAAGGCGAATGGTAAGGTGTGTGTGTGGTGAGTTTGGGTGGCGTGGGTTGAATCCCAAGAATGACTTTTGCAAACTATTTATTTTTTTGATTTTTCTTTTTGAAACTAATTAAACACACTAAGATAAGCAAATTTTATAACTAGAACTTTTATGAAAACCACTAATAAGCTAAGAATAAGCTGATGATTTCTTAACAGTTAACAAAAAAAATTGGAATAAACAAAAGGTTAAGCCAAGATGGCTAATAAGCTAGAAATAAGCAAGAGGTGACTGAAAGTAAGCTAGACAACTTATAATAAGCTAATTTTACAACTGAGAAAGCTAAACAACTTAGAAATAAGCAATTAACACTCTCTAAATAAGCACTAGTTAAACTGATACACAGGACACTTTTTGTTTTCTAGCTACATTTAAGCTGATTTTTAAGCACTTTAATAAGCTAGAAAATGAAAGTAAAGACTGGAATTAGCAAGTTGACCAACTGAGCTTCCTAAAAAGCTAAAGTTCTTCTTGTGGTGTTGGCTAATGAGCTTATGGTGAGCTTGAGAAAAAGCGATAAACCATCGAGTAATGACTCGGTGTATCTTGATGTTTTGGACAAACAAAAGCAATAAGCGTGCTAATCAAATAAGCTAGAAATTGAAAACTAAACACTGGGACCTTGAGACAGCTAGGTGAGCTTCTCAAAAAGCTAAGGTACACAAGCTAGATCTTTGTGAGAAGCTCTGTGTGAGCTTGTGAAAGAGGGTAGCTTAACTGTGCACAGGGCATATTTTGACTTTTTTAATTAATGAGCTAAGTTGACTTAAGTGAATTTTAATTACTTCTAATTGATTGATTATGTTGTTTTAAGCTATAATAAGACTGGTTTAACTAATCTTAACAACTTTTAAAGCTATAATGATGATTATATAATCAAAAATCCTAACAGTTAACTGGCAATATGAGATTAGAAGCTAATTTGACTTTTTAGTAAACTAGGACTAGTTTTTATGGTTTCTTTGAGTTATTAGGAACTAATGTGATATGAGACAAGCACAAACAATAACACAAACAACTTATAACACGAGTTAAACTAACAAATCCAAACATCCCTTAATGAGGCATATATGAAACTTTTAGTACCAAAGCAGATTTTTAAGCTAAGAAACCTAGTAATTAACTTATATTAACCATATTAAGGCAATTATACTAAAATTAACAGATTTTAAGCACTTATACTATGAAATGCAAATTATGAGAAATTGCTTACAAATTGAGATTCAAGTGGAAACTGAGAACCAAAGATTGAAACAACTTCCTATAGCTTCCCAAGAAGCTCTAAACCCAAGGCAATCCAAAATTAACCCTGCTCCAGCTTTGATCTCCATTTTCTTGTGATTTTTGATTTTTGATTGATTTTTTTGTATTTTCTTGTATTTTTGCTTTTTGCTTCTAAACTGAATTTTAAGGTTACTAAAAGCTTTAATAAGCTTTCTAGGAGCTTATATGATCTTACTCAGTCCATAAAAACAGCTATAAACAACATTGACAGATTTTGAGAATTTGAACTAGGAAAATTGCATAAACTGAATATTGAACTGAAATTGGAAATTGCTTATTAAAAAAGGTTTATAATACACTGAGATTGCTAAAAAAAGTACTTTAAAGCTGGAAATTACACTTGAAAGCTTAAACTAATTAAAACGTCTAAAGAAATTAAAAATTACACTTGATAGCTTTCTACATTGCACCATTCTTCTTTATAGAAATATTTTCAACTCTTGTCGACATCTCTGATCATATCCCACCTCATTCCAACCATTGGATTGGTCAAAATCATCAGAATCGTCCATTTGGAGTTTTGGCGCCAAAATAGTCTTTGAGCTGGTTTTCTTAATTAATGCAATTTGGAAGATATGGAGGTGTTGGGAGAGTTGGTAGAGAGCTGTAAAGGTGGTAGTGAGGTGGAAAGGTGGAGAAAACCACCACTGGTTTTGGTTTGCAGTGGTGGGAGAGAAGGGTGTACAGTGGTTGTGGTTTTGGCGGGTTTGACCATTTTTGACCAGATATTAATAAGTGGGGGGTCCAAAATGGGGGCTCAAGGATATTTGGCAGGGGGTCAAGTGATTTGGCTGGGCTCAATAATAAAAGGGGGTCCGTTTGGTTTGTTTAATACACAAGGACCATAGATGTAAATTCTGCAAACTTGAGGGACCAAACCTGTCACTTTTCCAAAGTTCACACAAGGACCAATTTTTACAACTCATGAATAGTACAAGGAACATAGTTGATTATTTTTCATTTTTAAAATATCCAAGGACTATTTTTGACATTTTTCAAACTTGAGGACCAAAGTCGTAATTTTGCAATTTTTAAACTTTGAAGGGTTTGTTTAACAACTTTTGAATCCATGGACCTTAAATGATGTTTTACTTTATTTTGATTTACGAGGACTAAATTTGACAACTTTTGAAACTTGGGGACTAAAGCGCCAATTATGCAAACTTGATACGTTTTCATCGATTTTGATATTTTTGCATTTAAAACACATAAAACACTTATTTGTGATATTTTTATCATTTTGATGCATTTCTGAGTGTTTTCAGATGTTTTTTGGCATTCTAAACGGTACAAAAATGATGAGTATTTAGACACTCATCAAATACCAACCCCCCAAATCCAAACCCCGAGATTCGTACCTTTCCATTTCCTATAAAACATAAAAAGATAAAAAATAATCTTCCTCAACCCCAACCATGGGTGGAATGTCCTCTCCAAAATAATGCTTTAATCGATGACCATTCACTTTAAAATTTGGACCATCAGGCTGAGATAACTCAATGGTACCATAAGGATAAACCTTAGCAATAGTAAATGGACCGGACCAACGGACTTGAGCTTTCGAGAATATCTTCAATCTTGAATTGAAAAGAAGGACTCGATCACCAACGTTGAAAAAGCGGTTCTTGATTTTAGAGTCATGAATTTTCTTTGTCTTTGTTTGTAGATCAAAGAGTTCTCGTATGCTTGATCACGGAGTTCATTTAATTCATTCATTTGAACTTTTCTCGTGATCACCAATGTCTCGAATATCGAAGTTTGCATGTTTCAAGGCCAGTATGCCTTGTGCTCAAGCTCAATCGGCGAGATGACATGCCTTCCGTATACAAGCTTGTATGGAGTACACCCGATTGGTGTTTTATAAGTCGACGGAATGCCCAGAGTCGTCATCCGGTTTATCCGACCGGGATGCACGGTTTCGCCTCTTGTCCTTTCAAGAATTCTTTTATACCACGGTTTGAAACTTCCACTTGCCCACTTGTTTGGGGGTATGCGATGAGATACGGTGGGTTACACCATACTTTTGCATGACACGATCAAATTGATCATTGCGAAATGTGTACCACGATCGCGATTATAGCTCATGGAGTTC
The DNA here is from genome assembly GCA_022545495.1 of Chrysanthemum lavandulifolium. Lineage (NCBI taxonomy): Eukaryota > Viridiplantae > Streptophyta > Magnoliopsida > Asterales > Asteraceae > Chrysanthemum > Chrysanthemum lavandulifolium. The sequence continues at coordinate 97,553,043 of CM040242.1, read as the reverse complement.
CAAACCCGGCAAAAGAGATTTTAAAATTTCACAACAACTCGGGCATCATTGGTAGGTAAAGCTTTCGCTTCAACCCATTTTGACAAATAGTCAACATCCACAAGTATGTATTTGTTTCCTCGAGATGATGGAAATGGCCCGTAAAGTCAATGCCCGGATGTCAAAGATCTCACAAACTTGAATGGCATATTGTGTCATTTCATTTCTTTGAGAGATATTTCCGTGACGCTGACAAGCGTCACATGCTTTGACAAATTCGTGGGCATCCTTATAAATAGTGGGCCAATAAAACCGGAATCAAACACCTTTTTGGCGGTGTAGTTTGGACTATGATGGCCCCCTTGGTCCGGCATGGCAAGCTTTGATAATGTCAATAGCTTCTGTCCATAAACACACCGTCGGATGACTTGATCCGCACGGATTTTGAATAAGTAGGGTCGTCCCGAGTAATGTTTAACAATTTGTTCTTCCGTCGGTCGACATCCCTTTCACTATGAAGTTACCCGCATGGTAATTTGCAAAGTCGACAAACCATGGGGTGGTAGAGTTTCACGAAAAGAAACCGCATTGAGTGTCTCGAGAGAAATGTTTCATTTATTTCCTTTTCTCGAAAACATCTTGGTGAGGGTTTTCAGAGCGGAGACAGATGATCGTGCCGGGTTCTCGGCTCCTTTTTTATCACGTATAATGATATCAAATTCTTGCGGGAGGAGAACCCAACTGGAGCAATCTCGACTTTGCATCTTGTTTTGCAAAGAGATATTTGAGAGCCGAGTGATCCGTATACACCACGCATTTGGTCAAGATTAAATCGGCCAAAACTTCTCAAACGCATACACCACGCCTAGTAGCTCTTTTACGTGGTGGTGTAATGGGTTTGAGCTTGATCGTAGTTTTACTCGCGTAGTGGATAGGTGAAAATGTTTGGATCTCGTTGCCCCGTGGATCGCACCGATAGCAAAATCACTTGCATCGCACATGAGCTCAAAGGTAAATCGATCGGGAGCAACGAGAATGGGTGCTTGATAGCTTTTTCTTTAATGTTTCAAAAGCTTCGATGCACTCGGGTGAGAAGATAAAGGAGCATCTTTTCAAGAAGATGGGTCATAGGCAGGCGATTTTAGAAAATCTTGTATGAATCTGCGATAAAACCGGCATGACCTAAAAACTCCTAATACCTTTGACGGTAGTAGGATGAGGTAATTTAGCAATAACATCAACTTTTGCTCTATCTACCTCAATCCGTTTTTGAAATCTTATGGCCAAGGACTATGCCTTCTTTGACCATAAAATGGCTCTTCTCCCAATTTAGACAAAGATTGGTGTCTTCACACCGTTTGAGCATTTATCTAAATGGGAGAGACATGTTTGAAATGAGTCCCCGATGACCGAGAAGTCATCCATAAACACCTCCATTGTTTCCCGATCATGTCGTGGAAAATGGCCATCATACATCGTTGGAGCGTGCGGGAGCATTACATAGGCCAAAAGGCATACGTCGTAGGCAAAAGTTCCGTATGGGCGGGTGAATGTAGTCTTCTCTTGATCCGTGGATCAATGGAATCAAAATAACCCGAGAAACCATCAAGAAAACAATAGTATTCGTTTCTGCTAATCTCTCAAGCATTTGGTCCATGAAGGGTAGAGGAAAATGGTCCTTACGAGTGGCGTCATTCAACTTACGATAGTCAATGCAAACACGCCATCCGTAACCAATTGAGTTGGAATTAACTCGTTATCTTCATTTGTGACATGATTATGCCACCCTTTTAGGAACACAATGAATGGGCTAACCCAAGGACTATACGAGATCGGGTAAATCAATCACCGCATCAAAAGTTTGATAACCTCTTGCTTGATAACATCATGGATTTTTGGATTTACTCTTCTCGATGTTGAGCTTTGGTTTGAAGTCATCCTCCATCAAGATTTTGTGAGTACAAAACTCGGGGTTGATACCCATAATGTGGAGAGTTTCCAAGCAATTGCTTGCTGTGTAACTTCAAGATCTTTATGAGAGCGATCTTTTCATCTTTACTCAAATCTCGAGCAATAATGACGGTAATTTATCATCACCCTCAAGAAATGCATACTCGAGATGAGGTGGTAAGTCCTAAGTTCGACTTGAAATTCTTGATTTTCTCAACCGACTTGACTCCTTGTTATGAAGCTCGACGGGAGGGTGATGATGGATCATCATTAAGCAACTTCTCAATGAGAAGTATGTCCCCTCAATGTCGATGGGAGCGTGATTAATTTCCCATGGAGCAGAATCACTAGACAAGTATGCTTCAATCTCTTCCAAGATGAAGTCACTTTCCTCAAGCGGAGTGAGAGAAGGAGTAAATTGGCAATGATGGGTTGAGATGAATGAGTGAGATTATCACTCAAGAATTATGATCATAACCAAGAACTTCTTGAGTACTCTTGGAAGCAACATCAATGATATCTATTCGGTTAACCGACTCGGAATCATAGTTTGCGGAGTACCTCAAGTTTGATCAAGGTTAAAGGTGACTGACTTCATTACCTACACGTAATGTGATTTCTTGCTCAAATACATCAATGAGAGCACGGCCCGTTCTCGGGAATCCTCTTCCAACAATGAGAGGAACCCGATGATCGGCATCAAAATCAACAACTACAAAGTCGGTGGAAAATGGAACTTTCCTACTTTCACAAATACGTCCTCGGCAATGCCAAGAGGACGGGATATTGTACGATCTGCAAGATCGAGAGTCATGCATGTGGAGTAAGGTCGGGAAGAAAGTTTCTTCCATCTTGAATAAGGCATCGGGTTTATGCTTGCACCAAGATCGGCTAAGGCAAAGCATTCAACCATTCCTAGAAATACACAAGGTAAGAGAAATTTTCCGGGATCTCAAGCTTTTAGGAAGCTTCTTCAAGATAAGCCGCAGAAGCGGTTCTCGTTCGAAGGATTTTGCCATTTCAAGCGGTTTTCCTTGTTGCTTAACATGTGTTTGAGAGTTGATGCAAACTTGGGCATCGACATGATAGCATCCGCAGCTTATGTCAAAATATAGTTCTTGGAAAATTTGAAAAATTTGTCCATTTGATATTTGCCTTTTCAGCGAGCTTTGCTCATTCAAACGTGATGGGTAAGGAATAGAAGTTTTGGATTTGGGGTTTTCAGCGGAGCTCTTGGAGGTTCAAAACAACTCTGGATTGGATTTGGGTTTCGGGACAACGAGGATGGACATTGTTGGTACCTCCGTTATTAGTAGGAAGTTCCTTGTCCTTTGTTGCCTCGGGTTCACTTTCCACTACCTTTGGGAGAAGAAGAAGAGGTAGTAGGAATAGCGGGTCCATTATATGAAATACCACTTACGGTTGTGATCGCCTTTGCATCGCCCCTCGGGTTAGCGATCGTGTTGCTCGAAAGTTTTCACGAGCCCGAGGGTTGATCATTTAAAGACTTCTTTAGATCGTCGATCCGGTGACCAACAACCTGTTCATTTCATCTTGGGATTTCATAAATTGCTTCAATAACTCATCGGATGATGGTCTTTGGAGTCTTGGAGGAAATTTTGGTCGTATGTTTTGATTATGACCTTGTTGTTGAAAATTCCCTTGGTTGGGATTCACATTTCACGAAATTGATTCCCTCGATTGAAATTGTTTTGATTAAGGTTTCCTTGATTTGGTCCGGGATAGAAATTACCTTGGTTTTGATAAACTTGGTTCATTCTAGGTTGGTTTTGATTCGGTTTTGTATGTTAGGATTACGGTTAAAACCGGGTGGTGCACGATAAGTATTAAGCACGGTAGTTTGGCTCATTTTGAGGACGGTATTGATTAACTCACGATGTGAAGTACCGGCTATAGCATTGGCTTCAAACGGACTACCATCGGTGGCGATCAGATTGTAGTATGCATGAGGGCCACCACAAGTAACACGGACCTCGACTTTCTTCACTTCACCATGTGATGGTGTCGTGTGAAAGTGACTTTCTTTAGTTAGCAAGAACCAAAGCTCGAACAATATCTGTGAGTTTGTCAATCTTAGCATCGGTGCTAGATGTACTCGCGGGATATGAAGTAGAAGGTCCAAATTAGGCGAGACCGATATGTCTTTGTTCGGAAAGGCGGACTGGGACTTGTTTTCAATGATTTGCAAGGCTTCTTTTGTGGTCTTGCTCAGAAATTACCTCCAGCGGAGGCATTTAAAGAGTCTTGGTCGACTTGTCTCGGACCATTGTAGAAAGTATCCATTTGCATTAACTCGGTAAAACCATGATGCGGACACTTGTGGAGCAACTCTTTATAACGATCCCATGCCTCCCGAATGATTCATCAAATCTTTGAGAAAATTTCATTATCTCATTCTTAAGACTTGTAGTTCGGGATGGAGGATAGAATTCGTTAACAAACTTAGTGACTAGATCCTCCCATGTCTCAATGGAGCAGGGGTTGTTTCTCAAGCCAATTCCGGCTTGTCCTCTAGAGAATAGGAGCAGAAGAAGCTTAATTGCTTCATGTGGAACATTCTTGTATTTGATGGTAGATGCAATCTTGTTAAACCATCGAATATGTGCATGAGGATCATCCCGCTCAAATCCATAAAATTGGCTTTGGGTTACAAGATTAAGCAACCCGGTTTTGAGCTCGAAGGTATCGGCCACGATGGTTGGACAATAATGGCATCTCCGTAACCCTCGATGGGTGCTTGGAGAAGCTCATTCATAGGCTTGTCTTCCGCCATTCTGACGGGGTGGTTGTGCTAGAAGTTCCTCGATCAAGGTGAAGGAGCGAACGTCTCTCGTCTACGAGGAATATTTGCAAGCTCGGAAAGTGGACTTGTGAAATTTGGAAGAGCGAGTGCGCATGCACTAAGTGTAAAAATCGGTTTTCAAAACAAATGCGAGGCAAAACGACAAGTGAACTTAAACCAATAATCACAAATGAAATGGCTTATTTGAAAAAGGTACACCAAATCACAAGGACACAAGGGTAAGTTTTAAATCTTTTGTTCGAGAACTTATTAATGTTCACACCCCCAGTTGGTAGGTGTACTGCCTTGATTTGTGGTGGTTGATTTTTATGTATTTAAGTACCACTGAAAAGATGTAGGTATGGATTTGTGCTAAGGGTTTAAAAACTTTTGGACAATATTTTTGGTATCGTCTCGTTTAACCAAATCGTATCTCTTTAAGAATCACTTTAAAGGAGACACAAGCTAGAAAACGTTACGATTGTTTTGTTGTTTTATATTTTTTTGGTGTTGTTAACACTTTAGGAAAAGTGTTAATGAACTTTTGATTTTGATTAACTTTACAAACAACTGTTTACAAAGGTGGTATATGTGCAGAATGGATCCGAAAAATGCTTAAAACACGCTTCTGACCTCCCGTGGCGCTTAAAATTTGATTCGCTCCCAAGCGATCAAGTTTATCACACAAGCTAACCACTTGTGAATGGTCAACCGTAATAAACTTCAAGCAATTTCGAAACAAATGCAATTAAGATATGGAGAGTATAGTGTTTCCACGGTCGTTAAGTCCCACGGAGGATGAATGGTGTTTTAAAACTTTCGGATGTCGAATAATCACTAAGGATAGTGATCGATAAGGATTTTGGAATATTTATACCTAAAGAAAAAGTTTTGTAAATTACAGGGCTTAAATGCAAATTAAAGAAAATTAAAAACTAAATTACATTAAATAAACGCTATCACTATTTTTAAAATGATGTTTTCTAGATTTATAAAACAAAATAACTTAAATAAACTATTTTAATTAAAGCGTAAACTTAAATTATCTAAAACGTGACTTAAAATGAAAGCGTCGTTATGTATAAAAATTACGGCAGTGCGCATGCGGAAAAAGCGTAAAATTTGTGAAATAAAAGTCCTCTGAGTGTAAAACAATTTTTACTTACTATATGACAAAAGAAAATTTTAGAAAAAGATTTATATTTTTTGACTTTTATATTTTTATTATGAATTAAATACTATTTTAAACTAATTAAATGATTAAAAATACTAAAACTATTCTATAAAATCTGAAACTTTTTTATAAAATACTTTATAACAATACAAAGCTAAGAAAAATACAAAAGGTGAAAAAGCTTGTTTAAATAAGCTGAAAATAAGCTAATACATTCGAATAAGCTAATATGGAAAAAACGGGTTAAGTATTAAATGATGTAAACTATAACCAGTCAAAGACCCAAGGGCGAATGGTAAGGTGTGTGTGTGGTGAGCTGGGTGGCCAGGGTTCGAATCCCAGCAATGACTTTTTGCAAACTATTTATTTTTTTGATTTTTCTTTTTGAAACTAATTAAACACACTAAGATAAGCAAATTTTATAACTAGAACTTTTTATGAAAACCACTAATAAGCTAAGAATAAGCTGATGATTTCTTAACAGTTAACAAAAAAAATTGGAATAAACAAAAGGTTAAGCCAAGATGGCTAATAAGCTAGAAATAAGCAAGAGGTTACTGAAAGTAAGCTAGACAACTTATAATAAGCTAATTTTACAACTGAGAAAGCTAAACAACTTAGAAATAAGCAATTAACACTCTCTAAATAAGCACTAGTTAAACTGATACACAGGACACTTTTTGTTTTCTAGCTACTTTTAAGCTGATTTTTAAGCACTTTAATAAGCTAGAAAATGAAAGTAAAGACTGGAATTAGCAAGTTGACCAACTGAGCTTCCTAAAAAGCTAAAGTTCTCACTGTGGTGTTGGCTAATGAGCTTATCGTGAGCTTGAGAAAAAACTGATAAACCACTGAGTAATGACTCAGTGTATACTGAGTGTTTTGGACAAACAAAAAGCAATAAGCAGGCTAATCAAATAAGCTAGAAATTGAAAACTAAACACTGGGACCTTGAGACAGCTAGGTGAGCTTCTCAAAAAGCTAAAATTACACAAGCTAGATCTTTGTGAGAAGCTACGTGAGCTTGTGAAAGAGGGTAGCTTAAGCGTGCATGGGCATATTTTGACTTTTTAATTAATGAGCTAAGTTGACTTAAGTGAATTTTAATTACTTCTAATTGATTTATTATGTTGTTTTAAGCTATAATAAGACTGGTTTAACTAATCTTAACAACTTTTAAAGCTATAATGATGATTATATAATCAAAAATCCTAACGATTAGCGGCAATATGAGATTAGAAGCTAATTTGACTTTTTAGTAAACTAGGACTAGTTTTATGGTTTCTTTGAGTTATTAGGAACTAATGTGATATGAGACAAGCACAAACAATAACACAAACAACTTATAACAGTTAAACTAACAAATCCAAACATCCTTAATGAGGCAGTATGAAACTTTTAGTACCAAAAGCAGTTTTTAAGCTAAGAAACCTAGTAATTAACTTATATTAACCATATTAAGGCAATTATACTAAAATTAATGATTTTAAGCACTTATACTATGTAATGCAAATTATGAAATTGCTTACAAATTGAGATTCAAGTGGGCGAGAACCAAAGATTGAAACAACTTCCTATAGCTTCCCAAGAAGCTCTAAACCCAAGGCAATCTAAAATTAACCTGCTCGACTTTGATCTCCATTTTCTTGTGATTTTTGATTTTGGTGATTTTTTGTATTTTTGCTTTTGCTTCTAAAGCGAATTTTAAGGTTACTAAAAGCTTTAATAAGCTTTCTAGGAGCTTATATGATCTTACTCAGATCCATAAAAGCATTATAAACAACATTGTGATTTTGAGAATTTGAACTAGGAAAATTGCATAAAGCGAATATTGAACCGAAATTGGAAATTGCTTATTGAAAAGGTTTATAATACACGAGATTGCTAAAAAAGTACTTTAAAATTGGAAATTACACTTGAAAGCTTAAACTAATTAAACGTCTAAAGAAATTAAAATTACACATGATAGCTTTCTACATTGCACCATTCTTCTTTATAGAAATCTTTTCAACTCTTGTCGACATCTACGATCATATCCCCCTCATTCCAACCATTGGATTGGTCAAAATCATCGAATCGTCCATTTGGAGTTTGCGCAAAATAGTCTTTAATTTGGTTTTCTTAATTAATGCAATTTGGAAGATATGGAGGTGTTGGGAGAGTTGGTAGAGAGCTGTAAAGGTGGTAGTGAGGTGGAAAGGTGGAGAAAACCACCACTGGTTTTGGTTTGCAGTGGTGGGAGAGAAGGGTGTACAGTGGTTGTGGTTTTGGCGGGTTTGACCATTTTTGACCAGATATTAATAAGTGGGGGGTCCAAAATGGGGGCTCAAGGATATTTGGCAGGGGGTCAAGTGATTTGGCTGGGCTCAATAATAAAAGGGGGTCCGTTTGGTTTGTTTAATACACAAGGACCATAGATGTAAATTCTGCAAACTTGAGGGACCAAACACTCACTTTTCCAAAGTTCACACAAGGACCAATTTTACAACTCATGAATAGTACAAGGAACATAGTTGATTATTTTTCATTTTAAAATATCCAAGGACTATTTTGACATTTTTCAAACTTGAGGGACCAAAGTCGTAATTTTGCAATTTTAAACTTTGAAGGGTTTGTTTTAACAACTTTTGAATCCCATGGACCTTAAATGATGTTTTACTTTATTTTGATTTACCAGAGGACTAAATTTGACAACTTTTGAAACTTGGGGACTAAAAGCGCCAATTATGCAAACTTGATACGTTTTTCATCCGATTTTGATATTTTGCATTTAAAACACATAAAACACTTATTTGTGATATTTTTATCATTTGATGCATTTCGAGTGTTTTCGGATGTTTTTGGCATTCTAAGCAGTACAAAATGATGAGTATTTAGACACTCATCAAATACCAACCCCAAATCCAAACCCCGAGATTCGTACCTTTCCATTTCCTATAAAACATAAAAGATAAAAATAATCTTCCTCAACCCCAACCTTAGCGTAGTAACTTCTCACTAGCGTTCCTATTCCCAGAAACGATATCAATGCAAGTGGCTTACCCTAATACTACACTACAATGATTAGGTTCACGCCTAGGGTGTTGAAAAATTGCTCGACAAAAGGAAGTTCCTTTGACCCCGAGCGGCGTGTGGCGTTATCACCACTATTTCGTTTTAGGGATAATAACAAAAAAATGTATCGAACTTGACCACTTTTGTCATTGTAACACAAACCTTTTGAATTTGTTAATGTATGTATCGGTCAATCTAAACATGGCATCGTTAGTCCTTTATACTAACGACGTTAGCACATAAAAAAAAAATTCTTACGTTTTCATCCCTTTGTATATGTTTTCGATTCGTTTCTTACGTTTTCATCCGTTTTATACATTTTCGTTCATTTCTTATGTTTTATCGTTTCGTCCATTTTATACGTTTCGCCAATTTTTTACGTTTTGAGCAGTTCCATCCGTTTTTATATGCTTTCATCCGTTTTTATGCGTTTTCATTTGTTTTTATAGCTACACATGCCCGTTTATTTTATTAATGCAACGTTAGTCCGTTATCGTTTTCGTCCATTTTACGTTTTAAATCGATTTTACATGTTTTCGTCTATTTTTACACTTCTTTGTTTCATTTTACACGAATGAAAGCATATAAAAGCAGACGGCGTAAGAAAATAGGCGAAAATGTATAAAACGGATGAAAATGTAAGAAAACAAATGAAAGCGTATAAAAGGGATGAAAACGTAAAAAGCGAAATTTCGATTATGTATAACTGGCCGTTAGTATAAAGGACTAACGATGCCAAGTTTAGATTGACTGGATACATACATTAACACAAATTCAAAAAGTTTGTGTTACAATGACAAAAATGGTCAAGTTCCATATATTTTTTTGTTATTATCCCTAAAAAGAAATAATGGGTAAATGAGTTGGCAGTCCACGTGTAACACCCCGATGAGTTGGCAGTCCACGTGTTGTGACACGTTGAAAATCGTACATACAATGACAAAAATTCAAAAGGTTTGTGTTACAATGAAAAAAATAGTTGGCTACACACAATCACAAAATGTGTCAAGTTCGATGAATTTTTTTTGTCATTTTCCCTTTAAACAATTGTATAAGTTGGACTTTTGATAATCACCTTGCTTTTAGTTTACTACAATTGAAACATAAAGAAAGAAACTCAAATCTGCTAAAAGAGAGCATCAATTGAACATGGCAACATGACTAATAATCGATGAGGGCAAAAGTTCAATATAGATATCAAATTTATCATAAATCTAAGAGCGGAGGGTGTGGAACCGTTGTGGCTCGCCGTCGGCTGAGGTGGCACCTCATACCGTCCCCCTTCATCGTGCCTCGCCGTGGGGTGCTTCGCCGTCTGCACGACGAGGTGAAGTTGTCCTTTTTTTTTATTTTTTTTATTTCTCTATTTTCTTTTTATTTGTTGAGTTTTTTATGTGGAAGAGGATAAATATTTTTGAAAAGAAGGATAGATGATGAATCTGTGATATGTTTTTGAGTGAGATTTGACAGATGGAATGAAGAGTTGGGCGAGAGGACATAGATGGTAGGTGGAGTATAACTATCTGTGTGTTTAGGGTTAGAGCTAAGTGAGAAATATTAGGGTATGTAGTGTAAACTGGATGGATTTTGGCCTATTAAAGCGAATATCTCATTTTGTTTGGACCGGGTTATTTGTTTTGGGCTATTCGATTTTCTTGGTGCAATGGATATCACTTGTTGATTTGGGAGATTTTTGAAAAATTACCCGTGGCGTTTTTTTTCTTCGTATCGTGTTTATTTTTATTATTATTGTGTTATGCATTGTATTTTATTTTGAATGAAATGAATTTAGTTTATTTGGAAAATTGAATAAAAAAAAATAAAGTGGTAGTGGTGGGCCCCGAATGAAGAGGTTGAGGTTTGTTATGAGGGGGTTGTTGTGGAGAGTGAGATCTACTGTGGCGGGTGGCGGTGATGAAGATTAACCTCCACCACCCACCTTCCGCTTAATGAATCGATCATGTTATTCATTTTCTAATCAAAACAAAAAAAAAAACTTTCACCCTTTTTTTAAAAATTAAATATCTCGCAAACCGTTAATCGTTACGAGAAAAAAATCATACCATCGCGACGAGAATTAAATTATCTTTCTATAGATATGCACTTCTATATATTTTTAATAATTGTTTTTCAAAATTTCGGCCCAGAAAAATCATATGTGATTTGTGAAAATCACATGTGATTTGATTTTTATAAATCACATATGATTTTTGAAAATCGTATGTGATTTGTAAAAATCATATATAATTTGAAAAAGTAATATGTGATTTGTAAAAATCGAATCACATGTGATTTCTGAAAATCATATGTAATTTTTCTGAGCGGAATTTTTGAAAAAAAAAGGTTTGTTGAAAATATAGAAAAGTGCATATCTATAGAAAGATAATATAATTCTCGTCGCGATGATGTATTTTTGATAGTTTGAAGATTTACCGTTTGCAAGATATGTTGTTTTAAAAAAAATGTGAAAATTGTCTTTTTTATTAATTTTGATAAAAAAAATGAAAGACTAAAATTGATTTATTGAATCTAAAACACTTTTATTTACATGACCACGAGTCAAACAATTACATATAGTTTGAAATTTCCATCATGTCTTTTAGGATAATACCATAAAAAGTTACACTAATCGTAGTCGACACACTAGGTTCTTTTTTGTTATTGCTCATACCTTATGTAGCTCCATAACTTCAATGGGTGGCACAATGATCTCTTTTACAACATTGTGTGAGCTGCTCTTAAGCTGACCATCATAGTTGCTCGTTAAATTTGGAGTATTAATCTGTTGGGACAAAGTTGTCTCATTGATATACAAAGTAAGTTTAGTAACAACATATTCAAAACGGTTTTTGGTCTACAATTGCAACCTCAAAATTGAGTATTAATCTGTGTTTTGATTGAGTATAATTGCAACCTCAAAATTGAACCCGATTCAACCTGCTTTATGTCGGTGTGTCCGTGAATTCTTAAATCTTTGATGTGATATAACCACCTATGTCTGTGTGTGAAAGACTACTGGAACATTTGAGAAGAGAAAGAACTGTTATCTTATGTTTTGGACTGGACACTACAAGGTCTTCGTGCTATGTTATATTATATCAATTTATTTTGTATCCAAAATCGTTTATTTAACAATTGAAACATGAAGTAGGTGCACATATCAAGTATTTATTTTGTATACAAATTGTTCATTTAGCGATTGAAACATGAAGTAACTTTGTGCATGTATTGCAATATATCTAATGTTCTACTACTACGGTACTTGAATATATAAAATTTTCTTTTATCATTCATATAGATTCGTTTATCATATCAAATACTATATAATAATATATAGAAGTATAAAAGTACAACCTCACCTACAACCTCTATACAAAATACAAAAGGATATATATTTTTTTAAAATATTACGATCCAGATTCGATATTACGATTACGATCTTGTAAAGCTGAAAACGATTCTAGTTAAGATCCGGATCTTAAAACCTCTGTTTACAATTGATTATATCTGCTTGTTAAACATCGCGATCATATTTTGACCCATTAGTTGAAAGTAGGGGTGAGCGTGGTTCGGTTTGGCTTCGGTTTTGTATAAAACGAAACCGAACCGAAAAATTCGATTTTGATTTTAGAAACCATTCGGTTTCGGTTTTGTGTCGGTTTGGTTTTCGGTTGTCGGTTTTCGGTTTGGTTTTCGGTTTTCGGTTTCTATCTGATTTATCGAGCTTTGCTTTTCAAAGTAGATTTGACATATATCGTAAAATAGAACCATATCTTAAACCGGTGCGGCGGTACAAAGGTATTTGTACTAAAGCAGGTGAAAGCGTCTTAAATCAAGTGCCAACATTCTCAAAGTTGCCTCGAGTTTCAAGGTTTGTTAGAGCTTGAAAGTGTCTGAATGAAACAATTGAAGGGTGTGTAAGCGAAAAAAGAATGATATTGGAACAAGATCTTCAACCTGACGATGCATTGCACCATCTTCAACAGGAGCATTAGTTAACATTCAAACTTAATGTTAACGTGACGTTTGTGTCCATTTTTTTTTTGACATTTGTGTTATGTATATTGTTATGAAATAAAATATTAGCGAGGTTATCCGCATTTGAAATGATCATCGTTAACCATAATGTAAAGGAAGATATCGAAGATAAAGTCTTATATTATTTATGAACAACGAGCGAAATATATATTATTTGACTTTAAATGTCGGTTCGGTTTATTAATTCGGTTTTAAAGCTAAAACCAAACCGAACCAAAAACTTCAGTTTTCAAATATAAAAACCGAACCGTCGGTTTTCAATCGGTTTGGTTTTTGGTTTCGATTCTTGGTTTTCGGTTTAGGTTCGGTTTTCGGTTTCTTGCATACCCCTAGTTGAAAGGAACACTATTTAAATAAGATTCCATACAACCATATGTGGTAGCAGTAGCAGCCATGAAGGTCCACATGACCATATCTACCAAACTCTACTCCAACTCTCACCCTTCAATGTAGTTGACTTTATAGGCATCGTAGGTTCACGATTATGTATCAGTTAAGAATGCTTGCAATGAAAAATAAAATTAAAATGACAAAATGACAAGAAAATCACAATTGCACATTTAAACCGCATAAATATATTCACATTCCTCACCATATTTCTCCCTCAATTTGAATGAGTGACTAAATTTCTTTTCACTCTTGTTGTTTATTTCATTTTTTATCACTGGATCTTTTCACATAACTTACTTCATTCATCTATATAAATTAAACTTGTTACTTAGTAATTGTTTATGCATTGTTGATCAAGTTAAGAATATCCTTCTACATAATTTTCCAAGAAAGGGAGAAGCGAAGTTTTTGGCTCACTCTCATTAAAACGATGCAGGAAAAGACGTTTGTTCTAGTCATTTGGTGTTCGATTTGAACGAAAATCTCATTGCCTATTGAAAATGAGGCAATATACAAAGGTCATTGGCTTTGCTATGACGTCCAACGTTTATAGGCCGTTCATTGTTCAGTACTGTTTAGAAGGGCAAATACATGTTTTATTGTTTTTAATTTTGAAATAACTTTGTTTTCTATTTTAGAACGACAACTATTATTTTTATATAAAATATATATCTCTAAAAAGAGTTGAACCCACACACTATAGACTGGTTGATGATTTGATGGTCTACTCGCATGCCATAAAAATTAATTATCGTCGTAATTTATCTCCGGTTATAGTCATTAATAATCGGTGTTTTGAAACCCGGTTTGATCCGGCTGGTTGAACCACTTTTGGCCGAAAAAACGAGTCAAAATGAACCGGTTCTTCGAATATTTAAAACCGAGTTTTAAATGGTTTACCAAAGTTAGCCGTATTTGATATTTTTTTCTTTTCATTTTATGTTACAAAATATAAATGATAAGTTTGGATTAATTGTGGTGATGGATAATGTTGTTTTTAGGTTTAAAACTTGTATTCTCGTTGAATTATATATATATTTAGTATTGTATACTATATATTTTATAAAGATTTTTATCTTATACCTTAAGGACACATGAAAAGAAAACAAAAAAGGACTCATGAACCCATGTAAAATGACACATGACCTATAAAAATTGTTTTGTTTTTTTTTGGTTAGGTATTTGAGTTCTATTTGTGTCCTTTTTGCTTTCTTATCCTATACCCCTAAGCAAAAGATTAAAAAAAAAAATCCGATTTAAACATATTATATGATTGGTATTAAATTTTTTAGGTACTATGTATGTTTGATATTAAATATTAAAGGTTTTATAAGTGTTTCCAAAAGGTGAAGATCGGTGGGATCACTGCAGTCCCGCGTGATCCAAGGACGCTTCTTAGGGACCCTCCCGGGACCTACCGAGCGATAAAACACGTCCCGGGTGTTGTCTTGTTAGGAAGGTGGGGCTTAACCCGCTATTTTCCCAAAAGTTCGCCAGTGTCAAATCGTCGGCGATTTGCGGTGGAGGATGGTACCTGGAGTGGAAACGTATCCATAAGTGAGGACTTCCTGCAGGTGCCACCCAATCTTCTATTACTCTCAGCATTCCGGCACTTAGCTTCTTAAGTCTCTACCACTGACCACAAAGCCTGCGGTAAGGTTTTATAAGTGTTTAGTGACCAAAATATTGTAATCTACATAAATGAGACTCGATATTCAAACTGATGACTCGACCGAGTCGATTCATAACCCAGTTTTTAAAACATTGTTAATGACTAACTGCAATATGAGATACAAAAGCATACGTTTAATTTGTTCAAACAAGATGGGTTTGTTCAAATCATGTCGTGGTATCTCTTGTGTTTAAAAATCGGTTGGTGGTGAACGTGTGAGAGCTAGTGACTTTCGTTGGCAAGATGCATGGGGTGGTGGTGAAATAGTCGTCAATTTGTTAATTTGTTAACATAAATTTAGATAATTAGATTGATGCTAATGGGAGTTGCCCCCAACCACAACCCTAAAAAAGCAACGCATTCCCCAGTTAAGCTACAGGCGACGCGTTGCTTGGCAATTTTTTCAAAGTTTTGATTGCTTGGCCGATCGAAACAATTGCAACATATCATTTGATTTTTTGACCGTTTGTAATTTACTTTTTAAACATTTTGGGTCGTTTTTGTGGTCACCACTAATTAGTCATAGTTAAGGCGGAGTTGTGAAGAGAAAAAGTCAAAAAACTAAAATGAGAGGGTTGCTTAAGTGAAAAAGTGGTAATCACTGACATTAATCTTATAAATGCTGCAATAGTATTTCATTACAATAAAGTTATATTAATGTAAACGAACGTCGTCATGTCGTCATCTAACATATCATGCATGCCATTTCGGATTCCATTCAATTCAATATCATGTTCAATTACCAATCATTTTATAGTAGAAAGAAAAATATCATAAGTTAGCTGGTATTTCTCATTAAAATAAAAACTAATGTGTTAAATTATAATCATACTGTAGATACACAAATTTGGGGTTATTTTATCTTGTGCCACAGGGGCGCAAGATAAAAAGAAATAAAACTACACATAAAATATTTGGGGATCCACAAAAAAGGACACAGTTACTTATAAAAATGAATTTTTATGTTGGTTTTTGAGTAGTTTTTATGTACTTTTTTCTTTTTATTTTGTACCCTTAAGACACAACATAGAAAAGCCCCACAAATTAGTTAATTTATGGGAATTGATTTTGCACACTTTGCATATTAATTGGGACACTTTAATTGTGCATGAAATACTTGTATAGTTTTAAAGAGTCTACTTTAACTCTTTATACCTTGACTATGTGAATAACTTTTTAAAATGTGCAAATCATTAGCCTTAATTTATGCACCATCAATATATCACCTTTTTTCATTCCTGGTTTATTAGCACAATATAGGTAGTTTAAAATATACAAATCACTTATAATTAAGTTGTCAACACCACAAAGATAATATTAGTTACGAATACATTTGTACAAAGAAGGAGGAAACAAAAACGTTTTTTTAGGTGACATAAAAAAAATATTACCATTTGAGCTAAAACAAAACTATCAACATCTACCAAAATTATAGTTTTTGTGGAAAACTATCACCATCATATACCAAATATTGATACATGGTTTTTTTTTTTTTTTTTTTTTTTTTTTTTTTTAGAAGACAATAATATATATTAGATCTCGTAAAAAAGGAAAAGACGAAATTACAATACAAGACATCTTCAATTTAAAAAAAATAAAAAAATAAATAAAAAAATACTAAGCTCAATCGTAGGGTGTCATTGTGGTAGTGTGTGGTACACATATGCAACTTGCATAGCCAGCCTCGCATGGCTAAGTGACCCAATAATACAAACTCACATGCATTTTACGACAACACATGGTACTCAAAGAGACGCACGTATTAAAATTGTACTAATATTTGGCTCATGTATTATTCAAAAATTATACTCCGTAAACAACACCTCAATGTCTCTTTTTTCCCAAACACAAGGTACAAATAATTCATATATTATTTGATTCATTATTTGGAGTTTTGGACAACACCTTAATATAATGTCTTCTTCCAATACACAAGGCACAAATTATTGTTCGATCTCATTATGTTAAAAATGTGCTTGATCGTTATCTAGTTCTTTTGGACAAGTGGCCTAGAAGAAATCCACAAAATGATCATGTGAAGTTGTGAATCGTTGGTCCTCGGTTCGTGCATTATTACATGTACGTGATAATATAATTACCAAAAATGCATGCATTATGTGTGTGTTTTCTAGCTATTGTACTTTAAAGTTTTGTTAGTATGATATATGATAAAAGATCGATGATTTCAAAGGAATATAAAGTTCCTATACTCGCGCGATAATAGTACAGTATGCCTACAACTTTTTATCAAGATTGTAAGGCGGGATACCCATAAACGTTTACCCTTTGGGTTATAGTAAATGTTGTGCCAATACAAAAGTTACTACATTAAGAGGTTCATTTTGATATTTTGACCAATATATATTGTTGCTATTATATTCATTAATTTGATGAACTACGATCAAATATGATGTTATAGCAGCCTGATTACCAAAAAAATACCTATAAATGTGATTGATAAAATCATTCAAGCAACTAAAAAGCACAAAAACCGACCAGCAAAATATATTAATCTATGCAAATCAAAAACACAAAGCATTCATCAAACTTTATACAAGAATTACCTTCACACAGTATCACAATAAATGCATGAAGAAAAAAAAAAAAGTTGAAGATTGTAGTCCTTTAGGACCTTATGACTTACATTTAGCAACCTTTTCTCTCCTCTAGTCACTATAAATAATCCGATCGTCGCCTATAAACAATAGATTCCGAAACCGAACAACTTCTCTTACAAGAAGTATACATACTAACTACAAAGCCAGATTTTTCACCTGTCGAAAACTTCGAGTTTTCAAGCTTTTTATCTTTAGAACACTCAACAAAAGCCGCGAAAAACGGGTCTTTTTTGAAACTTCTACTACTGCTATACTTCTTCGTCAATGGCAACGAACTGATAGCGTTGCCAGGCGGCGGCAAAAGGAGATTTTGTGACGATTCACTTTTCTCGTAATTGTTCTTTTTGGCTATTCCTGGAACTTGCTCCCACGAAAATGGGATACCAAGATATCGTAATGGAGTGGACGGTGATGGTGATGTTATCGCTGTTTCTATCGAAGAATCGTCGCTAGTGTCGGAAAATGAAAAGGATTTACTACGGCGAGAGTGTCGCTGGATATTATTTGAGGAAGACATTGGGTTTTTTTTTTCTATGTTAAAGTGTAGACAAAAACACAGTTCCAACTTTTTGTGTTTTTTGTCACTGGACATGCATTATATAATTAAGATACATGTGGACGTATGTATGTTTGTGACACTTCTTAACTCTTTCGATGGTTCCAAATACGACGACTGTTACGTACCTATAAAAGTATCAAAGTGTCAATGCATCATTATTGATTAAAATTATGGGTTGGTAGAAATTAAGTTAAAATAGTTATGTAAAATTTTATATTGGTAATTATTTACTGACGAGATCATCTGCTCAGCCGCATGTTAGCGGACGACTTTTTTACCCGATGTGGGATCACATTAATAAATAGTAATATAATCTTTTTTTTTTTTTTTTTTTATCACAGTAGTTCTACCAAAACACCAGAAGAAGCCTACCAAAACTCAAGCATCAGTTACTATTGTGAACTGACTGTACAAGATATTGAGTTTAATATATACTATAAGTGACACGAATAGATTCGTTGGTAGATAGAGAGATAAAGATCTATTTGACAATATGTTTTGGATCATTTGAAGATATCATAATTGTGTATGTTGTGTTCTAAACGTAAAGAAAAGAAAGAATTCAATCTTTAATTTTCACTTCTTTTTCCTTTCTTTATACAACCTCACTTACTTTCACTTTCATCAACCCTAACACAACTTCGTTGTTTTGATACCAAAGTTTTTACAGTACACTCTATTTAAGAAGTGAAACTTCTATCCGATCGCTTTTGATCATATAAAGGTATATATCCCATTCAAAGAACAACAATAATAATACCCAACCTGTCAAGCCGAAGTATCGAGAAAGCAGATGTAGACAACACACCCTACCCGAAGTAAAGAGATTGCTTTTAAAAATCTTCGACAAACGCGCGCGAGCAAAGAACCATACAAAAACAAAGTAGAGAAAAGATACAAAGAAATAAACTAAATATAACCAACAATAACATATGGGCGGCAAAAGCATAACCGATTCGAGTTTGTTAAACACCGTGTAGTCTTTTTTTTGCACTTTCTTGGTCAGATTAAAAACAACCATTTAAAAAGAAATCTATATATTATATGACATTTTCCCAATGTTGAATTGCAATAATCGAGAAATAAATATCCATATGTTGCAGTATGTATTGTTTGACACTCGATCATTCATTTATTTACTTTTTTTGCACAAAAATATAGCATATGTTTATATAATTTGGTTTCATGTTTTCATATAATTAAATTGTCTTATATAATTTCATATTCTTTATCATTTAGCATCTATATCATTTAAATATTTCGAATCGGTTTAATTTATTATCTATTAAAAAATAAAAGTTGATTTTAAAATTTACTCACTATTTTTATAAAATCATTTGTAAGTCAAAAGCAACACAATATTTGGCAAATTTATTCAAATTCAAAACCTATTTATTGACATACTTTTTTTATAGCGTAATTGGTAATTTTGACCTATTAACAAAACATATAGTTAAGTTTAAAAATTAAATGTTTTTTTTTTTTAAATCTACGTGATTCAAAGAATCGCAATATTAGACTTATTATTCAAAACTTAGACATTTATTTATATATTTTTGTAAGAGAATTGTTACATATTTATTAGATACTTGATAAATAAAATTTGTTATATAATAAATTGTAAAAAGTAAAGGTTAAGGTAGATTAATAGCTTATTAGATAGTTTACGTGTGTTTTGAGTTTTTTATTAAAATTATAATGCTATATATAAATTTTAAGAAATAGTTTAGAATGATTTTTGTAAATTGTTACATAGTTTTTATGACTTATATGGTAGTAACATGTATTAACTTTATATCTAAATACTAAATGGTAATATATATATATATATATATATATATATATATATATATATATATATATATATATATATATATATATATATATATATATATATATATATATATATATGTATATATATATATATATATATATATATATATATATATATATATATATATATATATATATATATATATATATATATATATATATATATATATATATATATATATATACATATATATACACATATATATATACATATATATATAGTATGTTTAAATAAAAGACAAATATCCTAGAAAAGAATAAAAGATTTTTTTTCAAAAGTTCACGAAAAATTCCCAAAATCCCACAAGATCGGGTATGTTGGCACAAAACCTTTTGTGAAACATTTTTATAATTTGGAAGCTGACACGTTATTTTTAATTAATAAAAACGACCTTGATGCGAAAAATTTTGATGCACAAAATTTTTAACTTATTTTAGTTTGATGCGTAATGTTATTTTCACGTAAAAGTTTCAAAAGAAGTTGGGTAAAACCAATTTTTGATGCACAAAAAAGATTTAATGCGCAAACGATATTTTCATAATTTTTTTTCGAAAAATATCCACTTTTAGAAAAACGTCACAACTTTTTCATGCACCATCATACCCGATCTTGTGGGATTTTTGGGAATTTTTCATGAACTTTTTTTTGAAAAAAAATCTTTTTATCTTTTTACTGATATTTGTCTTTTTATTTGATCTTTATCTATATATATATACATATATATATATATATATATATATATATATATATATGTATATATGTATATATATATATATGTATATATATATATATATATATATATATATATATATATATATTATATATATATATATATATATATATATATATATATATATATATATATATATATATGTATATATATATGTATATATATATCTATATATATATACATATATATATATATATATATATATATATATATATATATATATAAATATATACATATATATATATATATATATATATAGAGAGATATATATATAGATATATATATATATATATAATATATATATATTTATATACATCTATATATATAGATATATATATATATATATATATATATATATATATACATACATATATATATATATATATATATATATATATATATACATATATATATATATATACACATATATATATATATATATATATATATATATATATATATATATATATATATATATATATATATATATATATATATATATATATATATATATATATATATATATATATATATATATATATATATATATATAAACATGACATTTATAAACGATAACGTAGTTATTTTGATTAACTTAATATCAAATCGTAAATGATTATTCTTACAAAACTCATTGATTCATTTAAATATTTATACCTACTATAACTTATCATCCACTAACTTTGATAAATTATACATATTACTATTCGTGATTTAGAATATAAACATTAACGATACTTTATACATGCGGACAAGTTATATAGTATATAACCTTGTTTTTGAACTTTAAGCATTTCACCACCCAAGCCACCTTTGCCATAAAAATCATTTTGTCATTCGACACTGTTTTGAATCATTATTCACGATAAGTCAAGCTTAAACTATCGAAATCTCGCACTTTCTATTATTCAGGTCGCCTGCTGAAGACATTTCTATCCTACAACCGCATTACCTTACTCTATCAACCTTATCTCTCGAGTAGTTCTAGTCCTGCTTTTATACTGCTTTAAACTTTGTGGGGAGATATGCTCAAACACTTGTTTTATACTTTCACAAGTACTATAAAACCTATGGAAAACTAGAAGGGGGTTGAATAGTTTTTCACGATTTAAAGTTGATTTCAAAAACTTTAGATTCGATATTATGTGAAATCGTATGGATGTTGAGAACGTAGATCTAATGATAATGCAAGGAACAACAGTTATGGATAGAAATGACACAACCGATTTATAGTGGTTCGCTACAAGGTCACCTTCCTGCCCTACTCCACCCCCGAGTCACCTACTCGAGTTCAAGCACTATGTCAACAAACTCCTTCACTTGGCTGAGAAGCCTTCACAACGTTGTTACACTTTTTCCGCACAAAGCTAGATACCGAGTCCAGTAGACGCGGACCAAACCAACACAACTATTACACAACAAAATATGTGAAATATCAAATACAAGATCTTCGCCATGTAAATCTCATGAGGACAAATCAATCAAGGACCCTTGCTTGGATGACTTGTAGAATGCCTCGTGATCTCGCTTTAGTAAGGACCTATATGTAGATCACAAATAGAAAGAAAGAAGAACAACCTCTAGATCAAGTGATCTATATGTTAAGAGAATGAGAGTGTATGCGAGATTTAGTAAGTTAGAGGTAAGTTAGAATGAAGAAATGGCTCTCTATTTATAGGCAAATTCCTTCATCGTTTCCCACGGATCCCTTCCACGCGGATCCGCCTAGTGTAATCCTGTGGATCCGTGAAAGGCCCTTCTTCGCCCATGGGTTTTTTCGTTACGGGTCATGGGTCGTCCACGGGTTATATCTAGATTCAATGTATTCAAGCATACATTGTATCAAGTCTCTTTGGTACGGGTTAAGATCCACGGGTTATGGTCCATGGGTTATGATATTTACCCATCCTAATAAACTATTACAATGAATGCTTAATTACTACATTTTTTGTATTTAAATGGCTATATGTAAATGCTTTACAAAACTAACATGTATCCTTTATAATTATATTTAAGATAATATTACATTTGTTATCAACAAAACACAAAGAGATCGCAAAATATGAATAAACATTTTACTATTATTTGTATTAACAATCTCCTTTTGTTGATGACAAACATAATGTTATGATTAGTAAAACTTAAGAATAGTGTAAGTTTTGAAAGCCCTAAGTTTTACTTCTTTCCCCTTTTGTCGAAACAAAAGTTAACCCTTGAAGAAATAAACAAATTTAACCCCTCGACGGTAGCCCCCTTGTTTGGGCGCCAAGTGAAGAAAAATAAAATCATACAAAAGAAATGTTAGTAACATGCTTATATAATCTTGTGGTTGCGAGAATCAAGATTGGGAGCCAAGGTATGTAAACAAGGCCTTGTAAAACAACAAATCGTAGTGGTATGTATGCCACTTACAAGCATGTAAAAATAAGAACAAGACTTGTTCTTGAAAATGACTTCAAAAATAATACTTAAAAGTAGAAAGTAGTGAGTGATCTTCATGCCGTAAGGTTATGGATGGAAGTTTTGATGAGTAATGGTATTGATGCGATCAAGATGAGGTCGAGTATGAAACGCATTTCTTCCCTAACTTCTATTGCAATTTCCCCTGATCTGGCAATGTTCACAATGTAAATGATGCGGTGATGAGTGCGGAAGTTTTCGTGTTGTTTTGATTCGAGGCGCGGAAGTCAGGTGGAAAATAGGAAAATATGGATCAATATCCTAATGTTAGTAATGCAGGGTGGAAAGAACCTAGATGTTCTCATGATGATGGGAGCTAATGGTGGTGATGTTTCAAGATCGTGAAATTCTTTTTTCTTTAGGTTGGTTAGATCTTTGTTGAGTCTTAAGTGAGTTCCAAAAGAGTTATTTTAGGTGGTGATGAAGTTGGGTGATTTGTTGGTTATGATGGTGGTGCTATAATGGAAGCATTCACAAGTAGTTATTTGTTGAGGATGAATCATTTGAAGTTGGTTTTGCTAAACAACAAGATCGGATACTAATCCTGGATATCCTAGCATTTGATTGTGGTATTTTGATGGTGGAAGTACAAAGGTTCGATATCATGATTGTTTGTACTAGATAATTCTCCTAAAGGGTTTTGGATGATACGAGAGAAGTGTTTCATGGTAAGGAGATGAGATGCAAGCATTTTGGGAGTTATATATAGAAAAACAAAGCATTGTAATGAATGCTTGAAACAAAATGTGGATTAAAATCTAATGATTCGATATGAATTCAAGGCATGTGATCACGAGAACACAAGCATTAAAGAGCATACTCCCAAAATGAAACAAATGCGGGTTTTCATCCAAAGTGAAAAGAATAAGTTAAAATGTACTCGTTCTTCACGGATCCCACGGATCCTTCCTCGATGGATCCGTCCAAGACGTAAGGCCGATCCGATGGGTCCGGTGATTCAGCAGCAATAAATTTCTTTTTGAAACATTTTACTATTGTGTGCCTATATGCAAACTATTTGAGTTGCGTTTTCTCGACTTTAAAAAGAAAAAGGAAAATAACTAGAAAATAAATCCTATCGAGATAACCCGAAAAACACACATTTGGTACATAAGCACGTAATATTGTGTTATCAATGTCCTAATTCATTTTTGCTTAAATGAATGTACCAAAACACATATTAGTTATATGTTCCTTTAGCATTCAAAAGACATGAGATGCAATGAAAACGAAGTTTACTTTATTAATAATGAAAAGCGATTGTCCTAGACGTGAGAAATTGCTTTTGTGAAATTGATACGGAAGGTATCATCTGCTTTAGAAAACATTTGAAAGGAGATTTCATTAAAATGCGTATGTAGTTATGTGTAAAAATTATAAATGGAAGACTTATCTTAGGTTTTGAAAATTCCCGCATTGTTCATGAAGTCAAGCGTGAAATAGAAATCCTAGACTAAGAAAGAAGAAAGCTAGTGTTTACATACCTTGTAGAGTCAATTGTTATGACGCTTTGTTCCATTAGACCAAGACCAAGACGTAAGTAGGTTGAATTGTTCCCGCTCAACGGTTCAGTGAGGACGCCGGCTATGTTGTCTTCTTTGGATGCAACCTTCTCAATAGAGATGTTCCCTTTGAACATTGTCTCTAGGAAGTGATGACGAATCTCTATATGCCGAAGTAGAATGTAATACCGGATTCTTGCTTAAGTCGATTGCACCTTTGTTGTCACATAGGATGGCTATGTCGCTAGATGGATGTCGAGTCTACTAACGCTTGTTTCATCCATAGTGCTTGTTGGCATGCTTTGCGGCACGAGACGCACTCGGCTTCGGTTGTTGATATTGCAAGTGCTGTTGTTTCTTAGAAAACCATGATGTTAAACAACATCCCATAAAAGTACATACCCACTTGTACTTTTTCTATCAACGTAATCACCGCATGGTCGAATCGCATATACAATTGTTTCTACTCCCTGCCCTTGGGATACCATAATCCTAATTGTGTTGCACCTTAATATATCTAAATATTCTTTTACGGCTTCTAGGTGTGATATTTTAGGGTCTTCTTTAAACCTAGCACATAAGAAAACACTAAACATGATATCCTACCTACTTGCCATGAGGTAGAGAAGGCTACCTATCATGCCACGATATTTAGTATTATCAACGGATTCTCCGATCCTCGTCTTTTGCGAGTTTGGTGTCGGATGACATTGGAGTCCTAATTGGTTTTGACTCTTCTAGACCAATTTCTTTAACATCTCCTTGATGTATTTATATTGATTAAAGAAGATACCATCTTACACTTGTTTTATTTGTAGACCAAGAAAGAAACTAAGTTCTCCCATCATACTCATCTCGAACTCGTCATGCATGATTTTAGAGAAATCATCACACATGTCTTGACAAGTGGATCCGAATATAATATCATCTACATATATTTGTACTATGATTATATGTGACTTTCTTTTCTTAGTAAAAGTGTGTTGTCAACTAACCCCATGGTGTAGTTGTGTTTAACTAGAAATGACTTGAGTTCATCATACCAAGCTTTTGGAGCTTGTTTAAGACCGTAAAGGCTTTCTTTAATTTATACACATGTTTGGGTTTTTCAAAATCAATGGCCTCTTGAGGTTGAGCTACATATACTTCTTCATTTATGACACCATTTAGAAAAGCGCTTTTGACATCCATTTGATAAAGCTTTAGATCATTAGCACAAACATACGCAGAAGTATTCTTATAGACTCTAATCTAGCCACGGGGCATAGGTCTCATCAAAGTCTATTCCCTCTTGTTGGTTATACCCTTGAGCAACGAGTCTAGCCTTGTTCCTAGACACTACTCCGCTTTGCATCTAATTTGTTTTTATAAACCCATTTGGTTCCTATTATGGTTTGATTACTAGTGGAGGGACAAGTGTCCAAACATCATTAGAAACAAATTGATTTAGTTCTTCTTGCATAGCCATTACCCAACTTTCATCTTTTATGGCTTTTGTATTCTTAGGTTCTAAGGTTGAAACGAAACAAAACAAGCTACTTAGGTTTTGAACTTGAGACCTTAATGTTCGCTCGCTTAGTTTTCCTATGACTTTATCATGGGTGATCTTTGGACTCTTTAATGTTTACTATTACATCACTTAGAGTTCTTCTTCTTCACTTATCTTTTTCTTTATTACTATGGCTTCACTTTCTATAATCTCATCATCGACAAGAGGGTGGAGAGGGTTTGGGTGGACTTTCATCAAATTTTATATTTAATGACTCTTTACCTTCATTGTTTCTTTGTTTAATATGACGTAAGCTTTGCTATTTGCTAATAACCTAAAAAGATACCTTCTTTGATTTAGGATCAAATTTTGTAAGGTAATCTTTAGTGTTAAGAATAAAACATTTACTACCAAAGACTCTAAGGTGATTTAACGTAGGCTTTTGCCTCAAGTAACTCATATGGAGTTTTTCCTAAGATTGGTCTAATCAAGACTCGATTGAGTATATATGTTGAAGTATCAACGGCATTACACCAAAACTTTTGAGGTATGGATTGTTCATTAAGCATGGTTCGACTCATTTCTTGTAGAGTTCTATTCTTTCTTTCTACTACCCCATTTGATCGTGGGAGCGTGGAGCCGAAGTTGTGAGTAATACCATTGGCGTCACAAAAGCTCCGAATTGCACTTCATTATCGAATTCCCTACCATGATCCGTCCTAATAGACACTATGGGTCTTCCTAGTTGTCTTTGGATCTTTTTGCTTAATATTTTAAAATAATTAAAGGTTTCCGTTTTGTTCTTTAAAATTTTTGTCCAAGTATACCTAGAGTAGTCATCCACTATTACCAAAGTATAGTAGTTGCCTCTATAACTTTGGATAGCGGATGGACCAATAAATTCATATGTAGTAATTCTAGACACCTAGTTGTGGACACCATGTTTTTAGCTTTATGACTCAAATGAGCTTGTTTTCCTATATTACAAGCATCACAAAAATGATGTTCATATTTTAACTTAGGTAGATCTCTTACTAGATCTTTGGATGATAGCGATTGAAGAAGTCGCATGTTGGCGTGACCCAATCTTTGATGCCATAAGGTCGAAGTATCATCCATAGAGGTAAGACATAGTTTGTCTTTAGGTTCATTACCGATTTTAATGACATAAACTCCATGTTTCCTAATTCCTCTTCCTATGGTTATGCCATTTTTAAGTATCTTACTACCTGTTTCGGTAAAAAGTACATTGCACTTTTTATCACATATTTGTCCTATTTCCAAACACCACATTACCTCCATTGAAGGATTCATATGGAGAATAGATCCTATCACGCATCATGCGCCTCGCACCCGCTATCCTTGACCCATTCATCGGGGTCTAGGTCGACCTTAAGCACACCTAAAACAATAATAAACTCGAAAGTTTGGTCCCATTTGTTCATGGGTCCATTAGTGTTAAACATTCCATTCATGTTAGACATGTATGGATAAGGTGAGTATGCATTCTATGGAGCGAGTTTTGAAAAGGAAAACCGTTTGCATGTTTGGATTCCATCCCATTTGATGGTTACTTTTTGTAAGCGTTATTAGGTCTCCTAAATGAATTAGGTTTTGAAAAGATGGAGCTTTGTTTCTTGCAAAAGTAGGATTATATTTTGGAGGTGGTTGTCTAGTGGTGACATGAGTTGGTTTCTTCCTATTAACTATAACAAACTCGGTTCTAGGTGAGGAAGCTACGTTATTGCTACTGCTTTGCTACAAACAGATCCACTTGATCCCTTTCAGACACTAAGTCGGTTCCCTTTTATGGGATCCGTGGGATCCGCCACAACAGTGTCGGTTTTTCTAGTTCCTTAACAAATTATGTTTCTTTACTTTCACTAGTTGATGGATCAAGTTGTCAATACCTAGACCCTTTTGATTATTACCGGTTTTAACACCTTCGAGTATTGTATCTAAAGTGTTCGCACTCATTCTAGCAATTTTAGAATCTAAGTTATCCACTAGTGTTTGAAGTTGAACGAAAGTTCACATTCACCACTGCTATTTTACCCTTTTCTAAATGTTTTAGTTTTGCTTTTAATTCTATGACTTCTTTATCTAAACGTTGATTTTGACTCTTTAAAAGCTTATTTTTGTTAACTAATTTTAAGCTAATATTGCATAGTTTATCATATTCATTATGCAATGAGTCGTCTTCAGTGATGAGCTACTATAGTATTCGTGACATACCTCGTCGCTTGCCATGAGACAAATTTCTTCGCCCTCCTGTCGCTCATTCCCATGTTCCGCTCACGAACGCCTTTTGATCATCCCGTTTGGGACACTTACTAATAAAGTGGTTTGGGTCCCCACATTTAAAGAAAGTACGATCATCCTTTGGCTTCTCGTCCTTTGCTTTTCCGAAAGCCTTTCTTATCGTCATACGGTTGTTTGGCGTATCTACCCTTTCTAAAGAACTTTTAAAGTCCTTTCGCCATAGCGTACATCGTCGTCGTTACTATCAAGATGAGTTCTCTCATCGCTCGAAGCCTTTTAGCTTTAAGGGCAAGAGATTTGTGTTTCTCTTTCACCTTTGAAGCTTGAAATCTTTAGCAAGGACAAGCTCGCTAGACTTTTAGGTTGCCTATGAGTTCATCGAGTGCAGGATTGTCAAATCTTTTGACTCTTCGATTAAAATCACCTTGGATCTCCACTTCGATGGAAGTGCCTTAGATATCTCCTAACATGGTTCTGGCTAGAAAAGGATTCATCAAGTTCTTGTAAAGATGTAATAGTATTAAAGTTAGCAAATGAATGATCTATAGTTTCTTTATCCGATATTGAAAATTGTTCATATTGTTGAACAAATAAATCAATTTTATTATTTTTAACTTGTTGGTTGCCTTGATGAGTTACAACTAAAGAATACCAAATTTCTTTAGAGGTTTTAAGCATAGAAATTCTTTTCAATTCCTTTTTCGGTAAAGCATTATATAAAACCATTTTGCTTCACTATTTTTAGAAAGCTTTCTTCATTTCATCATTTAGTTTATCATGAGGTATGTGAACTAAATTTCCTTTATCATCATTTGAGGTAGCCTCAAAACACCTTCAACAATAATCTACCAAAGATCAATATCTTTAGACTTCACATATGTTTCAATCTATTTTTCCAATATATAAAATCATTAGTTTCAAGTAGTGGTGGTCGTTGCATAGATTGCCCTTCCTTATAATTTTCGAACCCATAGTGATCGAAAAGTTTTAAAATACAATTTATTTTAAAACTTTATAAACTTAGCTCTTGATGCCAATTGTGGAAAACTAGAAGGGGGTTGAATTGTTTCGCCGATTTAAAGTTGATTTCAAAAACTTTAGATTCGATATTATGAAATCGTATGGATGTTGAGAACGTGTAGATCTAATGATAATGCAAGGTAATAAATAAAGTTAAGGGATAGAAATGACAACCGATTTATAGTGGTTCGGCCAAGGTCACCTTCCTTGCTCTACTCCACTCCCCGAGTCACCTACTCGAGAGTTCAAGCACTATGTCAACAAACTCCTTCACTTGGCGGAGAAGCCTTCACAACATTGCTTACACTTTTTCCGTACAAAGCTAGATACCGAGTCCGTAGCACGGTGGACCAAACCAACACAACTATTACACAACAAATATGTGAAATATCAAATACAAGATCTTAGCTATGAAATCTTATGGAGTGACAAATCAATCAAGGACCCTTTGCTTGGATGACTTGTAGAATGCTCGTGATCTCGCCTTAGAAGGACCTATATGTAGATCACAAATATAAAGAAAGAAGAACAACTCTCTAGATCAAGTGATCTATATGTTAGAAGAGAATGAGAGTGTATGTGAGATTTAGTAAGAAGAGAGTAAGTTAGAATGAAGAAATGACTCTCATTTATAGGCAAATTCCTTCATCGTTCCACGGATCCCTTCCATGCGGATCCGTCTAGTGTAATCCTAGGGATCCGTGAAGCGCTCCTCTTGCCCAAGGGTTTTTGGTTATGGGTCGTGGGTTATGGGTTGGTCCATGGGTTATATCTAGATTCAATGTTCTAAGTATACATTGTATCAAGTCTCTTGGGTATGGGTTAAGATCCATGGGTTATGGTCCATGGGTTATGATATTTACCCATCCTCATAAACTATTACAACAAATGCTTAATTACTACATTTTTTGTATTTAAATGGCTATATGTAAATGCTTTACAAAACTAACATGTATCCTTTATAATTATACTTAAGATAACATTACATTTGTTATCAAAAAAACACAAAGAGATCGCAAAATATTAATAAACGTTTTTATGGTTTATTTGTATTAACAAAACTTTTAAATATGACCGTGAGTCTGATGCGTAGTTCGGGTCGAAAGACTTCCTTTTTCGCGAGCAAGCTTTACAACCTACTAGGAAGTGTACCTAATCGTTGCAGTGTAGTATGGGTAAGCCCGGGGGTTGATCGTTCTCTAGGGGAATAGAGATGCTAGTAGGGATGTTTGACAAGATGTGAGGTTGAGGGTGATTCTTTTTAGCTTTTTATATTTTTTAGAAACCAAGTAAAAATTTCGGGGTTTAGGAGTGGGGGGTGGTACTTCTACCAATTTTAACTACTAATAATTTAAACTAAAACTAATAAAAGGAAAATAAGCTATTGATTGATTGGTGTGTTCTTATGATAATTAAAAGCGTGTTTACTTAGATTTTCTTACTCCATAGTTATCTCTTATTGGTCGGTTGAATTGTCACATTCTCATACTAATTGGTGCGTTGTATTCCGTGTTAGTCATAGGGGTGCCTAATTCCTACTTTATGAATTGTAACTCTCCTCTAGACAATCTGGGATCGCCAAGTACTGTAGTATCTCTCCCAAATACTCTATTATCCTAAAGCTACAACTTACATAATAAACACAACGATGGCTCAATGTAACACCCCCAAAAGATCAACATAACAACGGAAGGCTTATTGTGGTGTTACTTGGGTTAATCACAGTCAATAATCATAGAAAACGACTAGTAAAGAGACGTTTTAAGAAAAGTTGTTATCATTCAAGAAAAACTCATAGTTTGTTACAAAACGCTTCCAAATTGTTTTGTGGTACACAAAAGGTAGATCATGAGTTTGTAAGAAATGATAATGTTATGTTTACACCACAAATAAAATGTCTTGCATTGCCCGCTCCGTGCCATAGAAATGATCTTCAATGATTACCTGAGATAACATGCTTAAAAAAGGTCAACAAAATGTTGAGTGAATCCATAGGTTTATAGTTAATCAGTTTGAATACAAGAACATGAACATGATAATTTTAAACTAACAACTTATCATAAAGAAAATCACAAATTATTATGTGCTAAGCTTATGCAACCAATACTCAACTGCATACACCGAATTACTGGTGTACGTAATAGTTTGCCTCCAAGGATGTAATAGCCAATTACCTAATGCAATTCAAATATGGTGCGCCCCGGTTATTTTTGATAACCAAGACGGGTCGTTACTCCACATAGTACTATTCACGATATTTGCGTTCACTCACAAGTGACTAATGGTTCATGATGTAGGGGTGTTTCGGCTAATAACTTAGGCAATTCCAATAATCAAGTACGAATCCCGTCATGAATCAATTTCCTTCTAGAAGTATCGTGAGGTGTGAATGAAGTTGTTGAAAATGTTCAATGCAACTCTCCTTTGCATGATCTTGCAGTTTCTGTAACTGGTGCAATTCTCTCCTTGTGCATTTAAGCACAAGATGTCATACTATCATTATCCGACTCAAACACGTTAATCTATTGTACATTGTTGGGTATCTTTTGTTCATCAATCACGTCGTACAATTTGAGTATCTCAGATACAACTGAATTCGAAGTGTTAGACATGATGTTAACGTGAACGGTATTTTACAAATCTATGATTTAAAATGAGAAATAGAATCTTTCGCGAGATTTTACAAAATCAAGAAGAAACCGTGAGACAATGACCAATAGAATGTGTTAAGATAATTAATGGATCAGCACAATGATAGAATAGTGTGTGTTAGGAGTGATGATTGTTTGAAGGATTAGCTGAAATGCTTTTTGGTTGTATGTTGTTGATGCGAAAATTTGATTTCTGTGGAAAACTAGAAGGGGGTTGAATAGTTTACCGATTAAAAACTTTGTTTTGAAACTTATTGAAAGATTAATTGATATTGATCTTAGATATGTTAGTGAAATATGTAAACAATATATAAAGAGTAGATAAGGAAAGAAACAATCAAACCACAACAAGTTGTTTATAGTGGTTCGGTTTACAAGGACTCTTTTTCCTTGCCCTACTCCACCCCTGAGTCTCACACTCGAAAGTTTAACTTCACTAGTCAACAAGCTCCTTTCACCGCGGAGAAACCTTTACACTTAAACACACAATATTTCCGACACTAAGCTAAATGTCGAGTTCTTTTCAAGGGTACAACCACTCCCACACACATGTATTTTAAGGACTAAAATACTAACCACTCACACTCACAAGATTATGATGGTTTGGTACAACAATGAAGTATGAATCAACACAAGATCATACAACAACAAACAAACAAGACTTCCAACTTCGTTGAAGCTTGAATGTGACTTGATCTTCTTTGCTACAAAAGAGATCACTAATATGTTATGAAACCGAGTTAGAAAGGTTAGAGAAGGAATGTACGAGAGTATGATAGAAAGGGATGAAAACTACTTGGTTTGGCTTTGCTATTTATAGCCAAAAACATCGCTAGCACCACGGACCACGGAACCCTTGAAAGGGTTCCGCCTGTTAATATTTGGTGTCGCCGAGGTCCGTGAACAAGATCTCAAAATCTTGCCAAAGTCAACCATATCTATGCAAGATTGTGTAAGATATGTAGAGCCTAAATCTATAAAAGTATCTAGTGAAATCTTCTAAGAATTTCAATGATGCATCACATGATGTCATGTGTTTGTTTTTTATTTTTAGAAATATGTAAATACATATGTAATGTTTAGTTTTCAAGAAACCAAAACATTCTAAAACTACTATCATACATTATGGTTTAGAGTCATATCAAGATATGATTAATCACAATGTAAATGCTTGAGTGATGAAGATATTATTTGAAAAAGCTTGTTTTAATATCTATTAAACTTGACAAGCTTTAAGCTTTTATAAAATTAAATTTACTTTTGTCGTTAACAAAACTTAGGTAATGATCAAAATATAAATAACGTTTAATGACGATATTTGTATTAACAATCTCCCCCTTTTTGTTGAGGACAAAACATAAATTTTATTTTTATAGAAGATGTAAAGATTGTACAAGAGTTATAAAAATGTTAGTTTTAGAACTTGAAAGAAAAATTATAATGCAAGTATGTCCAATATAGGCATGATGTTGACTTTTTCAGAAAGTCAAAGTCTTCATTAGTTTAAGCATGATGTTGACTTTTTCAGAAAGTCAAAGTGTGCAGTTGACTTTTTCAGAAAGTCAAATGTTACCAATGAAGTATCATGTTGACTTTTTCAGAAAGTCAATGTATGTAGTTTGACTTTTTTAGAAAGTCAAATATAACCAAGTTCTATATATTTCTCTCCCTTTTTGTCTCAACAAAAAGAAGATGCGAGGCGGAATGTGAAATGAGCCCGAGCCATTATCTCCCCCTTGACCAATGCTCCCCTTAAATTGGGTTTCAAGAGAAAGATACATGGATTGTGAAAAAGCTACAAAACAAATGTTAGTAATAAGCATCATCACAATCATTTCCAAACACCATGTAACAAGCAACAACAATATAAGAAACACCATTCATTAGTTACAATTTTTCATGATTTAAGAATCATGAAGGGAGAACACAATGAAGTATTTGACAAAACTATCCTAGAAAATATAAATACAAGAAAAATCCTAGAATAATAAAAAGAGCTTAAAGGAAATAAGCTAGGACCATCCTATTGAGGTGGTGGATGAGAAAGAGCATTTAGGTGCTCTAGGATGTGATGGAGGATGAACCTCATTTCTTCTTGGAACTCATGGACCATCACCCGGGTCCTTTCGGTTATTTGGGCGGTTTGCTCACAATTTGAGCAACCATGCCTAGGATGAGTTTGTGGTGGTGGAATGGTGGAGGTGTTGATGTTCGTGTTTGGAGTGGTGATTATGGAGGATAGCAAAGCACTTTGCATTTGCATAGCATCACTTAGGTGAGAATCCACCATATTAGAAAATTGGTGGAGATGTTGGAGTTCAGCTCGAATCTCCTCTTTTGTGGGATTGACTTGACATTGAGGAATCCATGTGGGATGCTCATACAAGAAGGATGGAGTGAAGAGACAAAGATTTGCAATAAATGTGTTCTAATGATTATGAGATCCTAACAATCAGATTATCCACGGATTGCAAGGAACCAAATTTTTGGTTCCTTCCTTTATGCAAAAGGGCTCCTTGGGTGGATTTTTGAAATTTTTGAATTTTGGTGGGAAATGGATATCCTACGTGCCTAAGTGTGTTATATTAGTTCTAATATGGGTAATAACTAGTTAAGATTAACTTAGAAGCAATGTATGGTAATTTGGAATGTCGAAATAATTAAATTCATAAAATTACCTGTAGGATCCACAACACCAAGAGAGATACAGCGGAACCCAAAAAGGGTGTCGCTGGTCCGCTCAGATCTGGTGCATGGCGGTACCAATTTTACAACAGACGGTACCAAATATTTGGTGCCGTCCGATCCGTGGACACTGTAAATCACCACATAATGTGTTTTAAGGGTCTGGGACTTTTTCGAAACACGAAATTTTGCTCAAAACATGTGACATTAATTATTTCTAGTTAGGAAAAGTAAATAACACATACACAAACATAGTGGAGCAGAGACTTTGACCAAGGGCTAACGATTTTCACATTAAAGTGAAAATAGGTAAAATTTGATAACACACTTGTGCTATCCCCCTGCATGAGATTGTTAGCATACATCATTGTTTTGAGTTATATTATAATCCTACAAATTAAAAACAACCAAATTGTATCAAACATTAAAGTTAATGTCTTGTTCCAAACACTCCTTAAAAGGACCCTCAGTTTTCCAACTTCTTGTAAATCTTGTTCATCATCCTACCAAGGCACTTGAACATCCCCTGGGTTTGCTTGAACTCCGCTGATTCATTCTCAATCTCGGGAAGAGACGCATATTACTCATGAGGTGGAAGGCGAGAATTTGGAAGACCATCCTCGGAGCTATTGGATGATGATGATGATGGATTTGGAGGTTTTGCTCTTTTGCCTTTTGTCTTAGTCACTCGCTCGTCACTCAAGGGCACAAAGATGTGAGGGATGAGATCATAGTCAAGTTGCAACCCTTTTGGGATTGGTGGAATTGGTGCAAAGGCTCTATAGAGACGGGTGAGAAGCATCCCGTAAGTAAGAGCAACCGATCCTTGAGTAGGAATATCAATCATTCTCCTAGCAATGTAGTAGGCTAAATTGAATTGTTGACGGATGGACAAGTTGTAGAGCATGTAACAAAGGCAAGCGTTGATATGGTCCTGGTATGTGCTAAAACACATACCTTTTCTATATCAAAACTGACCCAAAATAACCAAGAAAGAGCCGTTTATTGCTAATATTTGTGGTTTTCGAGTTTGTGCTTGTGTGTACGGATATGTGAAAACACACAAAAAAAGCCAAACCAAGAAACCGAGCACGAGAGAGAAGAGCGCATAAGCCGATCTGGGATGCTATTTTATGGGATTCGGATGCTCTAAAGTCATTTTACGGAGTTCGGATCATCATTGGGAATTTTACAAAATTACCCCTCAAGTTTCCCAAATTACACTTTCAACCCTTTAACTTTTCCATATTTACCCTTATTACCCTCACCTCTCACTTTTCCCAATATCCCAAATTCACCCTAACCTTTCACAAAATGTCATATTGGGTCATTGGTTTTGCTTAAAATACATAAATGGTCCTTGTTTATACACCTTGGTTCACCATTAGTCCAATGTCCATTAAACACATCCTAAGCCCAAAATAAACAAACACTATCCTCGCCCAACCAAATATCAAAAGCCAAACCAAAACTCATACCGGCCACGTTATAAATTCCACAACCCGGTCAACCCAATACCCGTCCTTTTACCCCGGTCAAACTAAACCATAAACCACCAAATAAATATAAAATAAACCACGAAAACCAAACGCGCCTAAACACTCGTAAACACCCATTTATTGTTACCCTCTTCCTTCTCACCATTCACCCACATTTACCCGCACTTAATCATTTCTAGAAGGCTCGACATGTCGGTATTGTCAGCCAATGGATTGCCAAGCTGGACAAATGGGAGTATTTCATTGGAGCAGCCACCTCTCTAATATGATCCAAGGGCCAAGAATGGATATGGTGACAAGATAATGAATCAAAGGCCGAGATTAGATCTCCCATAACCTTCTGAAAGGATCCCAAGCTCTCCTCATCAGTTATATAAACCCTTCTCAGTCACAAGTCCAAGTTGTCCAATTTCTCATGTCTTAGAGAAATTTTGACATTTTATCTGCTGTTTTAATTGTTTAATTAGCGTAGTTGTTTAAATTTGTAATCCTCTTTTTAAATTGTAATCTCAGTTTTTATAAACAAAAGTTAAAGAGTTTAGTGAATTTACTTTGTATTTACTCTTTTGAGCTCAACTTGTTTCCAGCTTCTATTTCTGTTATTAGAAGCTCACAAAAGCTTGTATGAGCTTTTGTGAGTCATTACTGCTCACTCTTGTCCTTAATTGCATTTCCTTAAGTTTGGTCATCAAAAGTCAAGAAAACTCAATCTGGTCAAAATGGAAAGTCAAACATAATCTTTGGTTAAAGTCCGATTGGAGTAAGTTTTTGAGATTAGTTTAAGATTAATTGTGCATTACATTTGAGTTTTGGTCAAGTTCTCTTTAAATTTCGCTTCACACATGATTTTGAGTTTTAAAGGACTGCTTTGGTTCATCTCAATTTTTCTTCTGCTTAAAGGGTAATTTTAAGCGAGATTCACTCTTGTTAAGTCTCGAACTTGTTTTGAAATACTTTCGCTTCAATCTTTCAATTATAAAGGCGGTAAGAGTTATTTGTATGGTTTATGCAGGTTTCATAAGTTTATCCAAAATGAGTTTACTCAGTTTTCTCACACAATTTTTGTCCTTGTAATTGGTCAGTTAAATCACTAAAATCAAAAACAGCTTTTTCACTATGTAGAGTTATCATTCCAAAAGAAAAAAACATAAAAATTCGTTTTCACAATTTGCTAGTTGCTCAAAGTTGTTACTGTTCAGATCTCGTTCCTCAGACAACACATTCAAATCCCAGTAAGTAGATTCAATACTTTTGCTGCTCAATTTGTAGTATTTATGGGTTAGATGTTTGATTCACTTGAAGTAGAGTATATAGGTAATTAGTTTCTGCTTTTAGTTGCCCCTTAGGAGCTTATTCTAGTGCTTATTTTGGCCTGCTTTTATCCCTTCTCTATCATGTTGTTACTGCATCAGCAGCCTACTGTCCATTTATGCCCTTTTGTTTTGATCTTTAACTTCTCCATTATAAGTCCATATTAGCTGAAAATTTGGATAAGTAAACTCTGGTTGGTGGTCTTGAGAACCACAGTTTTGGTTTTCACTGTAGCTTATTATATAAGCTGGTGCATAAGCTCAAACAGTGGGGTCAAGTTGCTGTTTTACTTAAATGGCAGTTAGCTTAAATCTTGGTAAATTGCTTATTAGGTGTTAGGAGTAGTTGCAAATAGTTGGTGTAGAGTAGTTTTAGTACTATTTAGCTTCTGGAATCTGTTGGTGCTATCTTGTGCTTATTAGCTTATTTCAAAGTGCTTATTTGCTATCCATTTACACTGCAGCCTTCATATCTTACATATAAGCACCATATTTGATATTTTTCTTAGAACCAGAATAACATTTGAGAATTTTCCTGAGATTTTCATCATTTTTGGTTATTGTTTGCTATTTTTCTTAATTAAAAACAATTTTAGTCATTTTTAAATAGTTTTATTGCAATTAATTGAGAAAAGTTCCAAAAATAATTTTCAATTTTCCCAGTTTAAGAAAAATATAAAAGCATAAAAATATTTTCCTTATTTTTCCTTTTTATTTGGTATTTTTCACAATTTAAATTAGAGTTAAATAGATTTAAATTCATAGAAAATAGAAAATTAATCGAAAATAAAAAAATAGTTTTGAAAAGTCTTTGTGATATTTTAGATTTTGAAAAGTAATTCCATAATTTTCTCTCTTTATCATAATTTTTAGATAATTAGTTTTATTTTTAAAGTTAAAATTTAGTTTTAATAAAATCAAGAAAATCCCTAAA
This sequence comes from Chrysanthemum lavandulifolium, assembly GCA_022545495.1. Classification (NCBI taxonomy): domain Eukaryota; kingdom Viridiplantae; phylum Streptophyta; class Magnoliopsida; order Asterales; family Asteraceae; genus Chrysanthemum; species Chrysanthemum lavandulifolium. Next base: position 97,514,430 of record CM040242.1, on the reverse strand, counting down.
AAATAGTTTTAATTCATAAATAGTTTTCAAATATCATTTTTAGTATAAAAGTAATTTTAGGTTATTTTTAGGAGTTAGATTAGTCGTAATTGCTTTTTATTCGCGTTTCGTTTTAATCCCGTTTTTGCGTTTTAGTGTAGAATTGCATAGTTTGCCTTAATTCTTAGGTTTTCCCCATAGATTTTAGTTCCATATGCTTTCCTTATCCCGTAGTTTAGATAACATCATATTATCCCCTTCTATTATTCAAATCACAAAAATCGTGACGTGAGTTGGAAATTCCATTCAACCCTCGTTCGGAACGATCTCGGTGCTCAAACCTAACACGTTTGAGTTACCCACATACTACACACAACACTTCTCTCTATTATTGGTTTGTCTGAACTGTTTTAAGTTTCTTACGGTTAGTCATTCACAAGTGGCTAGCTTGTGTGAGATAACTTGACGTTTTGGATAGAATCAGGTCCCTATTCCCTATGGTGCTAATGACGTTGGCTCTAAGAAGTTCCTCTCATTTCTTAAATTCGGGCTTTAGTTCATTGAGCTCCATTTCATATGGATCTCGGTTCACCTCCTTTCCCTTTCGGGTGACACGGGTTGGAGAGGCTCTTGGGTTAAAGAGGCACTCACGGATGACATCCTTATCCGCTAGAGGAGTTTGGTAGGGAAGAGATCGGTCATTGATTCCATCAAGAATAGTGAGTGACCACTTATCCGAGTAGACACATGTCCCTCAGTTGGGAATTCCTAGTACTTGAGTAAATTGGGTTAAGGAGATGGTGTAGTCGTTTTGATTGATCTTAAACCTAAGGCTAAACTCATATTCTTCATCAATGAAACCGGTGACACTAGCATAAAACTCTAACACAAACCTAGGACAAATAGGTTCATCGATGTCGACAAAAGAGGTGTGAATGGTTCTACCCTCATGGAAGTACCTTGTTTCTAGACTCTTAAAGATTTCGACTTGTTCCTTGGAAAGTCCCTTGGTTTTGTGATGTTTGGGAATGTAGTTAAGGGTATCCTTGTGATCATAGAATCTTGCGGCTACCATGGTTATTCCTATGAGCAAGAATTTAAATGTTAAAATGAGAATACACTTAATTTTTGGTTCTAGTGTGCATATATGAAAACGATTTGAGTCATGGTTATCTCGACTCATTTTATGCATAAAATGGTTTTTACTAGGGTGTTTGGCAAACGGCATGAGATAACCCAAACGCCCTAATTCAATGTGGCTTCATTTGAATATACCAGAAATGCATATTAGTTATGCAATACCTTTAGTATTCAAGAGCATGCAAGTGATGAAAATTTAACGTTTATCTCAGATTAACAATGAAAATTGTTTTCCTACAAGTGAGAAGCTTTTCAAAAAAATTTGACATGGGGTCATTATCTTTGATTAGTAGGAAACATGATTTGTTTATGCAATATGACAATGTAGTGCCTAATTTCAATGACTAGTTATGCAATTTTCCAATTGAATCCATGTTTTGTACAAGAATATACATAATCCCCATGTAATGATTTTGTGCACAAATTAGAATTCTAGACTGATTTAAGAGATAAATGTAGTTAGGATACTTACAATGATGTTATCTCCAGTGATTAGTGAGTGAGAAAATGTCAACAATGAGTTAGGTCTAATGTTTACACATTTTGGTAAAGTGGGTTGTGAGGAAGAAGATGTTTTGTAGGTAGCATTTTTGCCACTATTGTCACCACGGACCAGACGACACCAAAAATATGGTTCCGCCATTGTTGTCGTTTGGTGCCATGGGAACAGTAGCAGGTTCAAAACAAATTTGTTTTGTTTTGTTTGTTCTAAGGTTTAGACTATGTTTTACCTACATGTTTGGTTCCATTAACCCTAAACCAAGTCTAAGAAGATTAAATGGTTCTCATTTGAGAGGCTTGGTTAGAATGTCGGCAATGTTGTCTTCGGAGGACACTTTTTCAATTGAGATGTTCCCTTTTTGAATATTGCCGCGAAGAAAGTGATGACGAATTTCAATATGCTTCGTACGAGCATGTTGGATGGGATTTTTGCTGAGATCAATAGCTCCTTTGTTTTCGCAAAATATAATGATATCGTTGAGATGAATTCCGTAATCCACGAGAGCTTGCTTCATCCAAAGAGCTTGTTGACATGCTTTTCCCTCGAGGCGTACTCGGCTTCGATGGTTGAGATAGCTAAAGCCGTTGCTTTTTTGCAAACCATGAGGTGAGACAATGTCCGACAAAAGTGCAAATACCACTTGTATTTTTTTTATCGACATAGTCACCGGCATGATCCGAGTCGGCATATACTATAGTTTCTACACCCGTTCCTTTCGGATACCATAATCCTAAACATGTCATTCCCTTAATGTATCTAAATATCATTTTCAAGGCTTCTAAGTGTGATACCTTTGGATTTTCTTAAAAGCGAGCACATAGACAAACACTAAACATAATGTCGAGTTTACTATCCGTGAGATAGAGTAAGCTACCGATGATTCCTCTATATTTAGTGTTATCTACCGATTCACCTTCCTCATCCTTGGTGAGTTTAGTGTCCGAGGACATGGGTGTCTTAGTTGGTTTTGAGTCTTCAAGACCAAATTTCTTAAGCATATCTCTTATATATTTAGATTGGTTAAAGAATATGCCATCTTCTAGTTGTTTTATTTGAAGTCCTAGAAAGAAGTTTAATTCACCCATCATACTCATCTCAAACTCATCGTGCATGATTTTAGAGAAATCATCACATAGCTCTTGACAAGTTGATCTGAATATGATGTCATCAACATATATTTGAACAATGATAATATGTGATTCCTTTTCTTGGTAAACGAGTATTATCTACTAATCCCATGGTGTATTTGTTTTCAACAAGAAAAGTCTTAAGTCTATCGTACCAAGCTTTTGGTGCTTGCTTAAGACAAGATAATGCTCTTGAGTTTGAAGACATGATGTGGTTTCTCAAAGTCAGTAAAACCGGAGGTTGAGCAACATATACTTCTTTGTTAATAAACCCATTAAGAAACGCACTCTTAACATCATTTGAAATAATTTAAAGTCATAAGCACATGCATATGCAAGTAAGATTCTAATAGACTTGAGCCTAGCTACCGTGCATAAGTTTCATCATAATAAATCCCTCTGTTGATTATAACCTTGCGCGACAAGCCTAGCTTTGTTTCTAGACACTACACCATTTTCATCCATTTTATTTGAAAAACCCATTTCGCTCCAATTATAGTTTGATCTTTAGGTTTTGGAACTAATTTCCAAACATCATTTCTAACGAATTGGTTTAACTCTTCTTGCATAGCAATTACCCAAGATTCATCTTTTATTGCTTCATTTATGTTTTTCGGTTCGATGGTAGACACAAAACAAAAATGATTACTTTAAGTTTGGGCTTGTGATCTTAAGGTTCTTTGATTTAATTGTCCTATGACTTTTTCTAAAGGATGACTTTTAGATTCTTTGATGTTTATAATCTCATTATTTAATAGTTCATCTTCCTTGTTATTTTCAATTATTTCTTGACTTTCTACAAGTTGACTTTCAACTAAGTCATCATCTACCAAAGGTGATGTCTTAGAGGAGGTGGACTTTTCGTCGAATGTGATGTTCAACGATTCCTCGACTCTCATTGTTTCATTGTTTAAGACAACGTAAGCTTTACTAGTTTGAGAATAACCAAGAAATACACCTTCATAAGACTTTGAGTCAAATTTGGTGAGATAATCTTTGGTATTAAGAATGAAACATTTACATCCAAATACTCTAAAATATCCTAAAGTTGGCTTTTTACCTTTATAAAGTATCTTACTACCATTTTCTTCAAATAGTACTTTATACTTTTTATCACATAATTGGCTAATAATAAGTAGATTAAATCCTAACCTACACCGACATGAGCAACATTTTCAATAGTTAGGGAGTTATGAGCGATCGTACACTTTTGCCAATGATTTTGCTTTGAGATTGCTACCAAAGTGACATTACCTCCTATGCCATACTCTTGGTATGTTGAGAAGAGACTTTTGTTTCCGTCATGTGTCGTGAGCATCTACTATCTTTTATCCACTCATCAAGTTCCAATCCAACTTTCAAGCATACCTAAGACACAAATAACTCAAGCGTTTGGTCCCCAATATCTCATGGGTCCGTTTGGGTTAAACATACCATTTACTTGATTCATGTATGTAAATGATGGGTAGGAGTTCCATGACATGTAATCTGGAGTTTGATATGGTCTAGGGAAGTTTTGATTCCAAACGTTATGTTGATAGTTGGGTTGTATGTTATGGTTGCTCTTAGGAAAGGGGCGTTTGGCAAAAGGTGTTTTATGTCGTTGTTGAGTAGTTTTTTTTTATCTAAATTCATTTTTGGCAAGTCCTACTCCTGATGTAACAGCAGGTTTTAGTTTAACACTATCCTTGGTTTTCTTTGTTACTTTGAAAAATTCACTACGGTCCGTATCACAAGCATTACGTCTGCTGCAGCTCCCACGGCACCATTTCTTACAAAGGACGGAGCCCTATTTTGGGTCCGTCGTCCGTCCGCTTGCAGCAGCTTTGATGACTTTTTGTCTTTTCGGCCGTTTGTTTTGACTCTTTAGAATTAATATCTCATTAAATCCCAACCCATTTATGCTTCACGGTGTTTTTGAATTCTAACTATTTCATCAAGACAAGCGATGTTTTGTTAAACCTTTTAAATTTAGAATTATGTTCGATTAGAACATCTTGTGTGAGCTTTAGTTTTTCTATTTCAAGATTAAGCTCTTGACATGATTTGCAACCATCGTCATTTTCTTTTCCCTTTTCTAATCGTTTTGCCTTTTTTTTAACTCATAGACTTCATTTTCTAAAAATTCCTTTTTAGTCTTTAAAAATTTATTTTTAGTTATGATTTTTAGACTAAACTTACACAGTTGATTATATTGTTTTTGCAAAGTGTCATCATCAATAGAGGAATAAGATGAGTCGGAATGTACCTCGTTTGACTCATGTGCCATTAGAGCAATCTCATCCTTGCTCGACTCTTCATCATCCTCACTATCGCTCCAAGCACCACTTACAAAAGCTCGTTGAGTTTTGCTTTTAGGTGGCTTGGGACAATCTCCTATTAGATGACTTGCATCACCGCATCTAAAACACTTTCTTTCACCTTTGCCCTTTTTGTCATCCCAATCTTTTCGGAATGGCTTCTTTTTATCTCGAGGTTATCTTACAAACTTTCCTCTTCTTCTAAATAACTTTTTGAAATCTCTAACGGTCATGGCATACTCCTCATCTTCACTACCGGAGCAAGATTCGTCATCATCGCTTGATTCCGTTCTTGCTTTTAGAGCAACGGATTTGATTTTCTCTCTTTTTCCTTTGATGATTTCCGAATCTTTTTCCATCACCATTTCGTGTACTTTGAGGTTTCCGATAAGCTCGTCTAGTGTCACCTTTGAGAGATCTTTTGATTCCTCAATAGCCGTCACCTTAGCTCTCCACTTTGGATGGAGTGCTCTAAGAAATTTCCTGACAAAGTTCTTACTACGAAAAGATTCATCAAGTGCTTTAAAAGATGTAATAATAGTATTAAAGCGAGCAAAGCCACAATCAATGGTTTCATCTTCAGGGATAACAAATTGTTCATATTGTTGAACAAAAATATCAATTTTGTTATCCTTGACTTGTGAATTTCCTTGATGTGTAATAATCAAAGATTCCCAAATATCTTTAGCGGTTTCACACATAAAAATTATTTCATATTCTTTTCTAGGCAAAGCATTATAAAGCATCATTTTAGCTTCATTATTTTTAGCAATTAATTTCTTTTGTTCATCAACAGAAATATTTTTTGTTGTAGAACTAAAATCCCCTTTAACAATAACAAACCAAAGATCTATATCTTTTGATTTCACATATGTTTCAAAACGGTTTTTCCAATAGATAAGTCCATTGGTTTCAAAGACTGGCGGTCTTTGCATAGATTGCCCTTCTTTAAAGTTTTCAGAATCCATGGATCGTTTCAAGTTTATAAAATACAATATATTTTAGAAATTCTTGAGCAACGAGGTTCTGGTACCAATTGTGGAAAACTAGAAGGGGGGTTGAATAGTTTACCGATTAAAAACTTTGTTTTGAAACTAATTGAAAGATCAATTGATATTGATCTTAGATATGTTAGTGAAATATGTAAACAATATATAAAGAGTAGATAAGGAAAGAAACAATCAAACCACAACAAGTTGTTTATAGTGGTTCGGTCTACAAGGACTCTTTTTCCTTGCCCTACTCCACTCCCCGAGTCTCACACTTGAGAGTTTAACTTCACTTGTCAACAAGCTCCTTTCACCGGCGGAGAAACCTTTACACTTCACTTACACACTATTTCCGACACTAAGCTAAATTTTGAGTTCTTTTCAAGGGTACAACCACTCCCACACACAATGTATTTTAAGGACTAAAATACTAACCACTCACACTCATAAGATTATGATGGTTTGGTACAACATTGAAGTATGAATCAACACAAGATCATACAACAACAAACAAACAAGACTTCCAACTTCTCGTTGAAGCTTGAATGTGACTTGATCTTCTTTACTATAAAAGAGATCACTAATATGATATGAAACTGAGTTAGAAACGTTAGAGAGAAGGAATGTATGAGAGTATGATAGAAAGGGATGAAAAACTACTTGGTTTTGCTTTGCTATTTATAGCCAAAAACATCAACAAGCACCACGAACCACGGAACCCTTGAAAGGGTTCCGCCCGTGTTAATATTTGGTGCCGCCGAGGTCTGACAGCAAGATTTCAAAATCTTGCCAAAGTCAACCATATCTATGCAAGATTGTGTAAGATATGTAGAGCCTAAATCTACACAAAGTATCTAGTGAAATCTTCTAAGGATTTCAATGATGCATCACATGATGTCATGTGTTTGTTTTTCTATTTTTAGAAATATGTAAATACATATGTAATGTTTAGTTTTTAAAAAACCAAAACATTCTAAAAACTACTATCATACATTATGGTTTAGAGTCATATCAAGATATGATTAATCACAATGTAAATGCTTGAGTGATGAAGATATTATTAGAAAAAGCTTGTTTTAATATCTATTAAACTTGACAAGCTTTAAGCTTTATAAAAATTAATTTTACTTTTGTCGTTAATAAAACTTAGGTAAAGATCAAAAATATAAATAACGTTTAATGATGATATTTGTATTAACAATTTCAAAACTTAAAAACCTCAATATCTTCTTTCCGGAGTGGTTATAAGCCTCAAAGGTTGACCCTAATGGACTTTAGTCTTGTTGAGTTGCCATTGATGAAGGTATTTGTGATAAAGGTGATGTAGGATCTATTCAAAGATAAAAGAGTTGTGTTTGATGAAGATTAAGCACGATTGTTGTAGTCAAAATTTGGTCTAAAAACATAAAAACCTCAATAACTTCCTTTCGGAGGGGATTTGGGCCTCGAAAAATTCATTTCACCACTTTGTTGTGAAACCACAATATTCAGGTTGTTCCGGTCGTTTTGACATGTATTTCGTCCAAAACGGAGTTATGGTTCAAAAGTTATGGCCATTTGAAGTTTTGACGTAAAAAGTCAAGTTTGGTCAAACCGTAAGTAGTCAAACCGCAATAAGCAAACTGCAAAAAGTCAAAACGCAGTCTTCTTGATGTCAAACTGCAACCCTAAAATGCAGAGTAAAATTGCAGTTACTCAAACCGCCAGTGCCAAACCGCAATCTATCAAACCGCAAAGTCAAATCGCAGTCTTAAAACGCAGTTCTTCAAATCGCAACCCTTCAAACCGCAAGCACAAAAAGCAATTGGTTGACAAACCACAAATGCCAAAACGCGGAAGGCTAAAAACGCAAGGACTCAAATAGCAATACTCAAATCGCAGAGACCTCAAACCGCAACTCTTCAAACCGCAAGTCTTCAAATCTCAGCTTGATCAAAACGCAAGCTTGCCAAACCGCAAGAACTCAACTCGGAACCAAAGTGTTACACCCGTATCCCGAAATACAAATAGGCCCTACCCTAGATGAATATGGTCTAAGGACTTGACGGGATTGACCAGTTAACCCGATAGTCGAACTAATAATTAATAAATGTTATGTTATACAAATATAAATGAGGGGGACTTAAGTTGCCACATTGTAAACTTAATTTAAGTGTCCTGTGGCCAAAATAGAAAGAAAGGGACTTGAAAGACCAAAAGTGCCAAATAGTGAAATAGCTTTACAATGAAGAAAGCTTTAAGTATTAAAATCCAGATTTTCTCAAAAGTTCTTCATTGTTGGTGAATGTCGGTTTAGAAGAATGGAGGGAAACCATGGGTTAGTCATGTAGACCAATTGGTGATGAATTAAGAGTGTCTTCCCTAATGGGAAGTTATAGAGATAATCCTTGCAAGGTGAGTAATCATTAATTGGTGTTATTTTTGAATTGAAGAGTTAGGGTTCATGTACCCAAGTTGGGGGTTTTGGTTAATTATGTTTTTAAATACTAATTAAGATGTTATAGTATAATTGGGTGAAACCCCTCTAATTGAATTGAAGATAAAATAGGTAATTTGGGATATGATCATGTTATGATAAATTGATGGTTAAAAAGAGTTATAGTAATCTTGGGGGGAAATCTTATTATGGGTAAAAGTTGGATAATTATGGGTTTGGTCATCACGTAATCGATATATGATTATATGATGATTAGAAGTTAATTATGTAAGCCAAATGGTTGTGTAAGCCAAATGGTTGTGTAAACCATAACTATGATTAATTAGTGATGTTTTAAGTATATTATGATTATGTGTCAAGGATGTTAGCTTTGGATGATGTTGATGATGGTGATGATAGAAGATGATGATAATATCATAATAGATTAGCTTGGCTAGCTAAGGTAAGTAACTTGGTTACTATGTGCTTGATATGAAATTGTCATAGTATGTGATATCTATGTTGTGCTAAGTGGTTATAGATACTTTAAAGGTGTGTTGACCTTGATACTTGATATTGAATGGTTAAGGTATGTGTAGATGTCTTATTTGATAATTGAATAGTTGCGCGTTATGGTTATATGTTTGTGATGTATATACTACGATGAATATTGATCATGTATTAGCCAATTACTTACTAAGCGTTATCGCTTACATGTTATAGTTGTTAATGTTATTGTAGGTTCATGTGCTTGAAGCGCCATGGCTTGGATTGGGTGTTGGATCATGGAATGATTATTGGAGTTGGTAATATGTGATATTAGGAGCTAGGTAGACACCGAGCTCTATGTTGATGTGTACCCCCGTAAGTCAAGTAATGTTTTGTAATGAGTAACCAAGTGTCAAAGCGTGTGTCAAGTTTTGTGTAATGAATTAGTTGTCACTTGGTACGCTAAGTGCGATATAAGTGTTTATGGTAAAATTTAATGGGATGTTTGGCATAACACGTGTTTATACCCATTTTGGGTTGTAACGGGTCAAGTTGTTATGAAATAAGTTAAGTATGTTAGTTATAATTCATATGTCAAGTGAATGAGACTGGAAATGATTGTAGTGATGAAATGGTGTTAAGTGGTTTAAGTGTATTGGTGTCAAAATGAGCAGTTTTCGACAGACGATGCATGTCAAAGTTATGGCGTAATCGAATTATCGATTCTGGCGAAGCTGCACTGCATACGATTTGGTCATCTTTGAAAATCATATCTTTTAAACCGTAAGTCTTCACGAGTTGTGCCACCCGTCGTTTCGAAGGTAATTGAGTCTAGTTTCATTTAAAAATAGTCCCAAGGTCTGAAAGTTTATAGATTTTTGTGAATGATCAAAAGAGTAGGAGAAGGTCAGTTTTGGTTCAGGCTTTTTGCGCATAAAAGTTCAGATTTGAGTAGTTTTTGGTCAAAGTGGGCACGGGGCGTTACACAAAGGCAAATCGCAAGGACAAATCGCAAAGAAAACTGACAAGCCGCAAGTCACTATCAAGAGGTACACATGTCACTATCGTCCAGTTTTGTCTTTTGGCTAAATGTCAAACCGCAACCTTGTCCTTTTCTTCAAATCGCAACTGACTAATATTATAATATTCAAACCGCAAGTTCAAAACATCAAACCGCAAGTAAACAACTGTTAAGTCTCAACCAAGAACAATCAACTTGAAACCAAGAAACCTTCAAACCGCAACAAAAAACTCTCAAAACGCAACCAAGAACCAAGTTTACAACTCACGTATGCAATAAAAAACAACCACAAAAGAGTAGAAACAAGCTTCCCAAACACCAAACTAAGCTAATATGATAAACCTAAACATGAAAGTACAACCAAATAACAAACTTAACCACAAAACAATCTCTAAACTCGTGTATATATGCATACACAATTCGACCCACATAAAACCATAACTAATCATCCGAGCACACACTAAGTAGATAATCAAACCATGGCTCTGATACCAATTGTAAGAGATTGGTTATCATAAACACACTAAAACAAAGTATATGAATGTTAGGGAACTTTAGAGAGAGAAAGTTAGAAGTTAGGGAACTTTAGAGAGAGAAAATGAATGTTATAAATGAAAGCTCCACCCTCTCCCTTGGTGGGAGAGGGCTTTTATAGTCTTACAAATAAACGCCCCCTACGGGCTGTGTATCAGGTATACAGTGGGTAAAGACTCGTCCGTCCTCCACGATGTTACTTAACTAATCTAATTACTAATAAACAGTGTTGCAAAAAAAGGACTACAAGGCCGATTAATCACCGATTAGGTGCTACTGCGCCACCGACCTTTCCGATTTATGTAAATCGTTCAAACAAATCGGTCAACCATAGTCAACAACGGTTAACGATGGTCAAACTTGTCGAAAACATGGAAATCTTACCGGAAATACCCTAAACTCGTAAATTAGTTATAATCACTGTTTATATCTATTACGAGATGTTTTTCAAGGAAAATCTTGTCAAAAATACCAACACTTGACGTAAATACCTAAAACTTGCCAAAAATGCCAACACAATTAATCACCGATTCACTATTTTTGCAACCCTAAACAAATATAATCACTTATAGTCGTTGTTTATATATATTACAAGATGTTTTTAAGGAAAATCTTTTCAGGAATACCCAAAACTACCCAGAAATACCCAAAACTTGCCAAAAATGCCAATCCAATTAATCACCGATTAATCCCTCCTAAATTGATTACAAGCTACAGGGTGGTCGACCGCCTCACTACCGATTCACGATTTTTGCAACCTTGCTAATAAATATAGCTAAGTCTACGAGCTAACACATGCTAGACTAAACTCGGGGTGACCAACTCTTCTATATGGATTTTCCAAATCCTAACAGGAATGATTTTAAGCAGTAACGGATATAAAATGTATCGATTTAGGGCTTAAATGACCCCCTAAAAACGTATGTTTGATATCCTTATCAGAGTCATAGCCCCAATTTTCTCGTTTAACTATTTATTAAACTCTTTTAGGGAGATACATGCTACAACTTTATAAAGATCACAATTGTTTCAAAACCGTATTTTGTACTATATCAATTGTTCTTGATTACGTGATATTGTTCTTGATTTGTACTATTGTTCTTAATTGCATGCTGTTGTTCTTGATTGCGTGCTATTGTACTAAGTCGAGTTATGTGCAATATCAATTGAATATTGATACGTTGTGCTACTTGCTATTGTTCTTGTTATGATGAGATATGTACTATTAATATTGTTTTGACATTCCCAAATAACGTTTTTGGAAATCTTGTTGTCCGTACTTTAAACTATAAACTCTAGGAACTCACCAACCTTTGTGTTGACACTTTTAACATGTTTATCTCAGGTCCATAATGAGCGAGGATGGCGCGAAGCAGCGCAAATACTCATAAAGGCTATAAATTTTATCATCATTCGAAAACTTATTTAAATAAGACAACGAACTACTGGGACCTCATTTTGTAAACTCTGATATTTATAAAATTCGAATGATAAATCTTTTACAACGACTCAATTAGAGATCATTTTCTTATTATTATAACTGGTGTGATGTCGAGTAACACCTAGCTTTAATTCCGCTGCGTATTCCAAAATTGAGGGTGTTACATTCTTCTCCTGAAACAACAGAGAAAGCGGTTTTAACAGATGGCAAATGATCTCTGGTTAAATATTACTTCTGATAGACACATAGGTGTCATCAAGACCAATAAGAAACTACATTAACTTGATTAGCTGATTATGGTTTTCAATACGTTTTGCAGCATCACAAGTACATGTAGGTAGACTGATCATTGAATCTTTTATTTTTCATATAGAGTTAAGATTATTGTAATAATCTAAAAGAGAGGACCTATTCTGATTCAAAGAATTAATGTATTTGTGTATATTAAAAACAACAGAACCATCAACTTTATCATATGTATCTTTAAGATCATTCCGCATCTCATATGCCGTTTTAGAATATATATATATATATATATAGCACCAACAAACAATTCAGGACTTAGAGAATTCAAAATCCAAGTCACAACAACAGAATTACAAGTGTCCCATTGATTAGCAAGACCAGGATTAGAATTATCTCTTTATAGGTTCCATCAATAAATCCAAGTTTGTTATGATTCCTTAAAGCAAATGTCATAGCAATACTCCATATTTTATAATTTTCAGTTCTGGTAAGTTTAATATACACAATAGGAGTAACACTAGTATCATTAGGGTGCAAATAAAGAGAATCACCAAAAGCAAGTTTTAATTCAGAAGAAGAACCCATATCAATCTCTTTATTTTTATTAGGATCAATGGCATCACCAGTCATGATAAACACACATATAAAAACAAGCTAACAAAGAGCAGAAAAAACAGACAAATAACAAACAGAAAACGGATAAGATAACAAATATCTCCAAACTCCTTCAAACACAAATAACCACCAATTCTCAGATCAATCTCCAAACTATACTAACCTATCCTCCTTCAATCTAATCAGAAAAATAAAGAACATAATAAAAAGAACTGTAAGTAAGACTCACACCCAAGATAAAACAAGTATCAAGTCCGTGAACTGGGGTAAACCAGAGGCGGTATTCGTACTACTCAGGTTGTGGCACACCAAGAAGTCGGTTTACCCGTTTGCACCCACACAACTAAAATATTGTTAATCTTAATGAAAAGAAACTTACAACATGAATAAGCAACCGAAAGAACCAAGAACCAATTACAATACTAGATTCACTTAGTCTAAGGTGATTATGACCCAATTAAACCGAAAATACTCCAAGAACAAAAGCCCCAATTTATCAAAAATTAAGGTTTCAAGATCAAACCCTAATTTTTCCAATTAAAGCTCAAAAATACCAGATCTACCAAATCAACCACTACAGAAGTCACAGAACACAATCAATTACCACCGGAAGGATCAAGAAACCAAAATCCCCAAAATTCTAAAAACCTTAGAAAATTGAATCGATAATAATCAACAGCCTAAAGCTCTAATACCATGTGCGATGGTATCAAAGATATAACTAAAACCTTAAACGAGTATTTATTCAATACTGAATCACAATAGTTGGCACAGATTACCAACTATCAATACACAAATGATTACAAGATCATATTATTATCAAAGAGATAATAACCAAACGATTATATAGAGAAAAGTTAGATCATGATGATCCGAATACACAAACGCGAGAGAGTATAGAGATAATAAGCTTTATTAGAAAGTTGTGTATGATAAGATATGAAACCATAGACGGAGCCTTCATTGTATAGCCAACAAGTTCTGACTTGATCCTTCATATATGCTCACTTTCACATATGCAAAAATCTTCAAATCCTTCTTTAGTGTAATATGTTTTGCCCAGGTTTAATCCTTCTATTTATAAACTGCAAAAACATAAAACACTAGACATACAAATAAGAAACTAATAAGCAAGACATTGCTTAAGAAACAGATTATCATTGCTTATTTGAACAATTTACAAGTTTTGTCTGGCTAATTAAATTTGTTGAATATAACATAAAGTTGTGAATCAATATGTTTTTGTTTTCATAGATCAATACTAAATTCGGAATGGATTGGTGCGGTTCCTCTACACTTAGGACACCATATTATCAAACCATGAACAATGTGTGGCATGAAATAAGATAATATCTCTTTCTCCTCATTTTCATTTATAAAGCATAGAAAATATTGTGAACCCCACTAAAGAGAACCTCCAAAGATGGAGACACACCAAAGTAGGGGTGATCATCCGGCCAAACCCGACCCGAACCGACAAAAACCTATCCGAACCAAAAACTGAAAAAGGAAAAAATTCAAATCGAGAATTGAACCGAAAAATATATATCAAAACCGAAGCCAAACCGAATAACTCGGTTCGGGTCGGTTTTGGTTCGAATCGAAAAACCGAATCTACCGAAACCGAACCGAAAGCAGATAAAACCGAAATAAATATACAAAACCGAAACCGAACCGAAAAAAATCGGTTCGGTTCAGTTCGGTCCGATTTCAATCGGTTTGTCGATTCGGGTCGATTTTCGGATGAATTTGCTCGGCCCTACACCAAAGTACCAAACTAAAGAAAATCAGGTCTCTTTCTCCCATTATTTTTGATAAAATCATAAATGGCTATCGTAATTTGTTTAAAAAATACAAAATTCGCAAATCGTCGATAGTGAGTAACTGATTATGAATATAGTTCCTACAAACAATGTTTGCTTTCATGTTCTTCTCTCAAACATGTAATTTGTTTCGCATTTGATACATCGAGCAGTTTATTTAATTCAATTTTGGTCCATGAATGATAAATGCCAAGGGAAGGGGAGAAAAGTTCATTATAGAACCCATAACCAATCATAGTCACTCATTTCTTTTATTAAAAATATATTCACATTTTTTTTGAAAATTAAATATCTCACAAACCGTTAATCGTTACGTCAAAAAAATTATACCATCTCGACGAGAATTAAATTATCTTTCTATAGATATGCATTGTTATATACTTCGACGAACTTTTTTTAAAAATTTCGTCCGGAAAAATCACACGTGATTTGTAAAAATCACATGTGATTTGTAAGAATCACATGTGATTTCTTAAAATCATATGTGATTTGATTTTCTGAATCACATGTGATTTTACAAATCACATGTGATTTTCTGAACGAACTTTAAAAAAAAAAAGTTCGTCGAAGTATATAACAATGCATATCTATAGAAAGATAATTTAATTCTCGTCACGATGGTATATTTTTGTAGCTGAAGATTTACCGTTTGCAAGATATGTTGTTTTAGAAAAGGTGAAAATAAAAATGAATGAATGTGATTGGTTAATTGGTTCTATGACAAATTTGAGTTTTTGGAAATCTTGTTGTCCGTACTTTAAACTATAAACTCTAGGAACTCACCAACCTTTGTGTTGACACTTTTAACATGTTTATCTCAGGTCCATAATGAGCGAGGATGGCGCGAAGCAGCGCAAATACTCATAAAGGCTATAAATTTTATCATCATTCGAAAACTTATTTAAATAAGACAACGAACTACTGGGACCTCATTTTGTAAACTCTGATATTTATAAAATTCGAATGATAAATCTTTTACAACGACTCAATTAGAGATCATTTTCTTATTATTATAACTGGTGTGATGTCGAGTAACACCTAGCTTTAATTCCGCTGCGTATTCCAAAATTGAGGGTGTTACATTCTTCTCCTGAAACAACAGAGAAAGCGGTTTTAACAGATGGCAAATGATCTCTGGTTAAATATTACTTCTGATAGACACATAGGTGTCATCAAGACCAATAAGAAACTACATTAACTTGATTAGCTGATTATGGTTTTCAATACGTTTTGCAAAGATCACAAGTACATGTAGGTAGGCGATCATTGAATCTTTTATTTTCATATAGAGTTAAGATTATTGTAATAATCTAAAGAGAGGACCTATTCGATTCAAAGAATTAATGTATTTGTGTATATTAAAACAATGTAACCATCAACTTTATCATATGTATCTTTAAGATCATTCCGCATCTCATATGCCGTTTTAGAATATATATATATATATAGCACCAACAAACACCAGACTTAGAGAATTCAAAATCCAAGTCACAACAATGAATTACAAGTGTCCCATTGATTAGCAAGACCGAGATTAGAATTATCTCTTTATAGGTTCCATCAATAAATCCAAGTTTGTTATGATTCCTTAAAGCAAATGTCATAGCAATACTCCATATTTTATAATTTTCGATTACGGTAAGTTTAATATACACAATAGGAGTAACACTAGTATCATTAGGGTGCAAATAAAGAGAATCACCAAAAGCAAGTTTTAATTCGGAAGAAGAACCCATATCAATCTCTTTATTTTATTAGGATCAATGGCATCACCGGTCATGATAAACACACATATAAAACAAGCTAACAAAGAGCAGAAAAAACAGACAAATAACAAACAGAAAACGGATAAGATAACAAATATCTCCAAACTCCTTCAAACACAAATAACCACCAATTCTCAGATCAATCTCCAAACTATACTAACCTATCCTCCTTCAATCTAATCAGAAAAATAAAGAACATAATAAAAAGAACTGTAAGTAAGACTCACACCCAAGATAAAACAAGTATCAAGTCCGTGAACTGGGGTAAACCAGAGCAGGTATTCGTACCACTCAGGTTGTGGCACACCAAGAAGTCAGTTTACCCGTTTGCACCCACACAACTAAAATATTGTTAATCTTAATGAAAAGAAACTTACAGCGCAATAAGCAACTGAAAGAACCAAGAACCAATTACAATACTAGATTCACTTAGTCTAGGGCTGATTATGACCCAATTAAACCAGAAAATACTCCAAGAACAAAAGCCCCAATTTATCAAAAATTAAGGTTTCAAGATCAAACCCTAATTTTTCCAATTAAAGCTCAAAAATACCAGATCTACCAAATCAACCACTACAGAAGTCACAGAACACAATCAATTACCACCGGAAGGATCAAGAAACCAAAATCCCAAAATTCTAAAACCTTAGAAAATTGAATCGATAATAATCAACAGCCTAAAGCTCTAATACCATGTGCGATGGTATCAAAGATATAACTAAAACCTTAAACGAGTATTTATTCAATACTGAATCACAATAGTTGGCACAGATTACCAACTATCAATACACAAATGATTACAAGATCATATTATTATCAAAGAGATAATAACCAAACGATTATATAGAGAAAAGTTAGATCAGGATGATCTGAATACACAAACGTGAGAGAGTATAGAGAGATAATAAGCTTTATTAGAGAAAGCTGTGTATGATAAGATATGAAACCATAGACGGGAGCCTTCATTGTATAGCCAACAAGTTACAGCTTCAGTCCTTCATCTATGCTCACTTTCACATATGCAAAAATCTTCAAATCCTTCTTTAGTGTAATATGTTTTGCCCAGGTTTAATCCTTCTATTTATAAACTGCAAAAACATAAAACACTAGACATACAAATAAGAAACTAATAAGCAAGACATTGCTTAAGAAATGATTATCATTGCTTATTTGAACAATTTACAAGTTTTGTCCGCTAATTAAATTTCTTGAATATAACATAAAGTTGTGAATCAATATGTTTTGGTTTTCATAGATCAATACTAAATTCGGAATGGATTGGTGCGGTTCCTCTACACTTAGGACACCGATTATCAAACCATGAACAATGTGGCATGAAATAAGATAATATCTTTCTCCTCATTTTCATTTATAAAGCATAGAAAATATTGTGAACCCCACTAAAGAGAACCTCCAAAGATGGAGACACACCAAAGTAGGGGTGATCATCCTACCAAACCCGACCCGAACCGACAAAAACCTATCCAACCAAAAAGCGAAAAAGGAAAAAATTCAAATCGAATTGAACCGAAAATATATATCAAAACCGGTTAAACCGAATAACTCGGTTCGGTCGGTTTGGTTCGAATCGAAAAACCGATCTACCGAACCGAACCGAAACAGACAAAACCGAAATAAATATACAAAATCAAACCGAACCGAAAAAAATCGGTTCGGTTCGATTCGATCCGATTTCAATCGGTTTGTCGATTCGGTCGATTTTCGGATAATTTGCTCGACCTACACCAAAGTACCAAACTAAAGAAAATCGTGTCTCTTTCTCCCATTATTTTGATAAAATCATAAATGGCTATCGTAATTTGTTTAAAAATACAAAATTCGCAAATAAATCGATAGTGAGTAGCGATTATGAATATAGTTCCTACAAACAATGTTTGCTTTCATGTTCTTCTCTCAAACATGTAATTTGTTTCGATTTGATACATCGAGCGGTTTATTTAATTCAATTTTGGTCCATGAATGATAAATGCCAAGGGAAGGGAGAAAAGTTAATTATAGACCCATAACCAATCATAGTCATTCATTTCTTTTATTAAAATATATTCACATTTTTTGAAAATTAAATATCTCACAAACCGTTAATCGTTACGTCAAAAAATTATCCATCTCGACGAGAATTAAATTATCTTTCATAGATACGATCGTTGTTATATACTTTCGACGACTTTTTTTAAAAATTTCGTCCGGAAAAATCACACGCGATTTGTAAAAATCACGTGTGATTTGTAAGAATCACATGTGATTTCTTAAAATCATATGTGATTTGATTTTTTACGAATCACACGTGATTTTTACAAATCACACGTGATGCCCCAGACGAACTTTAAAAAGTTAGGTCGAAAGATATAACAATCATATCTATGAAAGATAATTTAATCTCGTCACGATAGATATTTTTGTAACAAGATTACCGTTTGCGAGATATGTTTTTAGAAAAGGTGAAAATAAAAATGAATGAACGCGATTGGTTAATTGGTTCTTTAACAAATTTGAGTTCTACATTGATCTCAACTCATTGCAAGAGAAGCATGAAGCGAACAACGTTTCGTAATTTTGATAAGAATATCACAGTACTATTTGTTGTTAATAAAATGTACTTCTGTAAATAAACTTAAGCAAAATCTAAGATAACCATTTTTAAGATTTACTTAAACATCGAGTCATCGACCTAATGACACATAATGTAAATTTTGGATCACAGTATTGCACAAGTTAGATGGAATTTGCTAAACAATGCAAGTTAAAGTGACATTTTCGTTAAAAAAAAATATTGAAATGTCATTTTTTTCACGTTTATGACCACTTGTTAATTAAACAACAATTTTTGACTGCTTGGTCCGATTTACATTTTCTCACACATGGAAACTGACCTTACCTTATTTTCTCAATGAAAACAATACTAATTTCTTTCCAGATTGGAGGTATGCAGCCATGGTTCTTACATCTAAAACGTTTCGAGACATTAATGTCAGGTATAGAGTTGATGTTGCAACCAGTTGGAAACACAGTTGATAGTATGTATCATATTTAACTCGCCATTTATGAGTAAACATCGCCTCTAGCCCCACCAGCAGTTCCCGCAACTTAACATGAAAAAATTAAGACAGTGTCCAAAAGTAAGAAACATAGAGCCAGTTAGCAATATGTAGGACTCGCCTGCTTAGAACTGTGCCTAGTATGACCACTTCTGGATTACTGTATCGGGTATGGGTCTACAATGTCAAGGCAGTTTTATGTGGACAACTTTCAGTTTTCCAACACAAAAACGGTTCTTCTCACATGTTTCGTGAAAAAACCATGTATTGTATGGCTAAGAATGCGTACATATACACACATTACAAATTACAGAATTAGAGCATTGTTTATAGAGCATTAAATCACTAAATTATACGAAAAAACTTTAGATTAATAAATAGACAAAATTATATCATATCATTCTCCTGAACGCATACTAATTTAATTAAGTTCTGAAGGCAAAACATGTAAGGTGGGTTACCATGTTCTCGAATAGTCACTAAAAGCTGCATAATGACTCCCAGTAAATAATATATTTTCTAAACACCAATAATAAAAACTAAACTTTATCATCTATTTTATCGTTTACAAGTGGAGCCATTTCCAAGCGAGAACGCGGGGTCCGGGGTGTACGAGGAGTTCCTGGTAATTGGTTAGCAAGCCGATGTCTCACGTACCCATAAAACGTGCATCCCACAAGTGTTACTCCACACCCAAACGCGTTCATGGGTGAAATTGGGTTCTTAAATATCATCCAAGAGAATGCAACTGCAAATGCCACCTTTACAAACAACAAAAGATTTTCAGGTTCAATTTTTATATACGAATTTACAAATTTGTTGAAAACAGTTGTCGTACATTAGGTGACAAACAGTTTTCGAGACTAACATTCTGTTCTAAAAAAAAGTAAACAAAGAGGGAGTAGAGGAAGAAAAGTTGTGTTACACCCCAAAAGTGGGGTGAAAATTTTGATAGCAAAATCCTCCCTCTTTCACCCATTTACTCACTTTCCTTCCTTAAAAAAAAAAAACTTAAGAACATAAGTTTTTTTACATTTGATCACTTTCTTGTTCTTTCTTCCCTTTTACTCAACTTGAGTCAAATAGGGTGATTGGTTCGAAATAGTTCAATGCCCAAGACCTCCTAAATTGGTTTCATTAAAAAGTTACGGTTATATAGATGTGATAATATAGTTTTTGCTACCAAATTAAACAGTGAATATATAAAATTAGAAGTATAAAAAGAGTTACCCCTCAACCCAGTCTCGCCCGCTCTAAAGTTCTACCCATTTTGACTTATTACCCAATTTGCCAACTGTGGTATCTAGAGGTGGAAAAATGGGCTGGTGTGCAAGGGTGGCAAAAACATGCAAGTTTTTGTTGGTAAGCCTGAGGCCTGACCCATATAAAAAAAAAAAAAAAAAAAAAAAAAAAAAAAATCCCACAAAAATTGTAACTTTTTTTTTTTTTTTAGTGTGTCAAAACTGATTAAAATCAATAATAATCCAACTTTCTGTATAGAATAAATTTAAAGATCTATGTATAAAAATATACACTTTGGGACGACTTTCTACTCGTAAAACAGGTTTGAATTTTAGCTGATAATATTGATTTTACCCATTAAAGATAAAACATAGATAATCTACATAGATGATCAACCTCGCACAATAAATTCGGTCAAAATGCACTCAAATAAATTTTGGCTAGAGTTCACCAAATGATGCTTTAAGGCATACAGTTTGTATGCTTGCTAAACAGATGGTTTTTATATAACAAATAAAATGTAAAGTAGCTTGAAAATATAGTAAATACCTTAAGATTACCAGCAACGTTGAAAGTGACGGCGGTTGTTGAGTGGATGACATAAAATATGGAGAAGTTAAGACAAAAAGCCATTACTCCTGAGCCGATAATAATTATAAACGCTGACATGGGAGTGGGGTGCGTCTGAATCCATTGCACAACTCCTGCTCCTTCTAACAGAAGTGCAGGTACTGCTAATATCATTGTTGCAAATGGTGCCATATAGTACACTGTGTTTATGCTGTAAAAAATTGCAAATATGCGTTAGAGATGAAACTGATCAACACATAGCATAGCATATGTTCCAAGTCATATGAGATTATGTCATATTTAAAGATCCCATGTGAGTTCGAAGTATAAAGATCGTAAATTTAACCAAATTATACAGTGCCAATTCGGGTTGGGTAAAATATTAATGACATAACCAATAATGAAACCGGTCACATGCTTCAAACGTTTTATTTGGGTCAAAAGGTTGTCTAGCATTTATTCAAATACTTACGACATTCTAATTGTTGTACTAAAATTGAATGTTCCCTTATCGCTATAGTTTTGTAATCAACTTCAGTTCATTAACTCAAGCAATTTTGACCGAAACCCATTTTTATCACCAGACACATCCACCCGTTTTCCACCTCTATACAATTTTTTACTATATTTCCTGTGGTGAAAGATCATTAAACTCAGTACGTTTATGTGTAACAACCCATCCAGGATGATATAAGAATGAGATGTTAAGTGGGGGAAACTAACCACTCGTCTTACATTGACACGTAATAAGAATTTTGAACACCATATAATACTTGAGTTGTAGGGTACTATGAGATTCAGAGGCTGGGCTAGCATTTGGGGTGTTACAGTAGGTTAATCTTGGAACCCTTTAGAGAAAAATATAAGGACTTTGTGAAACAACTGCTATCATGAACTCCTTTTAATGATAGAGAGCAACTATGTGATATTAGTTTGTAATGCAAAGTGCAACTATTGTTATCCCTGGAGATACATTGCTCTATAGAATAAACTAGGAATACATGTCACATGATTCATTAGGTTATTTCGTATGAACGTTTGAAAGTGCTCTCATTTGCTTTCCTGTATGTTCACAAATTGAAGTCCTCTATCCTTTTATTTGTTTTTTTATTTAGATGTCAAAATGATTTTTAAAGTAAATGCTTCTACTCAAAAGATAAATGAACAAAACATCAGAGTGAGTGACAATCGACATACTGAAGAACTGTTGGGTGTATGGCAGGGTCTTTAAAAATGTGTTATCACAAACTGAAAAATTATGTCTTGATATATTAATATAATACTAGTAAGTTAATAAGTTTTAAACTATGAGCCAAACAAACATTCAAAAATCACACACTGTTGATGTTTATTGATGCTAGAGGTGGAAATTTGGACCATAGTCACAGGAAACACTAAAGCACCCACGATCCGCGATCCCAAGGAATCATCCCAATATGGTACAGTAGCATTCCGAAACTTCTTGGTAGCGTTCCCATCCACTATTTAACCTATATCATTCTCACTACTACATGCCTTTAGAAAAGGTGTTTTGCAAATCGTTAGATATATTAGAAAATTTTGTTTTTAACACCAAAAGAAACTTATTTTATAAACTATAGCAAAATCGATCCAAAATGACCCTACCCCCCACCGTACCAAATTTTAGACACCTAGCGAACCATGATCCTGAATCGTGATCCCGTACTGCAGAAGCAATCTGTGTTCCTGGTGACTATGATTTGGGTCCTATAAATTGGTTGATTTGATTTGTGTTTAATCTTTGAAGGGTCAAATCAAGTAGTAGTTTTAACATGTAACACATCAAATGGATCACACAGGTTGAAAGAGGCCTGAAGTAAAGTATTTTAATGTATACAAGTATACAACCTCCAAAACGACAATTATACAAAACAAACAACATTATTTCGTTCAGATTTAGACTTTCTAGCCATCTCTTTATTGATAAACTAAAGACTCATTGTAAAAATGTTGTGTTTGTCATCCATTTACAACAAATATAGATTTTTACTATATTAAGAACCCTATACATATTAGTGACCCAATTACTCAAGGAACATATTATTCACATAAGTCTATGTTGTTTATCTTCATGTAACAGAACTATAATTATTCTAAAAGAAACTGAAGACATTACAGCTTACATATAGTTACTTTTTTGCCCTGAAAGATTTCTAACATTATAACAGAAAGAAAAAGGTCAATGGTAATTGAAGGGTACCTGTCAAACTTATAGCCATGAAGCAAAGACTCTGCAAGAATAGTTTTTGTAGACGTGGCAAGACAACCAAATAAAGCAGCACAGAACCCAAACATGTTGAAGCTAAGTTCCGTAACCGAAGTAAGAAGAATTCCTCCGACAATTGGAACAAGCGATGCCCATATTCTCCAATCAAAATACTTTCTCCATACCATCCACTGCAAAATCACTGTTCTATATATGTTAGCAATAACTAAGTGTATTAAGACTTAAGAAAGTATATGTGTTGATTTCAATAATAAGATTCGTATACTATATATTTTATTCTAACCTGTTGTTGCTGGTGTAAATGACTTGATTGTTTGCATGAATGAAACAGGGATGTAACGTAAGCTGACATTTCCCAAAACTATATTGATGCAAAACACAAATGACATAGGAAAGATTCTTCTCCATCGATCTTCAGGTTCAACAGATATAAGTGGTTTAACCTTAAGCACTTTGATAACCACATACGCCCCAATCGATGAGCATATGAAGTGTACACATGATACCGTCAATGGGAACTTAAAATCAATTTTCTGAAAGATAAAACGTTACAGAAATTCAGCACCACAAACAATCCTCTAATCTGATTAAAAGCTGTCTCAATATAAAAATTGTAGTGTATTTGCAATACAGACTGATAAAATTTTCATTTCTAGTGCATCGCGTGAATATTAGAATGTTAAGGTAGTGTATACCATACTGCAACTCTGCAAGATCCTAGATCCAACTTAAGTAGGTTATAAAAGTGATAAAATAATCAGTAACTAGATTTTCTTATAGCAACTCTTTGATCTGATTATATTTTACTCCAAATAATTAGTAGTAATCCTGATCAAATTACACAAACACATAACACATAGTGACCCTCAAAACACAATAATCAATTCAAAACGCAAATCCAAACAGCTCCATACCCATAAAAAACTAGACTGACTTGAACAATAACGAGACGTGCGTAGCCACTCTACATAATACTAACCGCCAAATTTCTACAAATTATAACAGCAACCAGCTAATTGACGGAAATGTGAGCTAAAACTAACACAATATGAGCTAACTTCGACGTCGAATGAGTAAGATTCAACTCCAAAATTAATTAGAAACACAACCCTTTTGATTAAAAATATTCACCTATCTATCCAAAACTTTGATCAAATTCCCATCTGTAAAATACTAATCTAACCACATTTCAACAATCATTTGTACAAAAATTAATAACCACCACAACACATCAACAAATTAATCATACAAATAAATAAAATAAAATAAAAAAACAAGAAAAAGAAAAAAAGAAACCTGAAAGATCCACTTATTCATAATAATAACAGCAACATTAAAACTCCACCATTGAAAAATAGCAAAAACTGATCTAAACACATTCCATGAACACAACTTATTTTCCTCCATCTTTAAAACAAACCCAGATCGAATTTTCAAATACCCACCTCAGATCCAATCCCAAATATCTTTTTTTTTTTATAAAATTCAAATTTCCATCAAAGTGAAGAAGATGTTTTAAGTGTAACGGTGACTCTTCTTCCACATGTGGGATCGATTTTTTAAAGATGGTATGTATTTGTGTTGTGTGTTATATCATCATAGTATTGCCTTTTTGGATA
This sequence comes from Chrysanthemum lavandulifolium, assembly GCA_022545495.1. NCBI lineage: Eukaryota > Viridiplantae > Streptophyta > Magnoliopsida > Asterales > Asteraceae > Chrysanthemum > Chrysanthemum lavandulifolium. Next base: position 97,489,307 of record CM040242.1, on the reverse strand, counting down.
TCTACGTTACTAGACCTACTTGTTGTTTCTTAGGGTGCGTTTGGTATCCCACTATGGGAATAAATCTATAACTTTGAAAGTGGAAAGAGTATGCGTGTCTAACCCGATATTTGTTTTTCGATTTATATATTACTTGGCGAGTACCCGTGCTTAGTGGCAGGGGTTTCTAGCGTCAGATAATTAATGATTTGTGATATTATTATGAGTATTTTGTGTAGCGTTTAAAATAGAACGTGAATCGATGAAAATACAATTGCAAACGGTTGTATTATACGATAACTAAAGTTTAGACAAAATTCTTAACATCTGTCAAACAATATATAAAAACATTTAATGAAAATAAAAGTAAACATTACATCATTTATGAGATAAAAACTAACAACACACGTTATCGATGAGACGCGCCGGACGTGATCGATGAAGATAATCTCGCCGAACTATTCGGCCTTGATCCAAGAGCTCGTCCCGCAGGCAAGCCTCGACCGGCAAAAAATCAAAATCAGTGGAGTCGTCAACGAGCACCGGGGGGAGTCAATCGGATGCTATAGTGGATGCTTTACGTCAAGATTATAAACGTAAAGTAGACAAATCCGAAGAAGTGTACGAGGCAAGGATAGGAAAGAAAAGGGACTTTTAGAGTGTCGAGAATTGGAGTTTTCACGCTGATCTTGAGGGGTTCTTGAGCCAAAAAATCAATCATTAAAAAAACAAGACCAAATAATAGCAAAATACAACATGTAAAAGGCGAAAATGATGTACTTTTTAAGTTTCATCTGTTTTTTATTTATCGTATGTTTTTATTTATCGTATGTTTTTCCGTATTGTAGTTTTCCCGTATTTTAATTTTATTTAAATGAAATGAATTTTATTGTGTTTGAAAATATGAAAATAAATAAAATGAGGGTGGGTGGGCAGTGAAGAGGTTAGGTTAATTGTGAATGGGGTTATTTTTAAGTGGGTTTGTTGAAGCGATGTAAGACATGTGAGGCCGAGTGAAGAGGTGTGGCTAAGCCACCATACCCCACGCTCTTAGTGTGTTTATTTATTTTAGACAAAATTACGGTTGGTCACTGTGGTTTCTTTCGTATTGCAAGTTTGGTCACTAAGTCATTTTAATTATTCCACGATACCTATTTTGAAATGTTGCACTCTTTTAGTCCCTATTTTGGATGGCCGTTAGTGCGATCCGTTAAGTATTTTCTTTATTTGTTAGTCCTTCGTTAATAAATTTTGCACCGTTAGTCCTTATTTTTAAAATATAGTTTTTCAGTTAGTCCTCCGTTAATAATAGTTATTGCCCGATTTTTACGTTTTGTCCGTTTCGTTCCTTTTTATCCGTTTACCGTTTTTACGTTTTCTTGGTTTTCTTTCGTTTTTATACTTTTGTCCGTTTTTCTTACGTTTTTATCGGTTTCCATCCGTTTTTGTACGTTTTTCTAACATTTTTCTTCAATTTTTATCAGTTTTTCTTACTTTTTGTATGTTTTATTTCGTTTTTGCCCGTTTTCATCCGTTTTTGTCCGTTGTTCTTACGTTTTGCCGTTTTAAATACGTTTTTATCGGTTTTCATCCGTTTTGTCCGTTTTCTTTCGCTTTTGTACTATTTCAACATATTGAAAATTTTCCAAAAGAAAAAAATTTGGAAAAAAAATCAAAAAAAAAAAAATTGGAAAAAAATATTTCCGGAAAAAATTGAAAAAAATTAAAAAAATTCAAATTTCAAAAAAAAAATTGATTAAAAAATTTCAAAAAAAAAATTTAAATAAAAAAAATATATTTCAAATATTTATTTTTAAAAAAAAATCTTAAAAAAAAATTTGAAAATTTTTATTTTCAAAATTTTCAATATGTCGAAATACTTTTTTTGTTTCAAAACTTTTTTCAATATTTTTCGAAATTTGGACATATTGTAAAAAATTCCAAAAAATTAGAAAAAATTATTTCGAAAAAAAATTGAAAAAAATAAAAAATTCAAATTTCAAAAAAATTGAATAAAAATTTCAAAAAGAATTTGAAAATTTTTTGAAATTTTTATTCAAATTTTTTTGCAATTTGAAATTTTTCAATTTTTTTTCGAAATATTTTTTCCAATTTTTTTTTTGGAAATTTTTTTTCCAAATTGTTTTTCTTTTTTGAAAAAAGTTTCAATATGTTGAAATTGTACCAAAACGAAATAAAAACGGACAAAATGTAAGAAAAACGGACAAAAACGGATGAAAACCGATAAAAACGTACGAAAAACGGTCAAAACGTAAGAACAATGGACAAAAACGGAAGAAAACGGCAAAACGAAAGAAAATGACAAAACGTAAGAAAATGGACAAAATGTAAGAAAATGTTAGAAAAGCGAACAAAAACGGATGAAACCGATAAAAGCGTAAGAAAAGCGGACAAAACTATAAAAAAACGAAAGAAAACGGATGAAAACGTAAACAAAGCGGAAACGGATAAAAACGAACGAAACGGACAAAAACGTAAAACGGACGAAACCGTAAAAAGGGGAAGCGGATGAAAAGCGAAGAAAGCGGACAATAATGTAAAAATCGGGCGATAACTATTATTAACGGAGGACTAAGCATGAAACTATATTTTAAAAATAAGGACTAACTGCAAAATTTATTAACGAAGGACTAATGAGCAAAACACTTAACGGACTGCACTAACGGCCATCCAAATTAGGGACTAAAAGAGTCAACGTTTCAAAAATAGGTATCTGTGGGGTAATTAAAATGACTTAGGGACCAAACTTGCAATACGAGCAAACCACAGGGATCGATCGTGTAATTTTGTCTATTTTATATTTAGAATTATATTGTAGCTTTTTTTAATTGTACATTGTGAAATTTTTATTGTACTTTTTAGTAAAAGATGTTTTAATTTGTTGTTTTAATTTGGTAGATATGCTTTTAATTTGTTGTACAATGTGAATAAATTATTATACTTTTAAGTAATGGGGTGTTTTAATAAGAGTATTAATTACACAATACATTTCTCTCACCTTTGACTTTCAACTTTTCACTTTCCAAAGTTTGACCATTTTTTCATTATATGTAGTACTAGCTTATAAGACCCGTTGACACCGGGTTATTTTTTAAAAAAATAAATAAATGAGATGATAATAAAAGTAATAAGATGAAAAAAGATGTTACAAAAAGATGAAAAATTAGTATGTAAACAAAATAAGAAAAATAATGAAAGAAAACAAATAGTAAATCTGTTATTTATTAATATGAAATCATAAGTAAAACATTTGTGTGAATTACAATAAACATGTAAAAAACAAATTGTATCACATTAAGTGAATATCCGAACATCCGCTGTTGATAAGCGATCAAAGCCGTGAAGAACCTCTTTATAGACTACATTTGTAGTAGTCTTCAATAAATTACTATCGGCATCGAAATAACAACCTTCAAACCCTTTTGCTTTTACGCGTGAAAGAGCCACACATAATTGTCGTGTGTGAAAACAGGACGTGGTAGGTATAAACCAACTTTCGAAAGTGATTGTCCTTAGCTCTTGTTTAGATGATTGTTTTTATAAGCGTAGTCGAATCCACTTCACTATATGGTCATATTAAACTTTTATTTGGCATTTTTAGATGAATTTTATTTTTTAGATGATTGTTTTTATGAGTAGGACCTGGATCTAATTCCTATATATTTATATTAAATTTTTATTTGGCATTTTTAGATGAATTATTATATTTTAATGAGCGGGATTGTATATACTTCCTATATGGTCATATTAAACTTTTATTTAGCATTTTTAGATAATTGTTATTTTTAGATGATTGTTTTTTATGAGGAGGATCAGATTTACTTCCTATATGGTTCATATTAAATTTTTATTTGGCATTTTTAGATGAATTGTTACTTTTTAGATGATTCTTTTTTAAGTTATGACCTGGATCTACTCCTATATAGTCTATATTAAACTTTTATTTGACATTTTTAGATGAATTGTTATTTTTAGATGATTGTTTTTTATGAGTAGGACTGATCTACTTCCTATATAATCCATATTAAATTTTTATTTGACATTTTTAGATGATTGCTTTTTTATAAGACGATTTGGATCTACTTCCTATATGATCCATATTAAATTTTTATTTGGCATTTTTAGATAAATTGTTATTTTTATATGATTATTTTTAATAAGCGGACCTGGATATACTTCTTATATAGTCCATATTAAACTTTTATTTTCATTTTTAGATGAATTGTTATTTTTAAATGATTATTTTTAATAAGCGTTATGATTGGATATACTTCCTATATGATCCATATTAAACTTTTTATTTGGCATTTTTATATGAATTGTTATTTTTAGATGATTGTTTTTTAAGAGTAGGATCAGATGTCTACTTCCTATATAGTTCATATTAAACTTTTATTTGGCTTTTTAGATGAATTGTTATTTTTTAGATGATTGTTTTTTGATTAGCAGAACTGGATCTACTTCCTATACGGTGCATATTAAACTTTTTATTTGGCATTTTTTAAATGAATTTTTATTTTTAAGATGATTGTTTTTTATAAGCAGGACTGGATTTACTTCCTATATGGTCCATATTAAACTTTTTTTTGGCATTTTATAGATGAATTGTTATTTTTTAGACGATTATTTTTTATGAGTAGGACCTGGATTTACTTCTATATAATTCATATTAAATTTTTATTTGGCATTTTTAGATGAATCAGAATTTTTAGATAATTATTTTTAATGAGCATGACCGGACAAACTTTCTATATATTCATATTAAACTTTTTATTTAGCATCTTTTAGATGAATTGTTATTTTTATATGATTGTTTTTATGAGGAAGACCTGATCTACTTTCTATATGGTTCATATTAAATTTTTTATTTGGCATTTTTTAGATTATTTGTTATTTTTTAGATGATAGTTTTTTATGAACAAGACTGTATATGCTTCTTATATGGTCCATATTAAACTTTTTATTTGGCATTTTTTAGATAAATTGTTAATTTTTAGATAATTGTTTTTGATAAGTAGGATTGGATCTGCTTTTATATGGTTCATATTAAACTTTTTATTTGGCATTTTTTAGATGATTTCTTATTTTTTAGATGATTGTTTTTGAAGAGTATGACTGGATCTACATCATATATGGTACATATTAAATTTTTTATTTAGCACTTTTTAGATGAATTGTTATTTTTAAATGATTTTTTGATAAGTAGGATGAATCTACTTCATATATGGTTCATATTAAATTTTTATTTGGCATTTTTAGATGAATTTTTATTTTAGATGATTGTTTTTATGAATAGACCTGGATCTCTTTCTATATCATTCATATTAAATTTTTTATTTGGCATTTTTTAGATGAATTGTTATTTTTAGATGATTATTTTTTATAAGTAGGATTGTATCTACTTCCTATATGGTCCATATTAAACTTTTTTATTTTGTATTTTTTAGATGAATTGTTATTTTTAAATGATTGTTTTTTATGAACAGGACTGGATCTACTTTCTATATGGTTAATATTAAATTTTTTATTTGTCAATTTTTAGATGATTTGTTATTTTTTAGATGATTCTTTTTTATGAGTAGGACTGGATCTACATCATGTATGGTTCATATTAAACTTTTATTTGACATTTTTAGATAATTGTTATTTTTAGATAATTGTTTTTATGAAGACGAGTGGATCTACTCCTATATGGTCTATATTAAACTTTTATTTTGCATTTTTGATAAATTGTTATTTTTAGATGATTGTTTTTATGAGCAGGACCTGATCTACTTCTATACTATCCATATTAAACTTTTATTTGGCATTTTTAGATGAATTGTTATTTTTAGATGATTATTTTTATGAGTAGGATTGGATCTACTTTCTTTATGGTCCATATTAAACTTTTTATTTGACATTTTTAGGTGAATTGTTATTTTTAGATGATTGTTATTTTATTAGTAGGATTGGATGTACTTCATATATTGTCACATTAAACTTTTATTTGGCATTTTTAGATAACTTGTTATTTTTAGATGATTATTTTTATGGCAGGACCTGGATCTACTTCCTATAGTACTATATTAAACTTTTTATTTGGCATATTTAAGATGAATTGTTATTTTTATATGATTGTTTTTTGATACTCAAAACTGAATCTACTTCCTATATGGTTCATATTAAACTTTTTTTTTTAGCATTTTTTAGATGAATTGTTATATTTTAGATGATATTTTTTTATAAGCAGGACTGGATATACTTCATATAAGGTCTATATTAAACTTTTTATTTGGCATTTTTTAGATGAATTTTTATTTTTTAGAAGATTGTTTTTTATGAGCAGGACTGGATCTACTTCATATGTGATCCATATTAAACTTTTTATTTTGCATTTTTTTATATGAATTGTTATTTTTTATATGATTGTTTTTTGATAAGCAGAACTTGATCTACTTCCTATAGGGTCCATATTAAACTTTTATTTGGCATTTTTATATGAATTGTTATTTTTAGATTATTGTTTTTATAAGCAAGTGGATCTACTTCCTATAAGGTCCATATTAAACTTTTATTTGGCATTTTTAGATGATTGTTATTTTTAGATGATTCTTTTTTATGAATATGACCTGATCTATTTCTATATAATTAATATTAAACTTTTATTGGGCATTTTTAGGTGAATGTTATTTTTAGATGATTGTTTTTATGAGTTAGAACTGGATCTACTTCCTATATGGTCAATATTAAACTTTTATTTGGCATTTTTAGATGAATTGTTATTTTTTAGATGATTGTTTTTATGAGCGAACCTGATTTACTTCCTATATGGTCCATAATAAACTTTTATTTTGCATTTTTAGATGAATTGTTATTTTTAGGTGATTGTTTTTATGAGAAGAACCTGGATTTATTAAACTTTTATTTGACATTTTTAGATGATTGTTATTTTTTAGATGATTCTTTTTTACGAAGCAGGATCAGATTCACTTTATATGGTCCATATTAAACTTTTTATTTGACATTTTTTAGATGAATTGTTATTTTTTAGATGATTGTTTTTTATGAGCAGAACTGGATCTACTTATATAAGGTCCATATTAAACTTTTTATTTGGCATTTTTTAGATGAATTGTTATTTTTTAGATGATTGTTTTTTATGAGCAAGACTGAAACTACTTCCTATATGGTACATATTAAGCTTTTTATTTGACATTTTTTAGATGAATTGTTATTTTTTAGATGATTGTTTTTTAATGAGCAGAACTTGATGTACTTCCTATATGGTCCATATTAAACTTTTTATTTAGCATTTTTTTAGATGAATTGTTATATTTTAGATGATTGTTTTTTTATGAGCAGGACTGAATCTACTTCCTATAAGGTCTATATTAAAAATTTTATTTGGCATTTTTTAGGTGAATTGTTATTTTTTCGATGATTGTTTTTTTATGAGCAGGACTGGATCTACTTCTTTTATGGTCCATATTAAACTTTTTATTTGACATTTTTTAGATAAATTGTTATTTTTTAGATGATTGTTTTTTATGAGCAGGACTGAATCTACTATATGGTCCATGTTAAACATCAAATCCGGATATAAAAATCAGTTCGATATACTTATATAGTCATAATATTCCAATCACTCATCTTAATAACTAATGTTAAGAATACAAATTCAAAAATAAACAACACCACGAAACAATACCCATGTGATAGAACTACTTTAAACCAATAACGATTAGAGCTTTTTAAACTATCAAACAATACCCATGTGATAAGATCATAATAGACTTATAATCATACCCGAGTTTAACCAAACCCAATCAAAAAGCTCACCCGATACAAAAAGTGCCTATATAAATGTTTAGTACTTATTAAGACAGTAAATGTGTTTAAGAAATGTGCCAATGTCATTGAAGCCATAGTTTTGTATATATTCGGCTCCATTCTATCTATATTACTGCGGTTATAAAACAAAATATTGATAATTACTTGCACATAACACTTTAGATATTGAGTTACATATTATCAATATAGTTGCGTAGCTCATGTCCTAAATTATCGTTAAAGAAAATAAGATTTTAGTCTACTCGCGTCAAGGGGAAAATTAAATAACATACAAATCAAGTTACTTGAAATAATAACTTACCAATCCATTAATTCGGGAGCAGAAAAGCCCGGAACGTATAATTGCAATGCCATTTGTGTAAATCATAAAAGCCTTATGTAGAAAAAGCCCGGAACGTATAATTGTAATTCGAGAGCTTTTGGGTTATTCAAATTACTTGTAAGTCATTTGTGTATGGCCTAAAGTGCTATAATGCACGACATGTTTTATTAGCAGTAGCCAATATTCAAAATCGTGAAATGGGTCAAAACAGATTACCTTGTAGTATGGGTTGGGTTGACTCATGAACTAATTTTAAAATACTTTTAAAAAATATTTTATGGATAACCAAGCATTATGCAAGTCAAATTGTTGGGAGTTTTACATGTAAATGGACCAGCTAATATAAAATATCATAAGCCATATATATTGATTTTTAATATTGCCTTAATGCTATCTGAATGATGGTTGGAGGAAACCAATGGAAGACCTTTACTGAACCAAGGTGGCAAATTATAGTAGCACAAATGCAAATGCAAAAGAAGTGGCATTGCCAAGTTTTCAATATGTGTGCGGCCATATCTCAATTAAGACTTAAGCAGAAGCTATCAAATTAACTAAACATCAAATTGCTTTAGACACAAAAAAGATAACAAAGATACATGAAATCGGTGATTTAACTTAACTGTAAAGACTATTATTTTACTTGAGCGATATTCTAGATGTTTACTCTCGTTTCCATGTCATCATATCTTATCTTTAAACAAAAAAGAAACAAAATAAATGAATCGATAAACTCCTACAAACATCTAACCTTTTTCAGTTCGTCTAACCCATAAACCAATTTGATCAAATATAACCATTAAAAACTTTAACACCAGTTAACCAACCTAATTGAAATTCTTAATCTACGAAGATAATATATGTAATGTCAAGTGAACAATCCCGAAAACCTCATTTATATATAGTAGTCGGAATATGTAATCTAAATCAGTTTACTCTTTAAATAGTGTTATGAATAGGGGGTATATATGATTTACTTACCCATTATTCTCATGCTATATAAACAGACTAAATTTCCTTTACATGTGTCCTTTCATGGTCAAAGTCACCATATACTCTTTTCATCCTTTGTAAAACTCATCAAAGAGACAAATTATTCATGACAAACAACATTTTAATATGAATCAAGCATCAAAATGTAATATTGTTAATAAGAACATCATTATTCATGAAAACCAACTTGGGAAGACCCCTCGAATAATCGACCTTATGTATCAACTCTTCAATAGGAGTGTGCGAATCGCCCATCGATCTCCTTAGCAATGGCAAGTTGATCACCTATAAAGAGTCGATTTAGATACCATCGAAAATGAAAAACAAAATGATTTTTCCATAATAATCGATGAGATATGATGATTACCAAGAATCATCTTGATGTTTACACCACGATTTAGAGCACGTGAATGGTCTCAAGACCTGTCATGTCTTGGCGGGTCAAATAAGGACCACAATCAAAGAAACCGCCATGGACCACCAAGATTATCTTTTGATTTTCAAGCACTTCCTACAAAATCATCACATAGAAACAAAGATGGGAGCTATCAATCATGATCAAACATAACCGGTAAGTCATAAAAATCATTAATATATTTATGCACTGTTTTACAACATCCAAAAATCGTAACCCACATTCAAAGAAATTTATCAATCATTGTAAGAACTTTCTTCTTGATGTCTTCTTTGTATCCACAGAGGGTCAAAATCTAATTCGATATATAAGACTATCAAACTTAGTAACTCACCGACTCATGGCGATGAGTATATATATGAAAAGTGAAAAGTTACGTGTCTTGGACCACCTTGCTTGGTTCTATCCCAAAGTTTATTTTAAAACTATAAACTTTGAGTATTTTTCTTTCTAATAATATGTGTTGGGAAGTATGCATTTAAATTGCACTTTACGTGAAGCTTGTGCAAGAAGTTATCGTTACGTGAAGTTATCGTTACGTGAAGCTATCGTTACGTGAAGCTTGACAAACCTGATCCATTCCTGAGAGACGATGCGTCGTCAGGGTGGTTTACGGGCTGCAATAAGGTAATAGAAAAGAAGAGTGTAAGCCAAAAGAATCACTATAAATGATGTCAACTCATGTCAAAACTTATGAAAACAAAAGGCCTTTGTGTTACTATTTCAAAAACAGAGGCTTATGCTAAAAGTACTTTACATTCTTAACCATCAAATGTATTAAAAATTCAAAAAAAAAAAAATCTAAAAAATGATGTAAGTGGATGGAAGCATTAAAGTGAGGCCCGCTTGCCAAAAGCAAAAGTGTTCAAGACTAAAATCCACATGTGCAAGAAGTTATCGTTACGCCAAGCTTGACAAACCCGATCCGTTCCATAAGACGATGCGTCGTCAGGGTGGTTTACGGGCTGCAATAAGGTAATAGAAAAGAAGAGTGTAAGCCAAAAAGAATCACTATAAATGATGTCAAACTTGTGAAAATCAGGAGGCTTTGTGTTACTATTTCGAAAAACAAAAAGAAATAAAAAATTTGCACTCACCAAGCCACCTATTATTCTCTTCATAATTTGTACAGATTGAAGCAAGTAAGACTTAAATAATTTGTGCAAAGGTTAAGCTTTTAAGTGATACTTGATTTGTTCTTACTAATATATTATACTATCAAACGTAATAAACACAAAATTCAATCAAGAACCCCAAACCGCTTCCTAAGTAGGTTATTAAAACCGATTACATAATCTAGAAAGATGCATTTTCAAGATCCCTAGTTTTGGTTCTTTGCTAAAAACTTAACTCACCTTGGCGCATGTGTCGCCTACGGTTATTATTCTCGCGTAATGGTGGTACCTTTATCCGTCGCTCATTGACACCTATAACAAAGATCGCCTTTATTATAACCTAAAGCATCAACCGTATCCTATGTACAGCAACCAAAGAACATAAAAAAACATCAGTATACTTACCTTGAGGAGCTGACCGACTGCATCTGTTATTGGCATGTTGGGAAATAGGAACATTTTCTGACTTTTCATTAGTATCTGTAACAACACGTTCAAAAGAATTAAAATTATAAAGTAACGAAAATGAAAGTAGTCATTGGTTGTGTAAGCCTGGAGACAACGAAATACAGAAACACTTGATCAGCATCATCAAAACCTTTTGGATTGAAGTTACATCTGCAAGTAGCATTGCCCCATAAACCACGTTTGAAACAGCTATTGCTCAGGTTTTCAGAATTGTTGTAGACTCATCAGACATTGCTGGTCAGTCAATACCCAGGTTGTTGTTCAAGGCTCTCCTGCATTTAATCTAGATCCAGTGTGCTGTTGCACAACAAAATATATTGATAAGCTAAATATGTAGTCCACAAAATTCAAGTGAACACAAAGGTAAGTTTATATTACTTGTTATAGACATCATTCAATTAAGCACTCTAATGTTTAAGAAGATAAATACATGTGCAACCTGAAAATGACCCCACCTTGTGAACATATCCCCCTGGTTAATTAGTCCACGGCTCAAAGAATCAACCCAAACTCCGATTTGACTTGGAACCCATCCTCTTTTCCGTTAGCCCAGCCGTGCCCATTTGGTCTAGATAATAGACTAATCTTTATTGCAGGCTTTTCAATAAGCAATAACACATACGTAAAGTACTAAGCTCCAGATGAACTAAAATTTTCCTTCTATGCAAAAATTAGGTTATATATTTTGGTTCGGTTTCCTTGATCATTCATCTCTAACCGATCAAAAGTAAAAAAAAAAAAAAAAAAAAAAAAAAAAAAAAAAACTAAATTGGCTAATCGGGTCAAGGTCGCCAAAGTCCAATGTTACGTGAAACCTCTAAACCTCTAAATTAGTTTACTCCAATGTTGACCCGCTCGCTAAAGCTTTACGGGTCCGCAAACTCAAAAGTAGCATTAATTCATTTATAAATCAAATTCAAGATTTTACAAACTCAAAAGTAGCATTAATTCATTTAAAAGCTTTAAGGATGTGCAAAATATAGAAGCATAACACGGGAAACCATTATTAACCGCAAAGGCACAACCCGTAGTCACCAATCATTACACCACATTTACGCTATATAAGTCATCAATTAGCACAATTTTAAGGAAAAGAATGCTCACCGTAATTATTCAAGCATGTCAATGCAAAATGCGAAATTGTTACCTCCATTTCTTTCGCTTCCATCTCAGCTTTTCTTTTTCCATGAAAGATATCTATTTACAAATGTGTATCGTGAAAAGAATTATACAAAAAGAAACAAACCTTGAGGTTTAGTGCTTAAGTTTACCATGGTGATGATGATGGTTGTGGCATCCATAACCATGAGAACCGTATCCATGATGAGACATATGGTGGGGTCCATATGAATCCGCCACAGCTGTTGCACCACCAACATGAAATGTTCTCACTTCTACAAAAATTTAGAAAACAACATACACATGTGAAAATCCTAAATGACCAATACTAATTTTTGTTTTAAAAAGTCAAACTATGGTACACCTCAAGTATCATACCGAACATGTATATCAATATTTTTTTTTTTTTTTTTTTTTTTTTTTTTTTATCATGAATTGTAAATAATAGGAAGGCAAAACGCAATTAAATTTCCGATTATTCGAGAGATCTATAAAATTCTTCATATTGATTCATAAATAATAACATAACATAAAAATATAACAAAAGAAATTAACTAATTGATATAAATTGATATCATAAGAGTAAATGAGTCATTTTACCTAACATAGGAGAGTACATTATAATAATATCCGCTGCTAAAAGAACTACATGTGCCCTGAAAAAACGGATGGAAATTTATTAAATACTGACACATACAAATACATAATCCAATCACTAATAAAATTAAAAGCTAACATCCTAATAAAATCAAGAATATCAAACAAAATAAGAACCAAAAAAAACGAAAGCAAACAACTTGAATCATGTATTTGAAAGGAATAGTAAGTAATAAGTTAATGATAGTATAGAGTACAATGCTTGTACCTAATAATGTAATAAACGTCATGCATCGTGTATATATGATTTTGATGATCTAATAAACGTCCATGACCACGCTGGCTCGAATCTTGATGGTCTTGCTCTTCTCTCTCAAAATAACAATCATGATCCAAGTAAGACAAGCTTCGTGCTAATGAAACACATGATTCTCACGACCAATAAGAAGTACAAAGATGGGCTTTTCAACTTGATAGTCATATTTGAGGCCACACATCGTGATGTGTAGGAGCCTCTAACCAAGCGGACATGTATCACCAGTTGATAACCCAATGAACATATTGATGATCTAATAAACGCCCTGCACGCGGACTCGAATTGAAGTATGCGAATCAACAAATATTTGTTCCTATAAAAGTACAAAAACTTCAAGATTACATACAAAACCAATAGACTTCCTTGGAACACAGAATATATTGTAGACGTGGCAAAATTGCCGGGTCATGATCGGGTCCAAAAGGGTAACGCCAGTTGAGTGACCTTGTAACATTTTTTGTCCATTTCAAACATTATAATTTGTGTAAACTGTGATTATACAAAAGTAATATATAATAATAATCTAACTTCTTAATCAAACAAATTAGTAGGTTTTATACTAGCATGCACTAAAGCAACTTTCACCCATTTGACCTATTTGACCCGTTAGCTTCTATTTGCCACCGCCACCAAACGCCTTAATGTTGAATTCATGGTCCTTACAAAGACAAGCGCATTCGACACTCTATTCTACACCCAAATCATTACAACTCTATATGACTAACTCTCATTATTCAATATCACATAAGATATATAAACGTATATCCAAACACCCGCCAAAAGGATTGTAAAGGTTACCTTTTGCTTTCCCATATGCATCAATAAGAGTACTATATTTAATCGTATTTGGCTTAACACCTTGTGAGACCATCTCGTAAATAGCCAACTAAAAAGACACAATTTGCATCTAAAACCGACCCAAGGTCAACAGATTTGACTCGAAATAACCAACTAAAAGACACAAATTTGACTCAAATAGCTAGTAATTTCTTTCACCCGTGCCAAAAATATACTCAGATTAACCCATTACCCAACCTGCCCTCATCGGTTTCTTTCTCGCTTATAATTCTAACATATTTAGGTCGTCACCGTAAGAAAAATTACCAAATATGTATCAAGTAATGGCCTATAAGCAAGTTCTCTTGTTTAATTTCATAGAACACCTCATGCGCTATAAAGAAATTCCATATGTTAAAATTATTCCTCAAAATTCAAAAATCAACTAAACATGTTTTAGGAAACTCAATAAAACATTTTGTGAATGGGGCATTTCATCAAACACTTGGCGTGTGCTAAAAATCGCTTAATTGATTATCAAGTGACAACGGTGAACAAACAAAATTTCCTTTCTCAAACCATTACGTGAATCATCTAACAAAGTTTTGGTCACAACCTGTTTATGTAAATTCATGAGATTATAATTAAGCCCTACTACAAAAACAATATAATAATGATATGTTATGAATAAAAAGAACTTACTTTGGTGGTGTTATCGTGGGTATTACTTTTTTCTGCTTTTTAATTAACCGAACGCTCGGCTCGTCACCGACGCGATTTGCTTGGTCTTGCCTTCTCCACCATTGAACAAAATTTCCCAATGTGCTAAAATTATTTAGAAAGAAAAATCATTAATTGATTATCGATACATAGCAAATAGATGGATTATTGAGAGTAGATCTAAATAATGATATTTTTGAGCGATCAATTGATAGCATCACTTAAACCAAGGAGAAAACTTTTAAAGATTAACATGAGATGAAATAATACAAAACCCATAAGTCATGTTCAATTAAACATAAAATAGTATAAAATAGAAGCAAACACGAAACATGTCTTGTGGTTCAACATCAATCTCAAAGCGAGTTCCTAGAAAAACCTTCATCTTTCAACCTACAAAATAAACAAAACAAAAAGCCATAAGAAGAACATGATTATCAAAATGGTTCCCAATCGAAACTCATATAAAAAATAACAAATTATGTCTACCATTACTAAATTTTTTCATCATAACATAAAAATAAATTAACATAATATATGAAAATCATTACCGAAGGTCGACATTCCGGTTTACATCATAAACATAAAAATGAGCAATAATATAAACCAAATTGATTCAATACAATTAAAACTTACCGATATTATTGGGTGGATTTCAAGATCATCCATGGTGATTTTGAACCGGTTGAATCAATTATGTGTTTTTTTAATCGGTGATTTGACTTTGATATGGATCCGAAATTTGGAGTATTGTAACCGATTGGGAAAATTTTAATGAGTTTCCAAATATGAAGGTGGAGCGTACTAAATAAGTTTTAGAACCTCACTTGTTGCTGCACGTGATTAGTATTTTCAAATGATGCATTTGGGTGTTGTACATTTGTGCTAAATATGGAAGTGTTTTTAATAATAAAATTTAATGTTGTGCTTTAAGGAGGTGGTACAGTATTTTGGTATATTAGATAGTATAGATAGATAAACCTTAATGTTTCGCTTAAACTTTAACTTTTCGGCTTATATAATTTAATGTGACATAATAAACATGTATAAATCGGATTGTTTCAAATATATAAGTCGGGTAGTTTAAAATAAGCTACAAAAATTGAGTTTGTGAAAAATAAGTTCAAAATTAAATAAGTTACAAGTTGGTTATATAAAATCAAAACAAACACCCCTTAAAGTCTAGATGTTACATGGCTAGTAGTAATATTTAGTTATTTACCAACATCATCACTGATGCGTGCCAAACCGTCAAGGTTTCTCACACAAGCCCGCCACTTGTGAATGGCAGACCGTAAGAACCTTAAAACAGTTTGAGCACGAACTCAATGAAGATCTGAGGAGTATAGGGTCTCCCCGGGTCGTTATGTCCCAGCGAGCTATGCAATGGATTATCAAACGTATAGTGATCGGAGATTTGAACGGAAAAGGGGATTTGAGATTATTATAACTAAGGAAAAAAAACCAACAATTTAAAACGGCTTAAATGCAAATTAAAGAAAGTTAAAAAGATAAAAACTATTAAATAAACGCTATCACTATATTTAAAATGATGAACGTTTAAAACTTAAAACTAAAAACTTACTTTTAAATAAAAATTACGTAAACGTACAAAATAAAAAGTGAAACTTACACAATATTAACCCTAAAAATATAAAAATGATATTTTTATGATCCTAATGATAAAAGAAAAGTTTTAGAAAAAGAAAACTATTTTTATCACTAATTATCTAATTATTATTAATTAAAAACTATTTTTAACTATTTAATAATTACCTAAAATACAAGAAATTAGGAAATAAAGCTAGAAAAATAAAATTAAGACTTAGAAAAGTCTAAAATATCAAAATAGACTTTTCAAAACTATTTTTGTAATTTTCTGATTATTTTTCTATTTTCTAGGAATTTTAAACTATTAAAAACTAATTAAAATTTTTAAAAATACAAATTTAACTAAGAAAAATATGGAAAAATACTTTTTTGCCTTTTTATATTTATCTAAACTTAAGAAAATTGAAAATTATTTTTTTGAACCTTTTCTTAATTTTTGTATTAAAAGCTATTTAAAATGCTTAAAACTAATTTAAATTAAGAAAATAGCAATTCAACTTGAAAATCTGAAAATTTCAGAAAAGTCTAAAATAATATATAGAAGCTAGGAAAATTAGAAAACAGGGCTTGTTTGGAGGATTATGCAATCTGAGTGGAAGTGCTTATTGAAATAAGCACTTAATTAAGCAAATGGAATCCAAAGACTACCAAACTTAGATGTAAGTACCAATAAGCTAAAATGACCAAATGCAACAAGAATCAACA